>JAWDJD010000004.1:294216917-294546917 GCA_035047305.1 Bradypodion pumilum | reverse complement strand
GCTGGAAGACGTTTGTTTGGTCCGCTGGCTTTGGGGGAAAGGATCTGTTGTGGTCAATAATTTTTTTTTCTTTTATTTTTAATTTACCTGTTTGGAGAGTTGTTTCCTTTAGTTTCATCGTTGTGGATTACAGTATTTTGGTACCTTCTGTTGGCATAAGAACTTTCCTGCTGTAACTGTGGAACCAATGACTGCAGTGTTGTAAGCCTTACTATATTGACAAATTGTTACAGCGATCTGCAACATTGGGTTTTAAATACAGTGGATTATCATGGAAAAAGTTACAAGAGGAAAAGCGAAGGAGGAAGAGCAAGTTGTAAAGTCTAAAACGACTGGAAAAACAACAGTGGGTGAATCTGCTCAACCATCTGCTCAACCATCAGCTATATCTGCAGCACCAATGGACCAGACGCAACTTATGGTGGAAATGGGCAAATTGATGCAAAAATTTGAGAAAAGTGAGGCTTTAAGGGTGAAAGATAGAAGTGAAATAATTAAAGGGCAAGAAAAGATGATGTCAACATTGAATGATTATACAAAAAAAATGGATTTAAATTTGAGTAAATTTGCGGGAATGCTGAAAGTGGTTCAAATTGAGGTGAATACTGTAAAGAGTGAAGTAAAAGGGACCCAGGAGGTGGTGCGGGACTGTAAGCTAAAAATGTTGGAACAAGAAATGAGGATTGATGCTGTGGAAGATTTGATGAGAAAGCAGAATATTCTGACCCGTCTGGTACCGGAACGGACTCCGGATTTGTTAAGAGAGAGGGTGGTTCAATGGTTAAATGGTCTAAAAATGGGGAAGGAATTTGTTCAGGAGGATTTAGGAAGTGTGTTCCGGGTGGGTCCAAGAAGAGGGAGAATGGCACAAAGAAATGTGCTGGTTAAATTTGCAAATTGGGCAGATAAACTAAAAGTAATGGCTCACCTGAAAAGAGCAGGTTCTGATGCGTTGAAATTTGATGGCTCAGAGGTTGAAGTCTATAATGATATTTCATTAAAAGAAAGAACTTGGAGGTATAAGATGAGGCCTGTTACTAAATTGTTGAGGAGTAAAAATATAAGGTATAATTGGAGATTTCCACAACAATTGCGTTTCTTTTATGAAAAAAGAATGCAAGTTATTGATGAAGGCACTAACCCATTGGAATACCTGAGTATGTTGCGATTGGTACAAGCAGATTCAGAAGAATGGAAAAATCTTAAGAAGGAAATGATGGATTCTGGAGCTTTGGGAAGGGAACAAAGGAGGGAGGAAGCTGGCGGGGCAACAGGTGGAACACCTCAGCGAGGGGAGGAGGAGGAGGAGCTGTCTTTGATTATGGTGGAAGAGGAGATAGGCAAGGAACAATGAGATCTGGATAGTAGCAAGCTTAAGTACTTAACAGAGGTAGAATGGGCAAATAGCGCATAGCGCCGGCAGTAGGGCACGTCTTGCAGGTCCCCCCTCTCCCCTCTTTGGTTGACAGAGGCGACTTTTCGTTGGAAGGTGGGGAGAGTGAAAATGTGTGTTATATGTAGTGGTATGGTGGTAGGGTTGTTGGTGGCACGCCCGATGGAGAGTTTAAAGTTGGAAGAAGAAATTGGATATGGGAAGTATTAAAATAATATCATGGAATGTGAAAGGTACAGGTTCTGTTCTCAAGAGACGGAGGTTGGAATTGGCGTTGAAAAAAGATAGACCAGATATTTTGTTTTTACAGGAGACACATCAGAAGTCAAAAGATACGAATAAACTTTTTTTAGGTTGGATGCAACACTATGAGATGGCGTTTGGAACATCCAAAGCAAGAGGGGCGGCAACTATGATTTCTAGAAAGTTAGGATTTGAAATCACAAAAAAGATTGCTGATCAGGAGGGTAGGTACTTGTTGTTAAGAGGAAAATTGGAGGATGAGGAAATCTTGTTGGTAAATATTTATGCTCCGAATGACCACCAAACAGTGTTTCTCGAAAAAATTCGGAAAATAGTGGAGTTGGAAAATGTTGCTAAAATTATTGTGGCTGGAGATTTTAATTTGATCAGGTCAGGATTAGATTGTACAAATATAGCTAGAAGTGGAATTGGTGTGAAAGGGAAGGTGATGGATAATTGGATGAAAGTTACGGGTTTGAAGGACTCATGGAGAGAGTTTAAAGGTTTAGAAAGAGCATATTCATTTTTTTCCCACGTGCATGGGACCTATTCGAGAATAGACTATGTTTTTCTTTCGGAAAACCTAATTGGGGATATAGAAGGCACGGAAATTGGGATTATCAAGGAATCGGATCATGCTAAAGTATATTTGGAATTGAAAGTACAAAAAAATACTCAAAGAGTCAGAAATTGGAGGTACGATCCTAATTTGTTTAAAGATCAGAAAAGTAAAGAGCTAATTATGGAAAGTTGGAAAGAAAGTTGGCAATGGAACGATAATAATGAGGTTAATTTTAATGTTGTGTGGGATACCATGAAGTCGGTATTTAGGGGTGAAAGCATAAAATTGGCAAGCTTTAAATATAAAAAGAATAAAGCAGAGTATACAGAAAAAGAAAGGGAAATAAAACAATTACAGGTAGAACACGCAAATAGTAAGGATAAAAAAATTTTTTTGAAACTACAAGGACTTAAGGCAGAAGTAATGGGTAAAGATATAGACAAAGTTAAACGAGATTTGATTTATTTAAATAGGGAATATTTTGAATTTAGTAATAAGAACTCAAAATTATTAGCAAGGGCAGCTAAGGTTAAAAGGGAAAAGAGAGAAATTGGGGTGTTGGTGGATAGGCAAGGTTCAAGGTGCAATAAGAATAGCGATAAATGTAAAATAGTTAGAGAATTTTACCAGGAGCTATATGCAAAAAAAGAAATAGATAAAGAAAAACTTAAGAAGATATTGGAGAGGCAGTTAGGAAATGGGATAAAACAAGAGCATAGGGAGAAAATGGAGGAAAAAATAACTGATAAAGAGGTTAGGGGGGTAATAAGTGGATTGAAGATAGGGAAAGCCCCGGGGGATGATGGATTATCAACAGAGTTCTATAAAGAATTCAAAGAGGTAGTGGTTCCGAAACTGGTGAAATTATACAATTATATATTGGATGGAGGATCAATTCCGACCTCATGGTATAACACCACAATTGTTCTTTTGCCAAAACCTGGAAAGAACTTGGAAAGAGTGGATTCGTACAGACCAATCTCGCTTATAAACCAAGATGCGAAGATCTTCACAGCAATATTGGCTAATCGTTTAAATAGTTTTATGGGGGAATATATAGAGGTTGATCAAGTTGGGTTTTTAAAAGGACGACACATGGCGGATTTGACTAGAAGGGTATTAGATTTAATTGACAATGTCAATCAAACAAAGGAAAAAGTGGGATTACTATCATTGGATATTTTTAAGGCATTCGATTCACTGCAGTGGTCTTCAATTAAGGAAATAGTTAGAAAATATGGGTTTGGGGATAAATTTAATAGGGTTATAGATTTACTATATCAAAAAGGAAATGCTAAGGTTAGAGTGAATGAGGAGCTAACGGACCTGGTAAAGCTAGAGGCGGGCACTAGGCAGGGTTGTCCTTTATCCCCTATCTTGTTCATAATGGCAATGGAGATTTTAGCTAAAAGTATAAGGGAAGACTCAAATATAGAAGGGATTATGGGTAATAAAGTGAGTATGTATGCAGATGATACATTGCTTATGGTGAAGCACCCGGAACAGGTAATGGATAGGATTAAAGATCATTTACAAATATTTCAAGCTATAACTGGATTAAAGATAAATTGGGACAAGTCTGAATTGATGTTGTGTAATTTGAAAGTGAGCGAGATGGGTAGGATGGTGTCGACACTTAATATACAAGTTAAAGAGAAGCTGAAGTATTTAGGGATAATTATTTCAAATAAATTAGAAGATCTTAAACGATTGAACTATGACAGCTTGAGAATTGAATTTAAGAATAAAATACAAGAACTCCAGAAGTTAAAGCTGTCATGGTTCGGTAGGATTGCTATGTGTAAAATGATATTGTTACCAAAGATTAATTTTCTATTTGATACACTAGCGATCCATTTAAAAGAGAAAGAAATTAATGAGTTTCAAAAAATGTTTAATGGGTTTTGTAATGGAGGAAAAAAATCTAGGCTTCCAAAGAAACTATGGTATATGTCTCAGAAAAAAGGGGGTCTGGGTATGCCTAATTTGCTAGTATATTATCGAGCATTTCAAGTCAGGAATGTTGTGAAGATCTTGGCAAGAGAAAAGGTGATTTGGGAACAATTGGAAATGAAAGATTACAGAAATATTGGAAACTTGATTTTCTTGGGAATGAAGGATAAGGTGAAAAGGTCAAACAATACTATGATGAAAGGTCTCATGGAGGTATGGAAGAAGGTAAAAAAAGACATGGTTCCGAATCTCTCTCCAATTTTGGAATTGACTGATATGATGTGTTTCCCAATAAAATTAGATTAAAAAAAATGGAAATATTGGATAAAAATGGGAGGTTGTTATTGAAGGATTGGTTAAAAGCATGTGAAGTTGATGACGAGCGGAAAAAAATGTTTGAGATTTTAAATTTGAACTGGTTTCAGAAGTTAAAGGTGGATAATTGGAATAAAAAATATAAAAAAGAAATAGGGATAGATAGAGTACATACAGAATTTGAGGAATTAGTAAGGAAGATTAGAAAAGGGGAAAGCAGTACTAAAGGTCTTGTAAGCAAGCTCTATAATATATTGAATAGAGGTGTAGATCCACAGGAGGACTTGAAACGGAAGTGGGAACAAAACTTGAATATAAAAATTGGGGAGATTGAATGGAAAAACAAATGGAAAAAGAGAATTATGAGAACAATGTCTGTAAGAATTAAAGAACATAATTTCAAAATGTTGTGGCAATGGTACCTGACACCATTAAGACTTTACCAGATGGATAACAAAAGAGATAAGTTATGTTGGAGATGTAAAGAATATGACGGAACATATGAACATATGTGGTGGAGTTGCAAAAAAATAAGGGATTTTTGGGCAAGAATAGAAAATGAGTGTGATGAAATATTGGGTAAGAGTGTTAAGTTGGTGCCGGGTACCATTCTTTTAACGAATGTGGAAGGTTTGGGTTTAAATAAGGAGGAAAAAGAACTATTGGAAATTATATTGACAACAGGTAGACAATGTATAGCAAAAAATTGGAAAAACGATATAGATATACAGATTGGAGAATGGTATAAAGAAATGTGGAGTTTAGCACTGAATGATAAATTGACCTGGGAGATTAAAGTCAAAAGAGATAATTTAAAAGAGAATAGATTTTGGAACATATGGAAACCGTTCGTGGATCACTCTATTATGGCAAGCGATAGTTCAGGACCAGTACCATCACAAAGAAGCTTCTGGAACTGAGTAAAAAATAAACTCTCCGGGCATTGTATATATACACTGGGTGATTATTATTTGTTAAAAAGGATTAGTGCTAGTACAGAAAGTTTTTTTTTTTTTTATCATTTTGGATATTGAAATAATGGTTTTTAATATTTGGTGGTTAAATAGCAGTTAATGAGTATAGATATTGTTATGTGCTAGCATATAGTAATGTTTGTTAACATGATATTAAGAATTTGTTAGTGTATTGTATCGTAAATGTAGTGTTAATGTTTTTTTTTCCTTTTGTTTTCTGTATGTCTATTAAAAACTCAATAAAAAATAATTAAAAAAAAAAACATATTCTTACACATTTTAAAAAATAATTATCCAAGGTACAACTATTTTAAAAAAATCACATAGTAACACATTATTTGGTTAAATACAATAATTATTTAAAAAATATCATCCTTTCCTCTTTTTAAAAAACAAAAATAAAAAATAAAAAAATCACAGTTTATAACAGCCCATGCGTAAAAATAAAAATTTAAAAAACCACAATTAAAAACTAACCTCATTTGCATAAACATAAAACAAAAACCTTCCAAAACCATTTTAAAGAGCCCGGCACTGCCGGGCAAAATATGCTAGTTCTTTCTAATGCTTCATTGTTATCAAAGTATCATCAGCATACAAACTTATCTTATTTCCTAGTATTCCTTCAATATCCTTATCTTCTCTTATAGCCTTTGCCAACAACTCCATTGCCATAATAAACAAAATTAGTGATAATGGACAACCCTGCCTTGTTCCAGCTTCTAATTTTACTTCTTCTGTAACATCATCATTTACCCTAACAATGGCAGTACCATATTGATATAGTTGTTCAATCGTCCTCCTGAATTTATCTCCAAATCCATAACATTTAATTATCTTGTTAATTGTTACCCACTGTAATGAATCAAATGCCTTAAAAATATCTAATGATAATAACCCAACTTTCTCATTTGTTTGTCCTACAATATCTATTAAATCTAAAACTCTCCTTTTCAAATCCGCCATATGTCTTCCTTTCAAAAAAAACGTTTGATCTTCATTTATGTAATTACCCATTAAATTATTCAGTCTGTTTGCCAATATCGCTGTAAAAATCTTAGCATCTATACCATGAGGTCGGAATTTGCCCTCCTTCCAAAATATAGTTGTATAGTTTCATCAATTTTGGAACCACAATGTCTTTAAATTCCTTATAAAATTCAGTTGATAACCCATCTGACTTCAAGTTGGCTCTTACTTCTTTTATTTCTCCGTTATTCGCTCTTCCATTCTATTTCTATGTTCCTGTTTTATCTTATTTTCTATTTGTTTCCCCAATTGCTCCTTTAACTTCTCCAAATCTATATTCTTTTTAGCATATAAATCCTGATAAAAATCTTTGACAATCTTATATTTATCTCTAATCCTATATTCCTAATCCTATATTCCTGTTACAAATATATAGTCTATTCTGGAGTATGTATTATGCACCTGTGAAAAAAATGTATAAGCCCATTCCGACCCTTTAAACTCCCTCCATGTATCTTTCAAACCTAGAGAATTCATCCATTTATCAAGGATCTGCGTTTTAAATCCTCTTCCACTCCTTGCTATATTTGTACAATCTAAGTTCGACCTTATTAATTAAAATCTCCAGCTACAATCATTTTTGTTGCTTTTTCTTTCTCCAGTATACCATACATTTTATCTAAGAACTCCCCTTGATGGTCATTTGATGCATGTATGTTCACTAAAATTATTTCTTCATCATCAATCTTCCCTTTTATTATTAAGTATCTACCTTCCGGGTCGGAAGTACTGTTTATCATCTCGAAACCTAATCTACTCAAGATCAAAACTGCAACCCCTCTTGCTTTTGAAGTACCATAGGACTTTTCATAAATTTGCATCCATCCTAAAAAAGACTATATCCGGCTTATCTTTCCTCAGGGCTGATTCTGTTCTTCTCCTCTTCACTTGAGAGTCAGTACCTTTCACATTCCATGATAACATTTTAATATTTCTCATACCTTAATCTTTAAAACCATCTTCTATGACCTTCGCTTCCTCCTACGGGCGTGTTTCCCTCTACCACACATAAATAATAACAACAGCTATAACAATAAACGTTCATACCTACCCTCCTCACTTCTTTCTACAAAAAGTAGCCCTTGACTATCAAAGATAGGAGGGGGAATGTGCAAGATGTGCCTACTATCTAACACTCCAGCGCACAATCTTATTTTTGAAAACACAGAAACATTTATAAAGATTCTTTCTCTCCCCTGCATCATTCCACTTTCTTCTCCATCCACTAAATCCTAATTCACCCATCATCAACCACCGTCAATGGTTTAAAATCCATATCTGTTCCTCCTATACCACCTCTCTCTTCAACATTTCCATAATCTCTTTTTATTCCCCCTGATTCTATTAAAGCTTTCCTTAGTCCAAGCCATTCTTGTGAAGCTGCCTTAACCATACCAATTAAACACAGATATTCCAAAGCATCCATCCCTGCATAAATTGTACGCATTTTCTTATCATAAAAAAATCCCAATTGTTGTGGAAATCTCCAATTGTATTTTATCCCACGTTCCATCAACATTTTTGTTGCTGGTTTCATCTTATAATTCCAACCACGTTATTCCACTGATATATCGTTGTAAACCTCAACATCATTCCCATCAATTTTTAAAACACCAGACCCAGCTTGTTTTATAAAAGCCATCACCTTTAATTTATCCCCCCAATTTGCAAACTTAACCAAACCATTTCTTTGAATGCTTTTCCCTTTTCTTGCACCCAATCTATAAACATTTGCAATATCTTCATTCTCAAAAAATTTTCCCCATTTTCAAACTGTTTAGCCAATTAACTATTCTTTCCTTCAGCTGGTCTGGCGTTTTTTTCCGACAAGATTAGGAATTACTATGTTCTGTTTTCTCATCATCTCTTCCATCATATCTATCCTTTTCTCCTGCATGTCTACTTCCATTTTAGTATCCTTTTCTTCCTCATGTAACCCTTTCATGTCATACCTTTACCTTTTCTGGGAATTGAAGTCCAAAAAACAAAAGGTTGGGAAACATTGCTGTAATGCAAAGATAGGCTACTTCCAAAAGTATTGAGGGTCAATTTTTAAATTGACCACCACTACCAAAAGAGATGGTAGGAGGGCCCTAAGCAATGGATAGTTGGCTTTTCTCTGTGTGCTTGTTAAAATTCATTAGAATATAATGGGAATGACATTACAATTCATGTTTATATTTGTAAAAGTCAAAGGCATTGCTATGCTACGAGATTTTTTTTCCTGGGGCAGTCACTGGTGCCTGTCCTTGATATTCCTGATAGCTGCCATGCTTTGCATTGTAATGTCTCTCAAGGTTTGCTTTTTCTTTCCTGAAGGGCCCAGATATTCACTCCAAATCATGCAAACTAGCTTACTTCCGAATTCAGCAAAGGACTAATGGTTTATCTGTGGCTCCTGAAATACATATCATTCCAATGCAATTGTTCTCTTTTTCTTTGCACCCATAGGGATGTAGTAGATGGGGTGACATATTAGGACTCAGGGGCCCTCGCTTCAAATCACTACTTGGCCATGGAAACCCATTGAGTGATGAGGTGGAATTGGCCAGACCACATTTCAAATATCTCAGTGACAGTACCTTGAAAGCTCTAGTCTATTAGGTAAAGGTCACCCTTGCTCGAAAGCCAGTCATATCCAACTCTAGGGCTCAGTGCTCATTTCTGTTTATAGCCAAAGAACCTGGCACTGTCTATATCTGCAGACATTTATATGGTCACATGGCAGGCATGATTAAACACCTGTGTGCAAGGAATGCTGTTTACCTTCCCAAAGAAGTGGTACCTATTTATCTACTTGCAATTTCTTGCTTTTGAACTGCTAGGTTGGCAGGGACTGTGACAGAGACAGGAGCTCACTCCGTTGTGCAGTACTCGGGTCTCAAATTGCTGACTTGCCGACCTTCTGAATTTCCAGCCATCAAATTCAGCATCTTAACCATTAAGCCACCACAGTCCCTTGAAAGTTCTACAGTAGACCCTCACATAACGACATTGCTTGGTTCCCCAAGTAGCATCACTATAGGGGAAACGTCGTTGTGCAGTTTTCAATGGCAGCTGAGGCATCTAGCAGCAAAAAACTGTCATTACCCGCACAATGACATTAAAGAAACGTCGTTAATCTGCACAATGACGGTTTTTCGCCGTTGTGCAGATAGTCACATGGCAAGTGACGACGCGTCATTAAGCGGAAATGATGATATTTGAAAGCGTTGTTAATTGAGGATCTACTGTATTAGGATTGCTATAAGTCAGTTTCAACTTGGCAGCACATAACTAATTTACTTGCAGAAGCATTATAGTGGGTTATCAGGTGAATGTACATTTTAAAGTTTGTTTTCTATTTCAAAGCACTCCCTTATTATGATTTCTCCACTCCCATAACACTTATCCATGATTTGTAACACCTCATACACCACCCATAATACATTTATAATGAGGCCTATAATTAATTAAACAATGGATTTGAACAGTAAGCCTTGTTTCCACCTCTTTTTTGGATGCATTCTAAAACTTCCAGCTGTACTTACACTTAATTCTAGTGAGCTGCAAAATGAAACATTTGCCCTGAATCATGAGACTTATAATTCATTTTAATGGCTGATTTGGAAAAGTATTCTTACATACCAACTTTTTAAAATAATGTATTGCAAAAGTCCCACGCTCTGCATTCTGTGGAAAGCCACACAGTTGAAACAGAACAGCTGTAGCAACAGTCACAGTTCAATGCTTTTCTACTGCACCAACTGTTCTCTTATCAACAAGTCTAGGAGGGAGGAAGCAACCAGAGAGCTGTCAATTCATAATGCAAAACAGTTAACACAACAAGGAGTGACAGAAATTAAACATATCTGATGTCAATTGAACGATTTAAGAGTAATCTGAGGGCAATTAAGAGGCAGAAATGTCAGAAACTGACAGCCAACCTCTTAATTATTACAAATTATGATGAAGACAACTAGGGAAAGCTGCTAGGGAGAGTGAAATTGCACTGCCGAATTTGACATCAAATTGTGTCAGTTTTTCCAAACCTTTTAAAATAAAATTTTGTTTTTCCCAGTGGGCTTGGTGAACCTAAAAATGCCTTGGGGGCCTGAGTCCACTCCACAGGATGCAGAATGCCCACTTTGCCAATAAAGATACAGCATCATTTTACTGGCATGAGAATGGTTCTCTGTTCTCCAATAATATAGGAAGACAAGAATTAAGATTGCATTGTGCAAGAGTGCTCAGAGCAGTGATACTATTGGCCAGATGGGAACCACAGCCCTTTGGCTGCAAAATGTGTGTGTGCTCCACCAAGTTCTTTCATGGGTTCACCTGATCATAACTCTTTCTCCTGTTCTGTTTAGATCAGGGGTGCCCAATCAATGGACGTAGGCCAGATCCAGCCCCCGGCACAAATTCATCTGGCCCACGCTGCCCTGGTGTGTGTTTTACTTCCACTTCCGGGAGCGATGATGGTGGTGCAGGCCGGATGAATTGGCATCAGGGGCTGGATCCGGCCCACAGGCCATAGTTTGGTAACCCCTGGTTTAAGCAGAAAAAATGGCAGCTTAAAATCTATCTCATTCTGTTGCAAAACATTGCAAGGCGTGCTTTACTTCCACTTCCGGTGGTAGGCAGCACATGACCGGCTCATTGAGCCATGTGACCGGCCCACTGAACCATGTGACCGGCCCACAGCTCAAAAGGTTTGGCCACCCCTGGTTTAGACAACTGCAGAATCCGCACATTTATATAGTCACATAGAATGTTACATGTCTGAGAGTGAAAACAGAGCCTACAGAAAACTCAGGGGTAAAAAAAAAAACTGGTTTGTCAGCTGTAAAATTTAGCCTGATACAGCAGTTTTATTTTTGAATAATGACTCTCCGAATACTCTAACTGCTATGCTGGCTTGTGGATTCTGGGAACCATAGTAGAAAAATGCAACTTTTCTCTTTTTTGATTGGGAAACTATTCTTCAAGCAATGCAATCAAGCTGACTAGTAATTGATCATTATCTTAATGCTGTTACATGAGAAGAATAATTATCCCAGTTATCACTCATCAAATACACTGCAGTTGTTAGAAACATTGGATCAAAAGGTTAGATTAAAGTCCTGAAGGATGGAAATGATACAGTGGTGGGCTCCCAAAAAATTACTACCACACTGTGGGTGTAGTATGGTGGGCGTGGCCAGGGAGAAAGTCCAACATTGCACCTGAATTAAGACTACTTTATTTCGAAACTTGGACGGGCGGGGCCAGCCAGAATTTCTGCCACCGGTTCTGGCAAACTGGGGCGGACCTGCTGATGCCCACCACTGAAATGATAACTCTTAATTTGTACAAAGACTGTATAGAGATGGCTTCATCCTGACATATGCAGAGACAATGAAGACAATGATGACGTTTGTAGTAGTAATAATTTGAGGATATGCATGATACCTTTTCTTCACTTTGTCAGTAGCCAGAATTAAACCTCAGACATCCAATGATAAAGGGAATGCTTCCAAGTCCAGCTTCATTGATTAGCATTAGAATAGACAGTACATATAGCGTACCATTAGAAAGGGGAATTCCTTGACAATCAAAAGATGTCTGATTGTCATAACATGACTTTATGTCATTTTCTGTAGCTGGCAAATTATCATGTTCTGCTTTATGTTTGGTCACTAGGAGATAAATAAGTGGCTCCATTTGTAAATCTGCTTGCTCAGATACAAAGTCTTGAGAGAACCACATCTCTGGAACATGAATGCACTTTCCACTCCTAACCATGTACCATCTCTATCATACAGTTTCACTCTCAAGGAACCCTGATCTTGCATCTCTCAGTTTAGAAGAGAAATACAGATTATGCAAGAGGGGATCTGCAAAGATATTGAGAGGTGAAGTGACACATACCCCCATCTTTCCCTACCACTCCTAGGAGAAAGACAGACATAATTCAGACATGGGAAACTCTTTCTTTTTTATTAACACACTTTGAATACCCTGAGTGGCACACTGACAAGGGAATTGTACTAAAAGTGTTTCCCATGATTCAGTTAGATCACTGTATAGTGATATAATGTTCCCTCTTCGAGGTTATGCAAGGAACCTGAATAGAAAAAGCATGTTTTGAATCTGCACTTTACTATTACTCGCATAAAGCTGCCTCAAGCTGCTTATGAAAGCCACTTAGAAAAGAAACTGGATTAATCATTAAATTCCAAGAGGCTTAGGAACAAAAATCAGCACTGTTAGACCTGCCCAGAGTCTAATCCAGCTTCCTATTTCTCTCGGGAGCCAACCAAATGCCTCTGGAATACCCTGAAAGCAGGACATTATTACAATAGCCCATTCCTATTGTTGCACCTCAGCAAGATATTCCCTTAGAAGAGTGATGGGTGAACCTTGGCACTCCAGCTGTTCTTGAATTCTCAGAGGCCCTGATCAGCAGGAGGTAACTGAAGTCCAAGAACACCTGGAGTGCCAAGGTTCACCATCATGGCCTTAGAACATCCACCAGAATTAACAAAATGTGGCACTAAGTGGTGGCTTTTTTCCAGACCCTGTTTGAAAATGGCCAAATCTCTTCTCTTCCCCCAAAAAAGTAGCCAGAGAGGCCAAATGAGGATAGGTAAAGGTCACCATTGTTCAAAAGCCAATCATATCTGGCTATAGGGTGTTGTGATCATCTCTGTTTACAGCCAAAGAGCCAGCGCTGTCTGCATCTGCAGACGTTTCTGACACCAGAGCACATGGGGCACTGTTACCTTCCCACCAAAGTGGCACCTATTTACCTACTTTCGAACTGCTAGGTTGGCAGGAGCTGGGACAGAGATGGGAACTCACTCTGTCTTGCAGCACTCGGGTCTTGAACTGCTGACCTGCCAACCTTCCAGTCACCAAGTTCAGCTTCTTAACCACTAAGCCAAAACAGTCCCTCAAATGAAGGTAGTCCGCAGCTAAGAAACATTCGGTTTTGCAACTACAACTTCTAGAATCCTTTGGCTACGTTTCTTGGGATTCTGGGGGCTGTAGCCCAGAAAGATGTTTCTGATTGCTGAAACAGTGACTATGGGAAGAGTGGATCATATTTAATGTCACTGAGGGATGTGCCCACCCAGCCTTTTTTTCTTCCCCTTTGGAAAAAAAGTAGGCTTTCTTCAGGATGAAGATAATCCTGCAAAGCCTTTGGAGAGCCTGGGGAAGACTCTTGTCACAGACTCTTGTGAGGCTGAGTTGGGCTGCCAAAAATCCACACATTGGATTTTGGGGCAGACTGCTATTGCTGGTTGTATGTGACTGACAACAAATTAGTAATTTTTTAAAAGTTATAAAGTGGCATTTTTTTAAGTCACATCTACCAGTTTATATCCATTTGTAGGCTCTCCAGACATATCAAAGTGACCCAGCCATGAGAAGAATGCTAAATCAAATGTATTTCTACATTATGCCTGTTTTTAATGTGGATGGATATCATTTTAGCTGGACCCATGTAAGTAATTTTTCTGACATTGAAGTGTGAATTAATACAGCTCAGATTTTTATTTATATCGCCAGTTCTGGTATTTAAGAATATGTCTTTTTAAAAATTACACAAAATACGCAATTTCATGGAGATTTTGACCGTGATCTATTATAGTCATATGTTGCATGTTTATGATATATCTGATATATATATATGTTTTATATTAATGCTATTAAAATATATGGATAGGATCGATTTTGGAGAAAAACAAGGTCAAAGAATCCAAAATTCCACTGCCATGGTGTAGATGCTAATCGTAACTGGAAAGTGAATTGGTGTGGTAAGTTGAGAAACATTCTGCTTTTAGACTGAAGGCTTTTTAAAATAATATTATTATCCAAGGTATTAAATAGCAGTGACTTTTTGCCCCCTGGAATATATCATTGCTGTCATTCTGAGTATTCCATTGGAATCATGCCAATGTATCTCTCCTTTTATTTTACTAGCATTTTTTTGTCCAGCCCTGCTGGGCAGGTTTGTATTGAACAGCCCAGCAGAGATGTGTGTGTGTTTATACTCAACACACACACACACACACACACACATCACAATCACACACACACACAAAACACAGACACACAATACAACCACACACACAATCACATGCACACAACACAACCAAACACAACACAATCACACACACACACACCGTAGCACCGTGGGGAGAGGGGGTGCTCCTCCTCCCCCTGAAGCCTTGGCGATGACACACACACAAACACACACACACACTTGCCAAAGCTGTGCGGGGGGAGGGGCTCTTTCCCCCGCCAGCCTCAGCAGGACACCCAGGAGGCCACATCAGGGAAAGCCCCAGCAGACAAAAGGTAAGTGGGGTGGGGGACAGGGACTGGGGGGCCAGGGGGGGCGGTGGGCAGCGTGGTTCCCGGGCCCGTTCCCCCCCAGTCCCTCTCCCACGCCCCACTTACCTTTTGTCTGCTGGGCTTTCCCCAGCGTGGGCTTCTGAGCAGGGACGTTCACTGGCTTGCCCTCTGTCCCTGCCGCTCGATGCTGGCAGGGGTGGAGAGGGCAGGCCAGTGCGGGTCCCAGCACTGAAAAGGCCGAGTCAGGGAAAGGCCCAGTCTGCAAAAGGTAAGTGGGGTGGGGGAGAGGGACTGGGGGGCGCAAGGGGGTGGGGCAGGTGGGCGGCCCCCAGTCCCTCTCCCCTTCCCCACTTTCCTTTTGCCGGCTGTGCTTTTCCCCGGCGCATCCTTCACCGATGGATGGCCAGGCCGGCCCTCAGGGCTGCGGGAAGACAATATTGTCTCCCCACTACCTCACCGAACCCGCGGGGGGGGGGAGAGAGAGAGAGAGGAGGTGCTCCTCTTTCTCTCCCCCTTCGCCGGTGGGGCGGAGGGCAGCAAAAGTTGGTTGTTGGTGCATTGGCAGGTTTTTTAACTGCGCGAACCAGCTGCCCCGCCTTCTCTGCGCTCGTGCCCTTCAGCCTCATTGGCTGAGGGGTGGTGCGGCGCGTAGGACACTGGGCCTTGTGGGTTTTTTTGGTTGCATTCGTGGGGCAGTTGCCCCACTCACGGCTGGCAGACCCTTGCAGTGATGTTCCAAGCGTGGTCAGGTAAGTGTAGGCGGCTCGATAGGGGATAGTAGGAGCGGGTGTGCATGCCAGACACCAACGGTTAACAGGCCTTCTTATAGGTAAAGATTAACTTTTAGGGGACTGGAGACACCAGTTTTAGCTTGTGTCCTTGGCCCATGATCCACTTCTTTCTAAGATGGGTGGAGAATGTGTATTTGTCCAGATATTTTTGGACTGCATCTTCAATTGGTGTTGGTCAGACCTCTCTGTGAGAAGCAATGACAGGGGCTGCAGTTTAATGACAAAAGGAGAGCCACATGTCCAGGCCTGTGCTGGACACCTTGAAAGAGCACTGGACAGGGAGTTATGGGGCACCTATGGGGGAGTTGGGTGTGATCCCACACATTCCTGTTACTTCCGTCCCCTCTCCATAGGGTGGTTTCTTCAGGGACTCCCTCAGCACCCCCTCGCCTTTAGGGGTGAGGGTAAGAGAAAGTTTGAAGGATCAAATATCAGTAGGATATTTGTAAAGTGGTGGAGTTGTAAAGTAACTATGGATTTTTGGGCAAAGACAGAGAAGGAGATATCGGGAATAATGGGAGTCAAGTGCTGCCTTATTGACAGATGTAGATAATATGGACAAATAAAAATGGACGTGCGGTGCCAAAATGGCCACCGCACGCTTTGGTGGCCCCGCCCCTGAGGCGCGGGCACAGCAACAAGGCAGGGGTGTGTGGCTGGCCGCCCTTTATAAGGGGTGGCTCAGCCAACGGTCTCCCTCCTTGCAATTTGGCTGGCCCAGGGCGCGATTGCTCCCTTCGCCAGCCTTTGCCATCAACTCGCCTTGCCCGGGAATGGGCACGACGAGCCACGTGGTTCTCTCGGCGGCCTCCAGCCGCACACTATCACCCCAAGCCAGCTGGCTCGGGGCGCCTCGTCTGCTGCCGCACCGGCTTGCGGCGCGGTCTGCCTTGGCACCCGGCTTTGCCTGGGAGTGGGCTTCGCCTGGGTGTTCCCCCCCCACACACTGCTGGTGGCGCTGTCATCGCCCAGGACTGGGCTCAAGTTTCTGCGCCGCCGCCCACTCTCCCTGCGGCCCCATGGTGCCTAGAAAGGGCCCCCACAGGTGCCCTGTACCAGCACGTGGCGTGCGCGTGCTCCAGCGCGGCCCACGCCTCCCTCTTCCCCGGGGAGTCAGCCTGCATCGCCCCCTGCTCGCAGGCCAAACAGGGCCACGGGTCAGGCCATCCAGGCTGGCGGCCTGCCTCCACCTCAGGGGGCCCCCGCAGCCTTGGGAGCCCATCCTCAGCTGGCCATCGCCATCCCCCCATCTGGCCCCATTGCGGAGGCAGCTCCCACTCCTTTGGCCACCCTGGTGACTGCTCCGGCGTCGGTTGAGGGCCGGTTTGCAGCCCTTGAGAGGGCTTTAGTGTTCCCACCAGCGACTGGGGCCTCGGGGCCTGGTGCCACCCTGGGTGGTGACCGGGGAGCCCAGGACCTGGCAGCGGTAGAGCAGCGCCTAGCCAGGCTTGAGGCTGCGCTGTTGGCCAGGCCGGTGCCTGCCGCTACTTCAGGGTCGGGGGGCGCGAGCTCAACTGCGTTTGTGAGCTCCGACGCCCAATCCCGGTCGGAACCCGCAGTGGGGGCGGCCATGGGTGGTGCAGCTGGTGAGTATGCCGGTCAAGTGAGATCACCGAACACACTCCCTGTTGTTTCGCCGGCGGTCCCTCACCCGTTGCCCCAGCAGAGCCAGGTCGCGTGGCCCTGGCCATTGTCACAACCTGCGCAGCCAGCACCACCTATTTTGGCCAGCCAGGGTGCAAAGGGCATTTGGCGTGCACCTTATCCCCCGTCCCCGCAGGGCCCGCACGCGGCTTGGCCCTCGCTACCTTACCCAGTATGGCCTTACGGCCCCCCTACTAATCCCAGGTATCACTCCGTCCACTCCTCGGCTTTGCTGTCTGCGGGGTTGATTCTTCCCTTGGGTGACCATCTCCTCCCGGCGACCAGGGATAAAATCTGGCGCAGGGAGTATGTGGATCCTTTCAGCCTCCTCAACAGGGAGCCTACCCATGATGAGAAGGACAAGGAGGATGAAAAGGACAAGGAGCTGGCCCGCTGTAGGAAGCCCCCGTGTACTTGGGCCAATTGGCTCCCAGCGTATTTGATTTACACAGTCGTATCCCTGAGGGCACGGCCTGATTTAGCGATCCCCCTTTTCCAGTACCTTGACATCATTTATCGAGCATACGTTGTCTTCCCCAGCACCGCGTGGCTAGCGTATGATGAGGAATTTCATATGTGCGCTGCCTTACACCCGGAGATGCGTTGGGATGAACCCAACCAGCTCCTGTGGTTGTACTATATGACACCCTCCCACCCTGCCATGGGTGATTGCTACCATTCTGGCCATGCCATGCAACGGCCTGGCCTTGCACTATTTCCCCACCAGCAGGCGGGGCAGGGGGTTCCAGTCCACCTGGTGTGCTGGCGGTACTCCTCCGCGGCAGGGTGCTCCAGACGCAATTGTAGGTACTTACATGAGTGTCCCAACTGCTCTGGCCCTCACCCAGCCTCAGCCTGCCCACGGCCCGGGGGAACCCGGGCCAGGGGCAGGGGTTCCCAGGGTGCCCCCTGACCCGGTAGTGAACCGGGGCCGCCTCCAGAAGGCCCCCTCCCCAATTAAGTTATCAGTTCTTGAGCGTTGGTTACAGGTTTACCCTAGGTGTTCTGATGCGGAGTATATCCGTGCGGGTTTTGCCGAGGGTTTCTAGATCCCTTTTGTTGGCCCCCGTTCACCCCAGGATGCTCCTAACTTGTTGTCTCTCTGCGGTAGGGAAGAGGTGGCTAGGGAGCAAATTTTCAAGGAGGTCAAAGGGGGTAGAGTTGCTGGTCCTTTTGACGAGCCCCCTTTCCCTAATTTGAAGGTTTTCCCCCTTGGTTTAGTCCCAAAGAAAGTACCAGGTGAATTTAGGTTGATTCACCATTTGTCGTTCCCGGCCGGCAAGTCTGTCAATGATGTGATACCGGACAAACTCTGTTCGGTCCGCTATACTTTGTTTGACCAGGCGCTTGCTATGGTTCGGGCATCCGGGCTGGGGGCGCTCATGGCCAAATGTGACATCAAGTCAGCCTTCCGCCTCCTGCCCGTCCACCCAGACAACTTTGAGTTACTGGATTTCCGTTTTCAAGGCAGGTATTTTGTTGACAAGGCCATGCCTTTTGGGTGCTTAGTTTCTTGCTCGGCCTTTGAGCGTTTCAGTTCATTCCTAAATTGGGCCTTTGTCCGACGGTCCGGGGCGACTTCGGTTGCACACTACCTGGACGATTTTCTTTTCAGTGCCCCAGCAGGCTCCAACGAGTGTATACGCCTCCTTTCCACTTTCCAAAGTTCTTATGGCCGAATTGGGTGTGCCTTTGGCACCGGAGAAGACGGAGGGCCCAGCTACCACTTTGGTTTTTCTGGGGATCGAAATTGATACCGTAGCCCAGACCTCCAGGTTGCCCCCTGATAAAATAACCCGAATCTCGGGTGCCATTCTTTCCCTATTGGCCTAGTGTAAGGCGTCCCTCAGGGAGCTGCAGGTACTTCACGGGTACCTTAATTTTGCTTGCACAGTGGTGGCTCCTGGCAGGACCTTCGCCAGGCACCTGTGTGACACCATGGTGGGGTTAACCTGGAGGCACCATCGTGTACGCCTGACCAAGGGTATCAAGGACGACCTCCGGGTCTGGCTGGGGTTTCTTTCTGACTTTAATGGGACCTCCTTTTGGTGCGATGAGCGTGCGGTGACTCCCGTGTTCCTGGTGCACTAGGATGCATCCGGGGCCTTTGGCTATGGGATGTACTTCGAGGGCCACTGGGCGTACGGCAAATGGCCGGAGTCGTGGCACGACTCCGGCGTGCTTCGGGATCTCACGTTCCTTGAATTTTTCCCCATTTTAGGCGCCCTTCTCCTCTGGGGTGAGGCGTGGTCCAACTCAGTTGTACATTTTTGGTGCGACAATGCGGTGGTGGTCCATATTGTCAACGCAGACTTCCCGGTCCCCTAGGGTTATGGTGCGCCATTTTGTTTTGTGCGCTCTTCGCCGCAACATTTTATTTAGAGCCAGACACGTCCCGGGTATCAATAATGATATTGCTGAAGCTTTGTCTCGCTTACAGATCGACCGCTTCCAGGTGCTGGCACCGGAGGCTGACGAGCTGCCTGTACCACTCCCTGCAGTGATGTGGAGTTTTGGCGTGTAGAGGTGAACTGGGCCATAGGGCTTTCTTTAGCTCCTGGCACCCGCAAGGCCTATGCGCGTGTCCTCCGCACATTCGAAGAGTTCCGCCACGGGGCCGGCCTTCTTATGGATTGGCCTGCCCCTGTTGACCACTTACTCCAATTTATGGTGGTTCTGCATTGTCAGGGTTCGGCTCCCCGGACTATTGCCGGCCGCCTATCCGCGTTGGCTTTCCATGCGAAGGTCAATGGCCTCCCTGATACTACGACTGACTGTAGGGTGTGCAGGGTACTCGAGGGTTGGATGCGGGAATGCGGCCCTCTCGGGGACACATGCCGACCCATTTCTCCTTCAATACTCCAGCAAATGTCGGAGGTTTGGCACCAGGTTTGCAGGGATCCTTACCAGGTGCTCCTTTTCCCCTCTGCCACCACCCTCACCTTTTTCGCGGCCCTCCAGGTCAGAGAGCTGGTGGTGGGGTCGGCGGGGGATTCTTCTTGTAGAGCCCACAAGCTGGATGACATCAGGATTGGCGCTGATAGGGTGCATGTCACAGTTTGCTTCTCCAAAACTGACCAGGTGGGCAGGGGCAGCGTGGTTACTCTGCTCCGGTGTGGTGATTTGGCTATTTACCCGGTGGCGGCGCTTGCTGCCTTTTTGGCCATTCACGGCCCGGCCCAGGGTCCCCTTTTCTGACACTGCAATGGTTCCCCACTGACCAGGTTCCAGTTTTAGAAGGTCACAGGCTCGGCGTTGGCCAGGTTGGGGCTTGCCAGTGTACGCTTTGGGACCCACTCCTTTCGCATCGGGGCGGCTTCTACCGCCACGGTACAGGGTTACCCCGCGGCTGACATCCGCTCCTTGGGGCGCTGGGGTTCTGATCGTTTTAAAGTCTATGTGCGCCCTCTCCAGCAGTAGCTCCTCGCTCATTCCCCCTTTTTCTTTTGTTTCAGACATCGAGTGGCCACATGCCCAAAACAGAGCCTATCTTCGTAGGGAGGGAAACCGAAGAATTAAGCCAGATAGAAATAACCAGGGAGGAGGTCCTTGCATGTCTTGTTAAGCTAAACACTAACAAATCACCAGAACCAGATGGCATCCATCCACGAGTTCTCAGGGAACTTAAAGATGAAATTGCTGATCTCCTAGCCAAAATAGATAATCTTTCCCTCAAATCAGGCTTTGTGCCTGATGACTGGAAGGTAGCGAATGTAACACCAATTTTCAAAAAAGGATACCATCTGAGGCTGCAATGGTTGGGCCTCTTCACTCTTGAACGACGACGTCTAAGAGGTGACCTGATTGAAGTTTATAAAATCATGCACGGTGTGGACAAAGTAGATAAGGAAAAATTGTTTTCCCTATCGCATAACACTAGAACTAGGGGACACTCCATGAAATTTTTGGGTACTAGTTCTCAAACAAATAAGAGAAAGTACTTTTTCACCCAGAGGATTACTGGCCTATGGAACTCCCTGCCAGAAGAAGTGGTGACAGCTGTCAGTCTTGACAGCTTTAAGAAAGGATTAGACAAGTTCATGGAGGACAAGAGTATCAATGGCTTTAATTATGGATACTTAAGGACAACTTCCGGGTTGGAGAGATAGGCAGGATATCTCTCAATATCATTTCCAGGGAATCCTAAGCAGGTGAAGGCATCTGCTTGGGAATACCCTGAAGGAAATGGTGAACCACTGTGTGAGACAGAATGCTGGACTGGATGGGCTGTGGCCTGTTCCAGCAAGGCTGTTCTTATGAGTGTCTACATGCCCCGATGAGGGTTTGGATCATCGGGAATAGTTATGTATATTGGGCCGGCCGCCATGCGGCTTCCACCTTGTGGGGTCCTGACCTCGGTGTTGGTGCCGTTGCCTCGCTCCGTTGGTTCGGCTACAGGGGGATGCGTTGGAGTCATCTGTTGCCGCTGGTCAGGTCTATGATGGGTCAATGTCCCCCGGAGGTCCTGGTTTTACACCTGGGTGGCAATGATTTGGCTCAAGTACCTTGTCTTCACCTGATTTGTGACATTCGCAGGGACTTAGTGTTACTGGCTCGGTCATGGCCAGGTGTCCGGATTATATGGTCCCAAATGGTCCCGCAGATGTCCTATAGTGGTGAGGTGAATGCCTCTGCTGTGGACCGAGCCCGTAGGTCGGTGAACCAGGCTGTGGCACGCTTCTTTTATGCCCACACGATGGGGTCCGTGGTTCCTCACCCCCTGATACGCAGGCAGGATGAGTGCCTGTACAGGAGTGACGGGGTGCACTTGTCAAGCCAAGGCTTGGATCTCTTCCTAGCAGCACTGCAAACGGGTCTGTTGACCGCATGTGCGGTCAGGCCGGGGTATTGAGTCGTTTACTCCGCCCCAGGCTGTGGCTGTGTGCTGGTTTTTTGCTAGGGCGTGGAGTCGCTTACTCCGCCCTGGGCGTGGCTGTGTGATGGTTGGGGTGGGGCGGGAGTTGCTTACTCCTCCCCGTGTGGCGGATAGCACTGGTAAGGCGCAACTGCATTAGTAATTAATAAGGCAAGGCAATTGGCTGGCCATCGAGAGGACAAGGTTAACCAGATTTGTATGGCCAGTCAACTTGCTGGGATAAGTTACAGCTGAAAGGGATCAACGACATGCTGATGAGGAAGCATGTTGTTGACGGAAGCTTACACCCAGTTGCTGCTGCAACAGGTGCTTTTAGTTAGTGATTTAGTTATATGTTTCAATTTGCCCCTTGCCAGTGCTATTTTGGCCCGTTTGATCCTTAACCATCATTAAGGTAGGCCTATTTGATTATCAATAAAAGTGGCCCAACTTTCATCTATAAATTATGTGTCCGCGTTGTTATTTGGGGTGTGCGTACAGCAATGGACGTGCGGTGCCAAAATGGCCACCGCACGCTTTGCTGGCCTCGCCCCTGAGGTGCAGGCATGGCAACAAGGCAGGGGGGGCATGGCTGGCCACCCTTTATAAGGGGTGGCTCAGCCAACGGTCCCCCTCCTTGCAATATGGCTGGCCCCGGGTGCGATTGCCCTCCACCCCCTCCCTTAGGTCACAGTGTAACTCGTTTGATCGCTTCGGGGCCGAGTGGGAATTTTTGGCGGGACCTGATTGGCACCTTGGTTCTTGTTTTTTCGCCCACTCCACACTGTCCACCGACGGGCAACTTACGGGGTCTTTCTTGTGACGCCTTTGGTCACTTTGGCGGATAGCACTAGTAAGGGGCAACTGCATTAGTAATTAATAAGGCAAGGCAATTGGCTAGCCATTGGGAGGACAAGGTTAACCAGATTTGTATGGCCAGTCAACTTGCTGGGATAAGTTACAGCTGAAAGGGATCAACAACATGCTTACACCCAGTTGCCCCTGCAACAGGTGGTTTTAGTTAGTGATTTAGTTATATGTTTCAATTTACCCCTTGCCAGTGCTATTTTGGCCCATTTGATCCTTAACCATCGTTAAGGTAGGCCTATTTGATCATCAATAAAAGTGGCCCAACTTTCATCCATAAATTATGTGTCCGTGTCGTTATTGGAGTGTGGGTGCAGCAAAGACTTATTATCTATAATGTTAAGAACAGTAAGGCAATGTATTGCAAGAAATTGGAAAAATGATTCTTTGTTAAAATTGGAAGACTGGTACAAAGAAATGTGGGAAATTGCGTTGAATGGGAATTGAACAAAAAGGAGGCATAATTAAAGAATATAAGTTTTGGAAAATATGGAGGCCTTTTGTGGAATATACATTGGTTAAATCTAAAGGTAGTAGGCCAGTACCAGATCATATGGGTTTTTGGAAACATTAATATAGAGCTATGACAAAACCACAATCTCCAGGGTTTTGTAAATATAACAGGGTGACACGAATTATGTTTTAAAAATTATGGGTAATTATTGTGTTATAGGTAAAATAAGTAATCAATATATAAAATAGGTAGAAATAGGTATATACATGTGAAGATATGTAACACAATATAATAAGAACAGAAAGTAATACCAATATGTTTAATTTTGTTTTTATGTTTTTTTAATTATGTTATACACTGTTTAGTAATGTAATGTAATTTTTTTCTCTTTTTTCTGTTATGTTTTAAAATTTCAAAAAAAATTGCTGGCAGAAGAGCATGAAGTCTGCTCATTTTTTAAAAAAAAATCTGAAACTCGATTGCTATACCATAAAGAATAAAATTTTATTGAGATAAGTGTTATAATTTTATACCCCTAATTATGAAAAAAATTAAATGGTTAACCCCAATGGAAATTCATTCCTTCTTTCAGTCAGTTTTACCTTTTATGCCACCAATACATGCATTCATGCAACTTTACTCAAACTGAATTTGTTTCTTTTCGCCCCCCCCCCCCCCCAGACAGACTAGCATAGAGAGAAATTATTCTTAGAACTTTTCTTTCTTTTGATGTAAATGATTTTTCAGATACAAAAAAGGAAACACAGAATAGCTTTATATTTACTCAAGGACAAGAAACCAGACAAGAGCAATGACAAAAGCTTGAAAATCTTTTGCTCTGAATCATATGAACATTTGTCATATTACTGTATATTGGTTCTCTTTATGAGACAAAATAATGAACAGCGAAAATATATTTTATATTATCTAGCCTGTCTTTAAATTTTCCTTCAACATACTTATGGAGATGATTTAGTTCCATCTCTAGTATAGAGGCCTTGAAATTCTTAACGGGTGCCTGAGGGCAGGTGTTTCTGAACACAAATCCTGGTTTTTTGCATTTTGTCTGACATGTTTGACATTCAGCAAGCTAAATTATTTCTTTTTCTTCAAGGCACCATATCTGTGTCAAATCTGTTTTGCTTCTTTTTTGGCACAAGCACTTTAACATAATATTCACTGCTTGTTGGTTTTTATTTTGCATGGAATGCAGCAAGAAATATCTCCAGAATCTGGCTTTTGCAGCCCATGGCTACCTACAAAGGAGTTGACTTGTTTAATTATACATCCATAATGTCTGACAGCAGAAGCAAAATAATATTGGTGGTGATGGTGTTTCTTCTTCTTCTTCTTCTTCTTTGGGTGTCGAGGGAGATACAAGACCTCTGGCTCTTCCTCATAGTCTTTGTCCTTTTCCTTTTTCCACATATGCCTTGTATGGTATGAAACTCCAAGACATTCTCTCCAGATGGGCAAACTACTTTATCTGTTGTCTCTGTATGTGATTTAAGAGAACCAAAGTTTGATTGCAAATTAAACTGTCTGTGTTTGTGTTATGTATGTTAACTGTGTTTTCTGACAGGAGCGGAATGTATCTTTTCTCATGTATCTATTCTCATGCAAATAAGTGGATCGAAAATGTGCACACTCTGTTAGCCAATGAGCTTGTTGTATTATTGTTACTGTTACTGTTTATAGTGTATATAAGTCTGAGTTTTGCCCCATCCAAACTGTGTTCAAACCCCACTAATAAAGAGCTGATTTTCACTACTTCACGTGTCTGCTACTTCATTCCCTGAACACGAAAGTTTGTGAATATGGTCACATGGATACTTTTATAAGAATTCCAGAGAACCAGACTACAGTCCTATATAAATCCTAGAATATTACAGTACCTGGAATCATCTAGATCAGGGGTGTTCAAACTATAGCCCATGGGCTAGATCCAGCCCCTGACACCAATTCATCTGGCCCGCAAAGCCCTCGTTACTCCTGGAAGCGGAAGTAAAACGTGCCCGGATGGGCACGTTTTACCTCTGCTTCTGGGAGCGATTAGGACTTTGTGGGCCGGATAAAATGGCATTAGGGGCGGGATCCATCCTGTGGACCATAGTGACTAGCCCCCTGAACCACGTACTGGCCCTTGGCCCAAAAGGTTTGGGCACCCCTGATCTAGATAACCCAGTAGGTTTATAATAGATCTATATCAGTTTATTAGGAAACAAGTCAGTGTGAAAAAAAAATCTCAAATGGAGTAGCTTTGAAAAGTACTGGTCTATTATGGTTTCCCCATGCCCCGTGGGGCATGGAACGGCCCGCCAGAGGCCACCGCGGTGAGAGACGCTCCCAGCCCGTGGGCTCTGCGGCTGCTAAATTAAGGGGGGTGAATAAAATATAGGGTTTGATTCACCCAATTCCTTTGACCTGACCAACGGATCTGCTGAAAGAGCGAATATCTAACCCGGTTACCCATTAGAGTAAATCACTCATCTCCAGGTCTCAGTGTAATCTCTGGTGCAAATAGAAGCCATATTTACCCTAGCCTAAGCCTCAGACAATGGTCCATGTTTGCTCCAGTTAATTGACTTCCCCGAAGAGATTCCCAATTAACTTGAGTGCTCAGGTGATGTCATTCCTGTCAGCTGACAGTCTTGCCAGCGTTGCGCTTTTCCTTCTATATATGTTGCAGCCTTTTCTCAATAAACTACTGGTCTTCGCTCCATCTTGCCTCGTGTCATTCCTTTGACCAGTCTCCTCCGGGACCTCAAGGGCCGCTTTACGGCCCCAATTCCTACATCTGGTGACCCCGAGACGTGATTCTACTCGTGAGTAAGGGACTCCGGAGAGGTCTACTCGTGAGTAGCGATCCACGCGGTCCGGTTCTGCGCTTGAACCGCTTCCCATCATCCTGGAGGACGGCACAGCACTCCGGCCGGCAGCCAGCCGATCGGAGGAGTGGCCTGTGGCGAGGCATTCCAGAGAGACATTCCTACAGCTTGCTCCCAGCTTTCGAGGAGGTTTGCCATAGAGGGAAACGCGTTCCGCTCAGGGCAAGCTGTGAGCCCCTGACATCGCAGAGGCCGTTCGAAGGGCCCGTGGCAGAAGGTCCACGCTCCGAGGTCTACCCCAGACACTAGACGCCCGAACCTGTTGCCTGCAAAGACGCGTCGATTTTCATCCCGAGGAGGAAACTTCAGAGGACCATCGCAGGTAATATGGGGACTTGTTCTCATAGGCCAAGTCCGTCCGCTAGCCAAAGAACCCATGAGGAGGGGTTCATCATCCTGGCCAGGGTATTTAATTTGCGTTTTCACAGCGGGGAGCTAGCGAGACTTTTGGCGTACCTCAGGGAACACTGCCTACTTTACCCAGAAGTAGGTACGTTAACCCTGAAGCTCTGGGATCAGATAGGAGACTGCATTCAGCAACCCCCGAAAGCTCCAGAGGGCATAACCCACACATGGAGCAAATGTAGGAAACTCTCAGCAGAGGTAGACCCAGTCCGGATAGAGACCCAGAAAACCCCAGCGCAGTCAGAACCATCAGCCCCAAGAAGTCTCTATTCGTCATTTCAGCTTAAGCAGGGCAGTATAGGGAGCATTCCCTCAGTGACAGCTGCAGACGTCACTGAAGGAATTCATGGCATGAGAGGCCTTGGCGCTTCTCTGACAGTGAAAAGTTCCCTGCAAAGAAAGAACTCCATTCAGCGCATGGGTGAGGAAGATTCATTCACGGGGAAATTGCCAGTGGCACAATTAGCTAGCGCCCAACTGCTGTGCTCAGCCCATCTGAAGGCAGACACACGTTCAGGCAGGGATGCTCAGCGCCCACTGCTCACGGAAATCTGCACGGCCCCTGGCCATGCAGGGCTCCAGAGCAGACCCATTTCCACACTCGGGCGCAGAGCAGTGCCAAAACCCCAAGGCGCCTGCTTCCAGTGTGGAAAAATGAGACACCTTAGAAGAGAAAGCCAATCTAGACCAGGCAGATCTTCAAAAGATTGTCTTCATGCCAAATGGCCACCCTGGCACGCGTTTGGCCCAGGCTAGAAAGGAGGCAGCCATCGCCCTGGCTGTGCCAGAAGAACCATCCCAGCAATAGTACCCCGAGTTCCCCCAGGGCACAGGCAGAACCTACTTGTCTCACCTTGGGAGTAGCCCAGAGAAACTTGCCCCTAAGTAAAAGCACCCAGATGGTTGTAAAATAGCCATCTGTGCATAAAGTCATCTCCTCATGTGTAGTATAGAACGCTGCAGATCAGGGGAGGAATGTGCGAATGCGTAAATAAATGTGTGTATGCGTGGTGCACCACTGAATGTATGACTGCAAGAACTGTGTATGATTGCAAAAGCCTTGTCTCTATGACCACAGTATGACTGGAAAAGTGTTCCTTGTGTGTAACTGCGTGGTAATGTCACTGTGAAATATGTGTTAAAACAGTTTGCACTCTGTTCATGGGCAGGAGCTATTTAAACTTTGAGGAAGCATGATGAGCGAAACCCTTTGCCTTGCCTGCTTAGCAGTTTGGGCAGGAGAGGGGGGGGGAATCCTAACCTACAATAGGCCTTCTTCCCTTGAGACTTTTTCTTTGTCAAAGGATTAAGCCTCTCTTGGAAACCGGTTTTGCCACTCAAGGAAAACAGATTTTTCTTTTCAGAAGCGCGATCTGAAAACAAAAAATCACTTCTATGAGTTTTCCTCACTGTATCATAAGCTATGGGGCCCCTCCCTACGTCTGCGTTCCTCAAACCCCATCTCTGTGTTTCAAGGTTTTTTTGAATGTCTCTTAGCGTCTTGGAATCTCACTAGGAGTGAGAGAATTGCCTTGTCTTTATGTGTGTACCGTGTTATCATCTTGTAACCTCGGTTCTCAACCTTTCAAGTCAGGGGCCAAATTCCGGGGCCTCAGGCAGCTCTGGGGGTCCGGACAGTCATCCTGCCCTTCCTTCACCACACAGCCCTTCTTGGCTTGGCGGGGGGAGTGGCAGAGCAACATGGGCCACATCTGGCCCACTCGCCCACATCTGGCCGCAGGTTGAGAACCGTTCTAACTCTCCTTCATTCTCTGGTATTTTGACTGTAATCAGTAACTCACTCATTGTACCCCTTTCACAGGAAAAAGCACGCAAACATTCTTGCGCTCTGTACCTTTTTTACAGGAACACAATTCCTCTCCAGGCCTTAATTGTAACCAATTCATTTCTTCCTACAGCCTTAACTTGCTTCCTTTCACAGGCTCCAAAGTTAATTACTGATAGGGATTTTCTTGACAGGAGGACCTGGTTGCCATGGTTACCTGACCTTATCTGATTTCGTTATGATAAGAGTTGTTGCATTCTCATTGTGCTAACTTCTGACTTGTCTTTCCTCCTTTTCTCCTTTCGCCAGTGGAACTCCCTGCTGGAAATGCTTAACCTGTGTGTCTTTTCATTTCTTGTGTATTATTTCCTTACAGCTGGCACGTCATAGTTGGTTTGTCTTTAACAAGTCTTAGGTCATTTTAAGTATGGCACCTGGCCCACAGCACCCTCTCTAGCGAGCAGACACATTTCGCAAACTGCAGAGCTCTGAGGAAGGATTAGTCCCTGGGCTCCCGAGCATGTGCAGAGTGCCATCCATTAGTCAGGACGGCCTAGGACCATTTTAAGAGTGCAGTCAGGTCACACCCTCAATCAGATACAGGCATTTTTAGGCCACCCCTTCCCTTTTTGCTGCTAGTCTAAGCACAGGCAAAAGGCTAAGCCAGCATCTGGCACCCTTCTCACAGTAGCACCAAAATCGCTCCAGTGAAAGTGTGCACGCACACCATGAATGGATGTGCGCAGGGGGGCCTCCATGAGAAATTTACCCACGGGAAGCCTAGCGCTTCATGCGCCAAGGGTTGCCATAAGACCCCAGACTCGTCTCACTTCTAGCAGACAGTCACCTTGTGTGAATTCATGTCACTGGTTCCTCTTCAGGGGGCTAGGACAGCTTTCACTTATGGGGGTCGCACATATTAGGTTCTTACTTGGCAAGAGGACCAAGCTTGGCGCACGCTCCTGACTCCTCCGCAAGCGGGCAGAGCTGGCAGCCGTGCACCTCGCCTTGCGCACCTTTGCCAAAGAACGCTCCAACATAATTGCTGACAGCCAGTTTCCCAGGAATTTGCTTCACAGTCTACTGGGAGCACACATCACTCCCGTGATAGACAAAAATTTGCTAAGTTTGTTCCTCACAACTCCAATTCAGAGTCATGCACTCCAATTCAGAATGCCAAGGCGCTCGCCAGACAGTTCAATCTGCCACTTTCTCAAGCCCAAGGCATAGTTCGCTCTTGCCAGCGTCGTGCAGGGGCACCGGGGGGGCCCCGTGGGGGGTCAACCCACAAGGGACAGAGGCCATTCAGGTGTGGCAAATGGACGTCACACATCCCCACATTTTGGCAGATGGCAGCACATGGACGTTTGCATTAAAACCTTCCCACAGTTTGTTTGGGTAACAGCACAGAAGGGAGTAACGGCTCCCCATGTGGAGCAGCATCTCCTTCCCCACGGCCAAGGGCGAACGTCGGCACACGACGTCCGTTGACGCCCCAGCTTATAGCTCCAGGCAGCTGGCCAGGGCCACCTGGGATATTAAGCTCACTTTTGGCGTTCCTCACAATCCGCAGGAGCAAGCGATTGTGGAACGGGTCTATCGGACGCTTAAGTCCTACATTGACAAACAAACAGAAAGGGGGGGAAACCACGTCCCATAGTTGCACAGCAATTGCTATCCTATAAGTGCAAAAACTAACTAACTCTTTCAGAATTTTTATCTCCCAAACAAGCCTCTTCCCCATGCAGGTCCCAGAGGCTAGAATCAGACCCGGATGATTGCCAAGAGCAGCACCAGTCACTGTCCTGGGATGTCATCAGCTGTCCGTCTTCCTTTATGACTTACATCTCCAAAGACATTTTTCTATGAACATTTTGCACACTCAGTGCCACTTCTAAGGACTTTTCCAAACTCAAGTTGCACAGGAAACCCCACCAAGAAGGGAAGCTTCACCTCCGGAAAAGCTGCTGAATGTCTTTTCTTGCTGTTATTATCTGTAGTTGCTATTATTTATATATGCCTTGTACAATGCTCCAGTTGGGATTTGCAAGGGACACTTGAATTTCTGTATATTGTTAATAACGGCCAGCTTCCACCAGAGGAAGCCAGACCGGCCCATGTTTTGCACCGGCCCATTGCTTGGAAAGTTTGAGCACCCGGTAGCCGGAAATCCCCAGTTTATCTTCACACCTCCCCATGGGTGTTAGAAAAGACAATTGCACAATGCCAGAAGCTGCAGAGATAGCTTAGAATCTCCCCAGGTCACAGTAAGAGATCAATGACACATCTCATTATCTTGCCTTGCTACAGGAAGCAGTCTGAATTCAGACCCACAGCTCTGAAAAACCAGGCTGTAGTCAGTATATTCAGCGTGTCAGGCTTAGCCATAGGCAACGCTTGGAGAATTGGCTTGCGGATTAGCAAAAGCCATTGACCATACCTCCTCAGCAATAGCGCTGCTCAACCAGGAGCAGACAGAGCTTCGCCATGCCATACTGGATAATCAAGCAGCTATCGATTATCCCCTGTGGTCACATCATTTGGGCTGCAAGTCTGTCCATGGCATGTGTTGCTTTAACCTCACAGATAATACCCACAAGATACAGAGCCAGCTCACGGACCTCCACACCCCAGTTAGGGACATCAAGGAGGATTATTCATGGGGGTGGCAGGACTCCTTGTGGTCGTGGTTCCCATGGGGATGGATTCAGACGACACTCAAAGTGATTGTGGGGGTGGTAATACCGGGCACAACAGTGTGTTGTTTCATGCAATGTATTCCCTCACTGCTATCGAGATGTCCCCCATGGAAGGAACCCCGAAGCGTCATTCCCGCTCATCAGCTGGTACTCCTCTAACGCAGAGCCGCCGGTCAGGCTCTTAAATAAAACAGAAAGGGGAAATATGGTTTCCCCATGCCCCGTGGGGCATGGAACGGCCCGCCAGAGGCCACCGCGGTGAGAGACGCTCCCAGCCCGTGGGCTCTGCGGCCGCTAAATTAAGGGGGGTGAATAAAATATAGGGTTTGATTCACCCAATTCCTTTGACCTGACCAACGGATCTGCTGAAAGAGCGAATATCTAACCCGGTTACCCATTAGAGTAAATCACTCATCTCCAGGTCTCAGTGTAATCTCTGGTGCAAATAGAAGCCATATTTACCCTAGCCTAAGCCTCAGACAATGGTCCATGTTTGCCCCAGTTAATTGACTTCCCCGAAGAGATTCCCAATTAACTTGAGTGCTCAGGTGATGTCATTCCTGTCAGCTGACAGTCTTGCCAGCGTTGCGCTTTTCCTTCTATATATGTTGCAGCCTTTTCTCAATAAACTACTGGTCTTCGCTCCATCTTGCCTCGTGTCATTCCTTTGACCAGTCTCCTCCGGGACCTCAAGGGCCGCTTTACGGCCCCAATTCCTACAGTCTATAACATTTGCAAAGATTTTAAAGACAAGCTTCTTGTGCTTGGCAGTTGGATAGCTTGGTAGTGAATAGTATACAATTTACATTTCCCTATCTAGCCCTACTCATTTGTTCTTTGACAAAACTAATCTTGATTTGCACATTTTTGCTGGTGAGCAAGAAGAAAATCATCAGGCCCTAAACCACAAAGAGCATTACTAGAGTTTTCCTCTGATTATGGCAAATGCTGCTTATTTACCTCTTACCTACCAAGCAAACAATGTAATCCTGTTATATTATGTTATGAAGTACAGTATCAGCATGAAGTATTGGTTATCCCCTTAACACTGAAGAGGGATTATTATTCAAATATTATTCTTCATATAACAAAGTGTTCAATAAGCTCCTTGTAGCAGAAAAATAAGCAGTAATAATTGTATCATTGCTATGCCAAATTGCTTAAAATATGTACAGTAAAACCCCTACTTACGAAAAAAGTCCATTCCTTAGGCTTTTGCTTAAATCTTTTTTTATGTAACTTGAAACAAACCCATAGGAAAAATTATTTTTATAAGTAACTCAAAGCAAACCCATAGTAAAAATGAAAATTTTATGTAAATCGAAGCAAACCCATAGGGAAGTGATTTTTTATGTAACTCGAAGCAAACCCATAGGAAACTGTGTAAATCGGGACATGGTTTTCGCACAAAATCATTATGTAAGTCAAATTTTATGTAACTTGAGGCATTTGTAAGTCAGGGTTTTACTGTATTATATGATGCATACATCCATTATATAAACAGTAAGTATATAAGACATCTAGCCACTGCTAGACATAATTAAAGACATTCCTGAACTCAAAGTCAGAAACCAAATAAATTTCTTGATCATTAAAACACAGCTAATGAATGGAAAGCATGACATTTGCATTCTTACATTCATAACAAACTTAAGTAGAGCCATGCTAGATCAACAAACAACCTTCCAAAATCTATTCTATTGAATCGTTTGCAGGAAAAATTTCAGGCAGTATTGTTTAATCTAAATGGGGTTTCCAACCTTTTTGGTCCCCACACCCCCTTCTACTAAATTATCCAGTACACTCTATTCATTATAATAAGAAATAAATTATTATGTTTACCAAGCAGATTCAAAGAATATAAGAAATAAACAGTAATTAAGTTTTCATAAAAGCTTTATTTGGTAAATAAATCAATTACATTATCATAAAATTGTAAAATCTTTATATAACTACAGTAAAATCGACTAGTGAGACCCTTGATTCTGTTTCCTATTCATCAACAGTTTTATTCTTGGTGCAGTTTTTGTACTAGATCATACCTGTCAACCATCCCGATTTGGCTGGGGAAACCCCGTAATTTGACGTCTATTGACGTCATAACCCGCCCCCCGCTGCCAAAACCTTGTAATTTGATAGCAGGGGAAAATGCTTTCCGCACATGCGTGGAAGCGCTATGCCACTTGCGCAGCCCCTATGCAAGCGGCGTAGCGCTTTCCGTGCATGCGTGGAAGGGTTTTACCCCTTCCACGCATGCGCGGAAGCACTATGCCGCTTGCATAGGGGCTACGCAAGCGGCGTAGCGCTTCCGCACATGCGTGGAAGGGGTAAAACCCTTCCACGCATGTGTGGAAAGCGACCTGCGCACAAGCAATGTCCGCAGGTCCCGTTTTTCCAGAGCCGCGGGTTGACAGGTATGTACTAGATACCCACATATGATGTTCAGGCTTCAGTTTGTTTCTTGTTTGTGACTTAATTGAAAACAGAACTGAGAATCTTTATGCACATAGTTAAGTTGCTATAAATGGAATTATAGCCATGTAAGCACGTTTGGTGATAATGGGATATGCTTCTCCAAGTGTACAACCAAAATTTTGTAACTTCATTTATCGCAAAGTAAAACAATCACACTTATATACCACCCCATAACGCCATATGATTGAAATTCAATTTGGAGTTCCTTGTTATTGCAGAGATCAATTAGTTTGTCTTTCACTGGGTCATTGTCACTGATTTTCCTAAATCAATATGAAAAGGGTTTTGTATCCAAACTTCATTCATTTGATCAGGAGGAATTACTCTTGCAACTGCCTCTATCATGCTATCACAAATTTCCTGTTTTAGTTCATATGCCAGATCTGAAGTAATTTCATCAAGATATTTGAAATTGGCAAAGTTACCTAGCTCCACCCTTCTTCCCCAGAGAGTCAATTTTTCTTGAAATGATTGCATCTTTTCTTCAGCCTCCACAAGAATGACATCTGTATCTTGCAGTAAAATGTTCACAGAATTAAGAATTCCAAATACATCAGAAAGATAAGCCAGAGAAACCTCAAAATTTTGATCTTTGAAATATGAAGTAAAAGCAGAATTTTTTTGACTAAAATTTTCAATTAATTTTCTAAGTTCAAAAACCCTTCCTAAAACATTTTTTCTGGATAATCATTGTATTTCTGTATGAAGCAGCAGTACGATATGTTCTCCTCCAACCTCTTCACACAAAGATTTAAACACACGGTGATTCAATGCTTTTGCTTTGTAAAATTCACAACTTGAACGACAAAATCCAAAATGGCTTTCAAATTATGTGGAAGTGTTTTAGATACTAAAACATACTGATGAAGGATGCAATGGCTTCTAAAAATATTTAGGTTAATTTCATTAGCTAAAGTGGTGAAACCTGGTTTTTCCTCCCAACATTGTGGGAGAACTGTCAGTATAAGATTCTACTAATTCCCATGAAAGGCTATTTGAATTAAAAAAATTCACTAAATTCATAATGTCCACTGCCTTTCAAGGGTTTACAAAAAAGAAATTCCTCTTTTATTTCATTCTGATGTGTATATCTAGTAAAAACAAGAAGCTGTGTGCCGTTAGAGACGTCAGTTGATTCATCTAACTGTAAACTAATTCTTGCCAACCTTTTCTTGATTTCCTCCAAAACCTGTACACATATGTCTGCTGACATTTCTCAAATCTGATCACAAATTGTGTTATTTTATAATGGTACTAGCAGAGTTTACCCGGCGTTGCCGGGCTGTTTTAAATTGTGTTAGAAGGGGGTTTTTTTAATGTTTGTAAAGAAGAGGTTAGTCTGTAATTGTCATTTTTAAAATGTTTATGTATACACACTGTTTTGTGATCATTTGTTAAATAGATTGTATTGTTTTGATACTGTAAAGTAATAACATTTATCTTTGTAATTTTTCTAATGTATTTTTGAATATTTGTTTTAACATATATGTTATTTTTTGTGACAATGCCGGGCTGTTATAAATTGTGATTATTATTTTTGGCGGTTGTTTTGTGGATTAAAAAAAGAACAAAGGATGATATAATGTTTTTCAATTTTTTTTATTTAACCAAATAATGTTTTAGTATGTGACTGTTTTTTAATAGTTGTACCATAGGCAATAATTTTAACAATGTCAAAGTACATGTTTTTTACATTCAATGTTTTTAAACTGTATTTAGATGTTTTTGGTTTTTATGTGAGTTGAAACTCAACACAGGATTTTAGAAATCTTTTTATTTTATTTTTGTGACATATATTTGTGATTTGTGTAAAAGTGTGATGTATTGTTATGTTTTTGACTTGTTTTTACTCTTGTGGCCTTTTGTTTGGGGCTGTTGTGTATTTTTGAGTTGTTTTTATTATTCTGCCCTGCAGGTGGGGCTGCTAGTGGTTCTCTTTTACTTTGACTGTTTTTTTTCTCTTGGCTTCTGGGTGGAGCTTTTTCCGGTATGTAGTCTCTTTGTTTCTTCATTTCTGTTCCAGTGGTCGTGGAGGGAGGATGTGCTGCTGGTGAGTTGTCTTGTTTTCTTTATTTTGGGGTTTTTCTTTGTTTTGCTTTTGTGGTGGTGGGCTGGGAGGTGTTTCTGTTTGTTTGTTTTGGTTTGGTTTATTTTTCGGTTTGTTTAGTTTTAGGTGTGTATTTTGTGGTTTAGGTTTGTTTAGTTTTGTTTAGTTTTAGGTGTGTATTTTGTGGTTTATTTCTTTTTGTTTATTCATTGTTTTGTTAATTATTGATCTATTTTTGTTTTATTATTTTTTAATATTTTTGATGTTTTTGTTGGTTAATTTTGTTGGCTGTTTTGTTGTTGGTTGGGGTAGTTACTTCTTCGGAAGGAAAGGCAGTGACTAGAGGGCCGTTCGCTGCCTTTCCTTCCTGGGCAATTGGTTCGCTTTCAAGGGGGGGCGAAGGCAGCAGTACCTCCCCCCCCCTTGAAAGCGAAACACTTCCTCAGAAAGTAAAGGCAGCGACTGGAGGGCCATTCGCTGCCTTTCCTTCCTGGGCAATTGGTTCGCTTTCAAGGGGGGGGTGAAGGCACCAGTACCTTCCCCCTCTTGAAAGCGAAACACTTCCTCAGAAAGTAAAGGCAGCGACTGGAGGGCCGTTCACTGCCTTTCCTTCCTGGGCAATTGGTTCGCTTTCAGGGGGGGCGAAGGGACCTTCCCCCCTTGGTTATGGTTTTTTTTGTGGCTTGTTTGTTTTGTTTGGCTGCGAGGCGCTGTGTTTTGTATTTTTATTTTTCGCGCGGCGGCTTTCTCAGCGTTGTGCGTGCTCACGGCGTGCAGGACGCTGGGACATGTAGTTTTGTGTTTGTGGTTTGCGTTTCTGCGGCTTTTTTTCTGCGGCTCAATTTTGATTGGCCGCGGCGCGTTTCCCAATATTCTTTTTGCTGTGGTGCGGCGCGGCGCAAGGAACGTTGGGAATTGAGGTTCTTTTCCTTTGTTCAAGTTTGTGGGTCTCCTGCCCCACTGGCGCATTTCTAAAATCTTTGTTGACCTCTGGACCCATTTCGGGCAAGTGCACAAATGCTTGGTACGGGCTAGTATGGCCAAGTGTAGGATCCTTTGTCAAGTTCCAACGGTTAACGCTCAGATTTATAGGTTAAGATTTGCGCAATTTAAAATACATCCCATGCTTTAATGACAGCTCCAGAAGAGGCGCCGTGAACACGCAAGGCAAGGTTGTTGCCTCTCCTTCCCCCCCTCTGTGTCCGGGTCAGTACTGCAAAGGGGGGGAGAGGCAATCAATCGCAGTGGGGCAACCTTGCTTAGCATGTTCACAGCGCCTCTTCTATAAGTGTGGGATGTCTTTCAAATCCCATGCCTTAGCGGCAGCTCCAGAAAAAACACCGTGAACACACAAGGCAAGCTCGCCCCACTGCGATTGATCACCTCTCCCCCACTTCACAGCACTGACCCAGGCACAGAAGGGGTGGGAGGCAATTGATCACAGTGAGATGACCTTGCCTTGCTCGTTCACGGCACCTCTTCCAGAGCCATCCCTAAGGTGCTGGATTTCAAAGACATCCCACGCTTTAGCAACGGCTCTGGAAGAGGCACTGTGAACACGCAAGGCAAAGTCTCCCCACTGCAATTGTGCCACGCACAGAGTCCATAATGGCTGTGGGTGGTCTTATATACCCACCCCCCCGATGCAATGCACTCTGGGGAATTCCTGGGCGTAAGGCAAAAAAAAACTTCATGAAATGGGACATTATTTCCTCTAGATTTCCAGTCGTAAACTGCAGCAAACATAAGCCAATGCAGTTGGGAACCAGGGTTTTACTGTAATTTAATTTTTGTATCCCATGAATATGCTGACAAAACAGAGCCTCATACGTATGGGCACTATATATAGGACTGTTTTGATTTGATTTGTTTGTTGTTGTTTCTTGCTTTGTTAGGGGGCATTGTGAGTGGTCATACAGTATTTTAAGTTCTAGTTTGCTTTTATATCTATCAGCATTTCTTTTTCTTTTCAATGTGTAGATGAAGGTGCTTCCCCTCATCCCTGTGATGACACATACTGTGGTCCTTTTCCCGAATCAGAGCCTGAAGTGAAGGCTGTAGCTCACTTTCTTCGCAAGCACCGGAAACAAATAAAAGCCTACTTGTCATTCCATGCGTATGCACAGATGTTGTTGTACCCATACTCTTACAAATATGCAACGATTCCAAATTTCTACCATGTGGTAAGTACATAAGAATCTGAAATATATCATTTCTGTTCTTTTAGATGAATGAGGGAAACAACTTCTTCTTTGTGGACAGGTAGTAAGTAAGTAAAATTGTCCAGTTTGTTAAAACTAACATTTGCTTCTGGCGGCTTATAAACAGAGGTAACAGAGAATTGTGGGGTTTGGATGGTGATAATTTCAATGTTGTTTGTTTCTGTCAATGCAGCTAATATTGTGCTGAGGCCAGGTCTAACAAAAATTGCACTCCCATAGTGGTCATGAGGTATCTCAAACACTAGTTCCATTCCAGCTACTTTGGGTCTGTACCTTGCTGTCCCCCAATGTGTTTCCTGGAGCAAAAGTATGTCATATTTGTATTGCCTGTAATTTGTATTACTTATTACTTGAAAGCCCCTCAATATTTATCATGGACAGGTGAGTTGACCAGAATAGATGAAACTGAATCATCATTGTCAAGAATAAGACTCTAGAAATTAGGAAGTTAAAGCCTGAAATGGTATGGCAGAAAAGCAGACTAAGACATAAAACAACAGAAAACAAAAAAGAGGAAAGAAAGCGAATGAGAGAGCTCCCCCACACTCCCAAATGTGTCTGTTTTCAACCTCAGTTCCGACTCTCTTTTATTGCTTCCTAAAACTTCAGTCTCTACTGCTTTTGCCAGTCATATAGCTACAGTATGCTAAGGTCTGTTCTATGGGAAGAGAATGTATTATGAAAATTGCTAAGCAACGGATGATGGGCTTTCACTACTTTTGCTAGCTCTCAACTTCACAGCTAACCCGAGTGATGTCTTGGGATGCCAGTATTTTCAGGTGCACAAAAGAGAAATGACACAAAAGGTGCTGGCCTGCCTTTTTTTCGGGCAGTTACACTTGCCCCAACACATAGCTTTTTGAGTCCCCGTCCAGGGAGTTTTAGTATTTTGTCCCAGCCAGTTATATCCTGTTCCCAGCATGCGATGACTTTGGGAATGGGATATAAGTAAGCCTTAAAAGCAGGGGTGTAAAAGGCAGGGGTGCCCAAACTATGGCCCATGGGCCAGATCTGGCCTGTGGCACCAACTAATGTGGCCCATGCCACCCGTACCGTTCCCAGAAATAGCAAAAGTAAAACGCGTGTGTATGGACACCTAATACACCCGCACACACGCAGAATGCTGCCGTAAATGACACAAAAAGTCATTTACAGCAGTGTTCTACGCACACACATTTTACTTTTGCTTCCAGGTGGGAGGAACCATGTGAACGACATGCTCGACCACATGACCGGCCCATGGCCCGAAAAATTCGGGCATCCCTGCCTTAAGGTTTCAAAACTGCTTCTTGTGTAAACGTTCAGGATTGTGAAACATCTTATATTGGGAATTGAACACTTCCCATCCTCCTCTGTAGAAGGGCATGGAAAGTGAGATTACTACAATTTTGTTCGCTATTTGATAACTCTTGTGCTTCATCACTTAGGCGACAATATAAAAAATATTTTTCTTTCTTTTTCTGTGTAGAGCCAACTGAGAAGCTGTGGTTTCAACAGATGCTAATCAGAAGAAAAAGGCTGATGTATTTTTTAACGTCACCTAAGTGATGCAGCACAACAGTAATCAAATAGCTGGGGGAAGGGGGATCAATAATGTTAGCTTCCAAAATTGAGGGGCTGCTTGAGGTGCAATGTGCCCTTTGGACATGAAGAGCACAAACCAAACAGGACATTGTATCTCCCCCTGACCTCCTGCAACTGGTAGACAGGCCTTGTGGTCCTGCTGTAAGCTGGTGCAACGTTCTTGGATCATGTGCCATTGCAAAAGAGAGATGTGCCCCAGCACCCTGTGATAGCATAAGGAAAGCTGGGGTCATGTCTTGGCCCATTCAGCCCAGCCATGGTAGATAGCCAAAGCACTTTCCTAAGTCAACAGGAGTAGTTATCTTTGTGAGGATAATGTCCTCAAAAACAGGTTAAGTAAAAGTAAAGATCACCCTTGTTCGAAAGCCAGTTGTATCCAACCCTAAAGTGTGGCCTTCATCTCCATTTATAGCTAAAGAGCTAGCGCTGTCTGCATCTGCAGACATTTCCATGGTCATGTGGCAGGCATGACTAGACACGAGAGTGCACAGAACACTGTTACCTTCCCACCAAAGTAGTACCTATTTATCTACTTGCAATTTCTTGCTTTCAAACTGCTAGGTTGGCAGAAGCTGGAACAAATAACTGGAGCTCACTCCATCATGCAGCACTCAGGTCTCAAACTGCTGATCTGCCAATTGTTTTCTACCTATTTACATAGAGAAAAACAAGCAGGCTTCTCCCTGATGTCACACCTCGCCCATGCTACACTTGTGTATTCACTGAGACTTCTTGAGAAGGAGAGCCTGCAATTGGACACATGTAGATTCTCCAGATGTTCATGTACCCTAGTCACACAGATTTCCTTATAGCTTGAAAAGCCAACAAACACATAGTAAGCATCTCACCGAGCACATAACTCATAGCAGAGTTTGGAAACATTTTAGGACACTGGAGACTACAGTGTCCTAAATGTGCCAGTTAGCATGACCAGTAGCCGGTAAGTTTTTCTAAACCATGGCTTTCTAGCAAAAATATGACTATCTTATTAAAGTAACATTTAATTAGACTATTTTGATCCTGATCTTATGTAGAATTAGGTGTTCATAACTCTGCAAAGGATCAAGATGTAGAGAGAATAGATCAGGGGTGCCCAAACTACGGCCCATTGACCGGATCTGGCCCATGATACCGATTCATCCAGCCCATGCCACCCTTGCCACTTCCAGGGGGTCTAGTTTGGATTCGTCCCATGGGCCGTAGTTTGGGCACCCATGGTTTAAACAGAGAAAATGGCAGCCTAAAAATCTATCTCCTGTTGCAAAACATATTGCAAGGCATGTTTTACTCCCACTTCCGGTGGGAGGAACCACATGACTGGCCCGCTGAACCACGTGACTGGCCTGCTGAACCACATGACCAAACCACGGCCCAAAAAGCTTGGGCATCCCTAGGATAGTTGGATTATTTGGTACAGTTACAGTTTAATAGCTTGGACCAGGGTAGGTTTGAAACTCAATCCAAGCCTACAATTTATCAGGATAGCGTTAGAAATATTTCCCCTTCTCTACAGGATTTGTACTGCGGTGGCTTAGTGGTTAAGATACTGAGCTTGAAGACTGAAAGGTCAGAGTTCAATACCTGAGTACTGCACAACGGAGTGAGCTACTATCTCTGTTCCAGCTCCTGCCAACTGAGCAGTTCAAATGCACGAAAAATAAATAGGGACCATTTTGGTGGGAAGGTAAACAGCATTCCGTGCACTCCAGTGGCTAGGCATGTCTACCACATGTCCACGAAAATGTCTGCAAATGCAGACATTGCTGGCTCTTCGGCTATAAACAGAGATGAGCACTGAACCCTAGAGTTGGATACCACTGGATTTCAAGCAAGGGAGACCAGACAGAATTTGACAAAGAAGAGAACATTGGAAGGCACTTCAAAATTGGAAAATAACATACCGTACTACACAGAGTTTTGCCATTTTAGTTTTTGTTGTTCTTAGTATCTAGATGTCTGTTTGTCTGCATGTTTAGTATTCTGCTTTTCTCCAAGAACCGTGACCCAAGGCAGCCCACAAAACAGCTGAAATTGTGCCCGGAAACAGAACAGTTGCCAGTGAAGCTGGAAGGGAGATACATAGGCCCCATGTAATTATGATCCCTCTTCCTAGCCAGATGTTATGATCACTATTAATCCTGACTTTCTCTTGAGGTGGGGATAAAAAGCCTTGATTATAATACCATGTGGGGTTTCATCATCACTCTGAGCTCCTGCCCTCTCCCCTGCCCTGCATTCTATCCATATTGACATTATCTGCCCAATAGTGAACAATTCATGTCACAAGAAAAATGCAGCAACAGAACAAAGCTTGTGTACCAAGAGACACATCACAAGGCTTTGTTGCTCTGCTTGTATGTTTACAGAGAGAAGAACAGAGCACTGAAGAAAAAGGTCACAAGCCGTCAGGTGCAAAAAGAAAAGAAAAGAACATTTACACAATTAACAAAGCACCATCCAGCTCCCAAGGTTACCACAGTTGCCATGGAAAGGAAACAAGGCATCTTTACCCAGTGCCTTAAAAATCAAACCATGTCAGATGCGGTTTCAGCTTATTGAGCACATGTAATGGCCTACACTGGCTGCGAAGCAGAGTGACAAATAATTGTCTTTCCCCTTCTCTTGGGGCTGACTTCACAAGTCCCTTAGATTTATTTTGCATGTTGAGATTGGCCTGCAGATGAAAGCTTTTCCTTCAGCTTTAGTATTCAGAAATGAGGGGACTCTTTAATAATTCCTGAGTTGAAAGCAAACAGGCTTCTGTCCAGTTTTCTCCACAGAATAGTGCTGCCAGTCACTCTTTGAGTTAATGTGTTCAATTATTTAGAGCTTTGAAACCAGAGACCAGGACATTCAATGCCCCACATTTCAACTTTATCTGAGGTTGTGTTTTGCATCCAATGCAGAATGTACTTGTGTTCATTATTTCAATCGTCAAGAGATGTTGTCGTTTGAATGAAACATCCAGATAGTTTTCTTCAATAACTACAATCATGGGACCTGTAGTGGAGTTGCGAGGCAGTGTAACAAAGCAGAGGACATTTCTAATGAACACTTTTCCTACAAGATATATGGGACTAGAGACAAACTTACAATAAAAGCTAATGTACGTCTATTGTACGTAGAATTTACATATGTTTTGGCAAAGGGGTGGATGTCATCAGGAAATTAGCTATCAATTTTTGATTTTAACACTATCCCTTATAGAACACAAGCAGATGTCTCAATAGCAAAAAAATAAAATAAAAGTTACTTTTGAGGGCTAGGGCCAAACCATGGCTTTATGGCAAGAATATGGATATCTTATTAAAGTAACATTTAATTAGACTATTTTGAGGGCTAAGGGCTCCCAACATTGCTCAAGTCAGAACGGTCACTAGCATATTTTATATAGTCTGGCTCTGGCTAGCATGTTTTATATAGTCCTAGAGTCAGATACGACTGGCTTTCAAGCAAAGATCTTTACCTTTACATACGGTAAAAAGTAATTTTCTCCAGCTCTGTTCTCCTGGCACTGATATAAAAACTCAGTCTTGAAATTCAGCAAAGCAGCTCTATCATGATCTTGGAGACCCATGCCATTCTTGATCAGTTATCCATCACATATGCACCTGTTTAAAGTATTTCTGGCTTGTTGGTTTGTTTTTTCCAGTCATGAGTGTACTGAATGATCCATAGCAAAGAATCCTTTCTGCCAGAAGTCACCCTTTTCCAAGTTTCTGATTCATGGGATTAAAGGGCATGAGTCTCCTATGCTTTGATCTATGCCTAATTTATGGAGATGACTGTGCTTTCAATGCCATATATCATCCCAGTATAAGTTGTGCAGAATGCAGAAGCTGTGTTCTGCTTCCTTGCAAAACTGGAGTTATAGATAACATCTCTTTAATGTCAGTGTTGGAATTAGTATCACAGTCTACAGATCAGTGCTATGCAATGGAAAGCATACAATATACAGTATGTCAAAGTTTTGCTGATTTATGAAACAGGCAATTCATACTTCTTCCGTGTCTAAGCCAGACATGAAACTGCCAAAGTGAAGGCAACTTTTGGCGAGTTCATTCAGCAGTTCCTTTCACCTGACCTAGTGTGAGAATGATTAGCCGGCAACACAAGGTTGCCGTTACCAAGGTATGCCAGATTGTGGTTCAAAAGTATCACAAACTTCGAGGAGGCTCTTTTTGTGTACCCCGCCAATTCATACTGCACTCCAGGGTATGGCTGTCCCAGAAGATAAGATCTGCTTTCAGAAGAGAGAAGAGGTTTAAATCAGAAAGACAAACAGGCAGACAGACGTGTTGTTTTAAATTTCTCTATTTTAGCTGAAATTTCAAAAAGAAAAAGTACAATAATAATTGTGATTTTGTTTTCTTTTGTGGGGGATGTTTTGCTTTCTACACAGGAATCTGCAGCTTTTAACGCAGTCAGTGCTTTGCAATCAGTTTATGGGATAAGATACCAATACGGCCCTGCCTCCAGCACCTTATGTAAGTCCCAACAAGCTATTTCAGAGGGTGAGGTTCATACATTTTGTTGACTCTCATAAAAACCATGCAAACCATTTGAAGATGATTTTGTTCACTCTGTTACAAATAGAATTAAAAGAGGGAACGTTATACATCCTGCAATCCAGCATGTTATGGTCAGAATGCTAATACTGGCTCATATTTTATAACTACAGTTCAGGATATTTGTATGTAGAGGTTCCAGAACTGGTTGCACAGCTCCAAAAAAGAGGCAGACTTCTTCCTGATCATTTTGCTTCTCTGTCTGATGTTCTTCCATGTGTCTGCTATCTGTATTTGGTTTTTTTTTTCTCTTATAAGAAAGAGAAGCTCCTTCCTACTGTCTGTTCTGTCTAGAACATCTTAATCTTTTCTCGTAAGCCAAACCATGGATAAGCATAACTGGAATAAATAAAGCAGGAGCTACTAGAGATGTATATAAAGTTCAGAAATGCTACTTTTCAAAAGATAAAGTAGTCTTTAACCACCTATAAGCTAGGATTAAACAAAAAAAAGTAGATGCAGTAAATATCACTAAGACTATGGAGATGACTTTTTAGTTACTTTTATGGAGGGAACTGTCTTCATATACTTTGGCAATGTTCATAAAGCATTTTATACCAGTACAGTATATCTAGATTGAAGAAGAACATTATCTACAGGAATTTGCCAATGTTCATTTTAAAACAGGCTTAATATTTAGTCTTCCCGCTATGGTAATGGAGTAAACCATACAGCCAGTGACTCAACGCCAAGTGTTGGGTGGTGGTAAATAACCTAACTCCCTAAAGGGGCCAATGGCTATGGGTGGATGAGCCCTTTAGGTGGGGTGATGGTCCCCTCTGTGGAGGAAATGCCACTGGAAACCATCATTTTGGGCCCAACAGCAAAATGAGTGGAGGAGGAACTCTGGTTCCCAATGGTCATGGAGGTGGAAGAGGCCATGCCAGATGGACTGGCTCTGAAGGCGCACCTTGATAATATCCTCAAGGCTGTGGCAGTCCATTGCAGTCCCAATATTAAATCCTGCATGTCTCATTTCATATTGCTGCAGGAGATGGCTCCGTGGTCATAGTGTGTGGGTCACTTCATGGCAAGCTGGGATCCACCTTAAACAAATTCACACCAATGGCATTTTTCCTGCTTCAGGAAAAAAATGCATTCTTGGATGCGAGTTGCAGACGACGACAACAACAATTTAGTCTTCTAGTGTTTTTGGCAGACCACACTAAACCAGTGGACTACATGAGCTTTTGCAATATAAAGCCACTGAATTCCTTTTCTTTTATGACTCCTTTGTCCATTTTGACCTTGCTTCACTATAAACTACTCAAATAGCAAATTCTGCTAGATGGGCGGTATACAAATCAAACAACTTGTTTAGAGAGCTATATTCAAGTTCTGATTACTATTGAAAAATCTTTTAAAGATCTTGTACTCTACTGAAAAAGATATGCAATTTAATAGTCCATAAAGTGTTTTTTCCTTGAAGAAAATTTAACTGTGATTTAAATTCTAAATGTAAGAACAAAAGTCCAGAGTCTGAGTGGAGACTTGCCACCTCAAAATTCTTCACAAATAAATGGTTAGCTGCTACAACCCATACCTGTCAATCCGTGGCTCCGGAAAAAATGGGACCTGCGCAGATCGCTTGTGCGCAGGTCGCTTTCCACGCATGCATTTCCACGCAAATTCTTAGCAAATAGAAGCAGAAGCATTCAGATTTTTGACAAGCCGGAATCATTTTCATAAAGAACCTAACAAAGATTCAGAGGAGACTAGTTCATATCATACCATTACATTATTTATCAAGATACAATGTTGTTTATAAGCAGGTATATGGACCTCCTAAAAGGAAGATCTCCATCTTATCCAGATTCAGTTACAATCTGTTCACCTTTGTCCACTCCAGTATCACTCCAGGCCTGAGACAGAATCCACTACGGAGGTTTTAAAGGAGATAGAGACATAGAGTATCATCAGTACAGTAAAAACTCTACTTATGAAAAAAGTCCGTAGGCTTTTGCTTAAATCGTTTTTTTACGTTACTAGAAGCAAACCCATAAGAAAAATGAAATTTTCATGAAAATCGAAGCAAACCCATAGGGAAATTAATTTTTATGTAACTCGAAGCAAACCTATAGGAAAAAAGAATCTTTATGTAACTCGAAGCAAATACATAGGAAATAGTGTAAATTGGGACATGGTTTTAGCACAAAATCATTATGTAAGTCGAATTTTATGTAACTCGGGGCATATGTAAGTCGGGGTTTTACTGTATATTTATGACATGACATCACTGTAAAGGACCCATGGGATAGTGACCATTAAGTTGATCTCTGGAGATGACCGTAGAGCTGAGACCACCAATAGTAATCCCAATTATCTGTCGAGCAGGAGATGGTGGTTGATTGTGTCAAAGACTACTTAACGGTTTAAAAGGACCAAGAAGATAAAATTATCCAGTGTTATCTCAGTGCTATGTAGCAGTTGAACCTAGACTGAAAAGGATGAAAGGAATCGGTTTCATCCAAGATTATCTGCAGTGGATTAGTTACCACCCTCTCAATCAACTTTCCTATGAAAGAATAGTCATAAGAAGCTATAATTATTCAGATCACCTGTCACTGAATTTGATTTTTAACCCTCCTGAAGAGAGAAGTTAGTAATGTTAGTGACCCATTCAACTGTTGGCCAATTTAAAAAGCCAGGCTGGGCAAGGATCAAGAGAAGAAGAGGTGACCTGGCAGAAGGAAACACCTTATCAACTCCATCAGGTGTTACAGATTGAAACTGGTCAAACAAAATTGGACAAGTCGGCACACTGGACATCTCAGCTTGAACTACTAAATTATTGGAAATTAATTATTTGAAGTGGGTCATATGAGCTAAAGTTGTAGTTGAGAAAAAGTGGTCGCAATTCTTACTTCAGAACTGCCAACGCTGTCATATTACTATAGATAATAAGCAGCACAGAAATGGATGGAGACAGGTGACTTGGGTGAGAGCATTTTAACTAGATAGAAATAGCCTTGCCAGCACAAATCTGCTTTGATAGTCAGCAGTTAGAACTGAATTAAGATCCACACATAGCATAACCTGATAAACCAGTTCCTCCTCCACTTTTCATTTACTGCACTGTACAAGACATCGATATAGAACTGGGAGGGAAGTAGATAATGAACTAATTGTTATTAGGGGACTGTCCACCCTTCAAAGATTGAGTCCCTCTGGTATCTCTACAGTTGAAAACATTTAGCTTCTTAGTCTAGATCAGGAATTCTCAACCTGCAGACCATAGGCCGGAAGTGGCCCACACTGCCATTTCATGTGGCCCCCACTGCCTCCACCACACCAGGAAATGCCATGTGGTGGAGGAAGGTGAGGTAACACACCCAAGAGTAACGAACTCAAATGAACAAAGTGAGCTTTAATATAACTATACAAACATGGATATAAGTGTAGACTAATGAGCGTATGCGATAAGCATGGTACTAAAATGAATAAACATGATTCTAAAACGAATAACCACCCGCACCCAGTTCCTGCAAAGATCTAATATATTTCAACGGAAACTCCCTGTGAATGATCATAGTAAGGCTCATATGAACAGTCCATAAAATAGCTAAGTCCATAATCAATCTGGGAGCTGTCGAAGTGAGCGCAAGATGCAGCATCTTCAAGAGAACATAGCTTCGGAGATGCTGCATCTCGCGCTCACTTCGACAGCTCCCAGATTGATTACGGACTTAGCTATTTTATGGACTGTTCATATGAGCCTTACTATGATCATTAACAGGGAGTTTCCGTTGAAATATATTAGATCTTTGCAGGACCTGGGTGCGGGTGGTTATTCGTTTTAGAACCATGTCTATTCATTTTAGTACCATGCTTATCGCATACACTCATTAGTCTACATTTATATCCATGTTTGTATAGTTATATTAAAGCTCACTTTGTTCATTTGAGTTGGTTACTCTTGGGTGTGTTACCTCACCTTGTTAGTTCTACACCCCAGCCGTTCTCCCGCTCTATGTGGTGAAGGAAGGGCAAAATGGCCATCTGGCCTCCAAAGCTGTCTAAGGCAGCGTGACCCGGCCCTTGGTTTTAAAAGGTTGAGAACTCTTGGTCTAGATCAAGCAAAATAAAATTTAACAATTCCTCTTTACAGTAGTTGCATAGATTTTGATTCAATTCAATTCAATTTATTCAATTTATATGATACAATTGATACATATGAGTTAACAGCAATTTTTTCTCCATCTTCTAGATGTGAGTTCTGGCAGTTCTATGGATTGGGCATACAAAAATGGTATTCCATATGCATTTGCATTTGAGCTGCGCGATACAGGTCATTTTGGATTTTTACTGCCGGAGACCCTAATCAAACCAACTTGTACAGAAACCATGCTGGCTGTTAAAAATATAACCATGCACCTGCTAAAGAATTGCTACTAGACAGCAAAAAGACCAAAAATGTTTTTGTCATAGTCATTATCCAAAGTGCATAATACATAGACATTGTCATACAATGGAATCTAGAATGTAACATGCTATGTTTTTGCTGCTCATTGGAGAAACATGTGCCATTAATTTTTCATGCAGACACTGTTGAAGAATATGGTACTTATTCTGGTTGTGTGCATCCTCTATGTACCATGCTATTATACAAGTGCAGAAATCAGTTTGTAATTTGAAAATACATTGGCTTGCAATGCCTGGTGAAATTGAAAGAGCTGGGAATGGATGCTAGAGAAGCACAAAGGAAGACTGTCAGTGATAAGGAGAGACAGGGTTTCAGTGTCCCTTCCAAGTTGATTTTTGCTTCAGTTCATAACTGGCAGGAGTGGAATAAATTATGCAAAATAAGCAAGCCTGGTCTGATTTGCATAATTTGACAAGGCACAGATATAAATTGGGTTTAAAGAAGAAAGAATCGGAATTATCATGGCATAGAATCTCAGTTTTTCAAACACAGAATATGCACAGCCCTGGATGTACTTTCAGTGCATCTAATGTAACATTAAATAATCTCCCAGTGGAGATAGCAACATTCCTTCATTTTCCACCTCTTCCATTACTATCATTAACTTTAATGACAGTAGAATAAATTGCTTGTTATGCAGAAAATTGCTGATAAGATCCATACATAAAACTCATAGCAAGAAAACACTGACAAAGAAAAAAAAAAGACTTTTGTTCTTCTATCTCAAACAGTTACAGCACCACAGAGGAACTTCCCAAAGCAGATGCAGAAATAAACTGTCAGAGATGCAGGAGACTGCACTGACAGAGAGGAAATGAATATGAATTTGATTGGTTGGTTAATTAAAATATGGGAGCATTTCTGCACATCCATTTTGTTCTGCACATAGCCCAATTCAGTTTATGGTCATCTATAATTCCATGTCCTTACTTCACCACCTCTGAAACTGAGGCTTTGGACATGTACTTAAATATGCATTTGTGATTTCCAATCCAGCAAATTACCTAGCACTTGGATCATGGTGGGGAAGAGCAGGTGATGTTACCTTGATACTTCTACTGTATTAGGTTTATATACAGTATCAGGTTTTAATAGTACGGCATGAGAATGTATTAAAATTATTGTATAATGTGTGTAATTGAAGCATTATTTTTATGACTGCTACTATGATTCTGAAAATGAAGTGTCTGGGTATTCTCTGTTATCTACAGCATGTTTCTTCTTAAGTTTCACAGTGTTAAATCATACACCACAATTGTATTTATTTCTAATATTGATGACCTCCATCATGAATAATCCTTCTGCATTCCCAGGACAGTTTACAAAATAAAAACATTTTACCCAATAAAAACAGCATCTTAAGATATTTTAAAAACTGATTTTAAGAGTTTGCAATATTTCTTTGCCTGGTACTAGATAATAAAACACACACATACAGTCCAGCAATGGTATTTTGCATTAATTGTATCTTCTGGACCAGAGCTTAGAAAAGTGACATTCTTTAATTGCTATTCTCAGAATCCCTTGGCTATCATTGCCTCTCCGCCAGTCTCCTTCATGGTGCCCACGGCTCCTGCCCCAACCAGATGGCTGAGGGGCAAGAAGACCTGCCACAGGTCCCGGTCCCAGTCGCCGACTCCACCGCAGGCGCCGCCGATACAGCTGTTGCCGGTGCGAAGGAGGGTGAGGGGGGGTGAGGGGGAGTGAGATACTCGGATAAGCTGGGTGGCTCCAGCGGTGGGTTAAATTACGCTGCCTTCACTGCCACTGCCTCACCCGCTGCCTCTCCGCTGGTCTCCTTCATGGCGCCCACGGCTCCTGCCCCAACCAGATGGCTGAGGTGCAAGAAAACCTGGCCCGGGTCCCAGTCGCCGACTCCACCGCAGGCGCCGCCGACACAGCTGTTGCCGGCATGAAGGAGGCGGAGGGGGTGACAGACTCAGATCAGCTGGGCGGCTCCAGCAGCAGGTTAAATTCTGCCACCTTCACTGTCGCTGTCTCCCCTTCTTTGCCAGCTTCTGGGGGGGTCTTCTGTGGGGGGGTTGGATTGTGTAGGAATTCAGTGTTTTGTAAAATCAGGCAGGATTAGTAATGAGAGAATAGCCTTGGGAGGGAGGAGGGGTTGTCCGACTGGAGCCTGGTGTGAGGTTCCCGGGGCCCACATTCCGGTAGTGACGGGTGTGGGGCAATATGGCAGGAACCGAGGGGAGGGCTGCACATGGGGAATGAGGGACAGATGTTTATTACCTGTCCCTATTACAAGCCCCCCCCCCCCCGTTCATCCTCTGGTTCCTGGACAGCATGTTCGGAGTGACCCCTCTCTTAGGCTGCTGTTGGTAAATGCCAGGTCGGTTTGTAATAAAGCTCCCCTCTTATGTGATGAGATCTTGGGTGAGCGAGCCAACCTGGCTTGTATCACCAAGACCTAGCTGACACTGGAGGACGGTGTCCCCCTTTCAGAATTGTGTCCAGCCGGGTTCGGGGTGTGGCACCAGCCTAGGGGTCAGGGGAAGGGTGGCGGTGTTGCTATTGTAGCTCGAGAATCGCTGGGAGTTACTAGGGTCACCGCACCACAGGTGCAGGGTTGTGAACTGTTGCTTCTTCGGTTGGGCCTCAAGGGTCGGTTGGGGATCCTACTCTTGTACCTGCCTCCCTGCAGGGTAGTTGATTCACTGCCCAATCTGCTTGAGGCGGTCGCGGCGCTGGCGGTGGAGTTCCCAGGGCTTATGGTCCGGGGGACTTCAACTTGCCATCGTTGGGTCCATCTTCAGAGCTGGCTCGGGAGTTCATAGCTTCCATGACAGCCATGGGCTGTACTTGGGGGCCCCACCAGATGCAGCGGCCACTCCCCTGTCTGAGTTTTTCTGTCGGCTGAGTGATCTGAAACTACAGCACATAGAGATAACACCTGTGTCATGGTCAGATCACTATCTGGTGACTCTGGATTTTCTGGGAGCGATGCCTTGCTGTGGGGTGGTGGGACCAATTAAACTGGTCCGGCCTCGGCCTTTTATGGATTCTGACAGATTCTAGGCAGAGCTGGGGCCTGTTCCTCCAGACAGGCTGCACGATTCAACTGAGATCTTGGTCACCCTCTGGGAAAGGGAAGTGACATCGGCCTTGGATGTAATCACGCCAATGTGGCCTTTCCTTTCCCGCAGGCTACGCATGGCTCCTTGGTACACTAATGAGCTGAGGGAGCTGAAGCGGGTTAGGAGACGCCTAGAGCACCGTTGGGTGAAGACCTGGTGTGAGTGCGACCAAACATGAGTTAGAGCCTCTGTTAAAGCGCTATCTCGTGGCGATGAGGGTGGTGAAGCGTCAGTACTTCACCACTCTCATTGCCTCTGCTGATAATTGTCCAGAGGCCCTGTTCTGGGTCACCAGGTCTCTTCTGGGTAGGGAGGGGCCTGGCCCTGGGTGGCAGGGCTCGGCTGACGATTTTGCTGACCATCTTGCAGAGAAAGTTGCTCGCATCCATTCGGGGTTTAATCCTGATTGGAAATTGATCGCCTGGAGAGGACTGGAGCAGAGTCTAGCAATGTTATCTGGGACTGGTTTGATCCTGTTGCCCCTGATGAAGTGGACAGGCTTCTTGGAACTGTGTGTGATACCACTTGCTTGTTAGATCACTGCCCTGCCTGGCTGATTAGAGCTGCCAAGGCTACAACAGGCAGTTGGGTTGGTGTGAAGGTGAATGCCTCTCTGCGGGAGGGGGTGTTTCCAGCAGCTTTTAAGCATGCACTGGTACTGCCCCTCCTGAAAAAGCCTCCGCTTGACCCTATAGTTATTTCAAACTTCAGACCAATCTCCAACCTTCCCTTCATGGGGAAGGTGTTGGAGAAAGCAGTGGCTCGACAGCTCCAGGGGGTTCTGGATGATACGGATTATCTGGACCCATTTCACTCAGGATTCAGGCCCGGTTATGGTACCGAGACGGCATTGGTCGCTCTCATGGATGATCTCTGGTGGCAGCGGGACAGGGGCAACCCCTCTGTCCTTGCTCTTCTTGACCTCTCAGCAGATTTCGATACCATCGACCACGGTATCCTTCTGGGCAGGCTCCGAGGGTTGGGGGCCCAGGGCACTGTGTTGTCCTGGTTTTCCTCATTTCTGATGGGCCAGACTCAGTCGGTGTCTTTAGAGAGTGGGCGGTCCAGCCCTAGGTTGCTCCCTTGTGGGGTACCTCAGGGTTCAGTACTCTCACCTCTATTGTTTAATATTTACATGAAACCACTGGGTGAGATCATTTGTTCCCATGGGGTGAGGTATCATCAGTATGCAGATGATACCCAGCTATACATCTCAGCCCGTGGGGACCCGAGTGATGCCGTCGAAGTCCTAACCAGGTGTCTGGAGGCTGTTCGAGTCTGGATGGGGGACAACGGGCTACAACTGAATCCTGGCAAGACTGAGTGGCTATGGATCAGGGGGCCCGTGATTTCCCAAGAGCTACCATCTTTGGTCCTGGCTGGGGCATCTTTGCCCCAGTCAGATCCGGTGGGTGATCTGGGGGTCCTCCTGGACTCATGGCTACTGCTCGAGGAGCAGGTGGCAGTCATGGCTAGGAGGGCCTTTGCACAGCTTTGTGTCATCTACCAATTATGTCCGCTCTTGGACTCCTTGATCACGGTCACTCACGCTCTGGTCACCTCCAGATTGGATTATTGTACAGAAATGTGCTCTACATGGGGCTGCCCTTGGCAACCATCCGGAGGCTTCAGCTGGTCCAGAATGTGGCTGCCCGGGTGGTGATGGGGTGTGGGCGTTATGCGCATGCCTCACCACTGCTTTGGGAGTTGCACTGGCATCCGGTTTGCCTCCGGGTGCAATTCAAGGTGCTGGTTTTGACCTTTAAAGCCCTACATGGCATTGGGCCAGGGTACTTAAGAGACCGCGTAACCCCAAGGTGGTCAGCCCATCCTACTAGGGCATACAGGAGGGGCTCAGTGGTGGTCCCATCTGTGAAAGAGGTCCATCTCAGTGGGGCCTGGAAGAGAGGCTTCTCCGTGTCTGCCCCTGCCCTGTGGAACCTTTTCCCACCAGAATTGTGTCTCCAAAAATGTTGAAGACTTGGCTATGTCAGCGGGTTTTTTTTTTGCCATTTTATGCTGGGTGGGGGAGGGGGAGAATGTTTTTTAGCTACAATTTGATTAGTTTTATGTGTTTTAGTGTTGTTTTTAGTGGGTTGGGTTGGCATTTTTTAACGGTTAATGTTTTATCTGTGGTTATATTGTATTTTATATATGTTGTTAGCCGCCCTGAGTGATGTTTCTCATCAGGAGGGCTGGATACAAATTCATAAATAAATAAATAAATGGTCATCTTCAAAAATTCTGGACATTATAGGTAAATGCCAGGTCGGTTTGTAATAAAGCTTCCCTCATGTGATGAGATCTTGGGTGAGCGAGCCAACCTGGCTTGCATCACCGAGACCTAGCTGACACCGGAGGATGGGGTCCCCCTTTCAGAATTGTGTCCTTTTCCAAACTCATTGACTATGCAGTGCCACGCTGAACACATTATAATAATGCAACCTAGAAGTTACCACAGAGCACAAATAATTGAAGCAAAGCTAACATATCTCCCTACCAGGATTTATCATTCATAGTGACTCAATGTCCTGATTAATTTAATTGTTGAATACCAACACCCAAAAGAGTTCTATTGCATGCAAGGAAGTGATAAAAAAATACACCTGTGCACAGCTCTAAACTATCAAGCTCTGAGAACAAAAATATAAGATTAAACAGAATGACAGCATCTTCTTCCCTCAGATTTCAGATTCTGAGCCTGACATGTGGCCACCCTAAAATTCCTTGGCCATTTCCAGTTGGCCCCAGGGTTTACTGCAAGAGTTCTCAACCTTTTTAAGTTGGGGGCCGGGTCACGGTTCCTCAGACAGCTTCAGGGGCCGGACAGCCTTTTTTCCCTTCCTCCACCACATGGCACTTCCTGGCGTGGTAGAGGTGGTGGTGGGGGAACATGAAATGGCACCGTGGGCCACATCCAGCCTGTGGGCTGCAGGTTGAGAATCCCTGGTTTACTGGCTCAGCACAAAACTGTTTGCATGTTTGTTGTGCTTACACAAGGCTGGCACACTAAAAAGCCTAGAACAAGAGGAAAATATTGTGCCATTTTGAATAAGGCAGACAGTAGAGTGTCCTCTGCCTGTTTTCAAAATTAACTGTCCCAGAAGCAACAACAGCTCCCACTACCACTCCTAGTCTGCCCCACTACTTTGACATTGCAAGAGTCCAACCTCCAATATCATGCTTTGACTCTGAAATCTCAAGGAATGGGATGCTCTTGACCTAGAAAACTTTCTTAAATTCTAGGGGAAATTTTACAGCATTGTCGAAACTTGCTACCTGGCTGGATAGCTCGGTGGTTTAGATATGTAGTTCAATTCCCCACAGAGCCTTCCAGGAGAAAAAGTCGGCCTGTGTAATCATAGGCAAGCTGCACAGTCCCAGGATGCCACAGAAGAGGAGAATAGTAACCTATTTCTGTATATTTTCCACCTAGAAAACTCTAGAAAGGGCTGGCATAAGTCAGCAATGACTTAATGGCACACAATTATTATTACACAAGATTTATTACATTGTAATGTCTATAGCAGTGATGGTCAACCTTGGCACTCCAGATGTTCTTGAACTTCAATTATCAAAAGCCCAAGTCAGCACTCCTGCTGATCAAGGCTTCTGGGAATTGAAGTACTGTACAAGAACACCTGAAGAGCCAAGGTTGGCTATCACTGGTCTATAGGATGCTTAGAAGGTTTTTTATTGTTGCTAATTTTATTTGCTTGATTGTTGTATTGTGATGTGCTATTCTGGGTGTCTTCAGACAGACAAACAGACAGATATATAAGTGTATGTTCTACTTGGCAGAGTCTTCTTCAAAGAAGACATGTACTGTATCAGCTGAAGGTATTAAGGGATAAACTTGAAGTTCCAGTTAACTCTTTGCCCCATCCAATTCACCCTCTCCCTCCTCTGCCAAAGTGTACATGAACAAATGCACACAGATGTACACAACCTCTCTCTCTCTCCTCCCCCCCCCCTCTCTCCTGAAGAATCACAATGGCTCAATGTACAGTTGAAACAGAGTCAACATCTTCAAAGACACTCTAGCTGTTGAGATTAGCTGTAGGGACTGACTGGTTTTGGATTTTGGCTAATCAGTGGCTCAAGTGGCTAAGATGCTGACTGGAAGGCAGGAGGTCAGCAGTTTGATTGCCAAGTACTGCAGGACAGAATTGTCCCAGCTCCTGCTAACCTAGCAGTTTGAAAGCAAGAAATTGCAAGTAGATAAATAGGGACCACATCGGTGGAAAGGTAACAGCATTCCGTGCACTCCGGTGTCTAGTCATGCCTGCCACATGACCACGGAAACGTCTGCAGAAGCAGACAGCGCTGGTTCTTCGGCTTTGAAACAGAGATGAGCACTGAACCCTAGAGTCGGATACGACTGGCTTTCAAACAAGGGAAATTTAGTGTATGGGACCAAAAACAGCCGGACAACCGAACGGTTGGTTTAACGCAGGTTTATTGCATGAGGTTCCAGTGAAGCATGAGGTAATGGCGGTGATACAACTCAATATATACAGTAGCTCTCTACATTTGAATCTTGTAGCACGGTAGCTCATTGGCTGCTACCGGCGTGGCCTCGCCCAGGCACGCCTCTTTCTTCAGCTGCTGAATGCGGGGAAGGTTTTCCCGCGGCTGTCCGTGATTGAGCAATGTGAACCATGTGAGGCTGAACGCTCGCAGCTGCCCTCTATGGGCTGTCTGCTCGCGTTCCTTTACAGCTGGTATCGTTTGTATCTGGAGTGGTTACATTCTTGCCTTTACAGTATAATGAACATGCATACATACATACATAACATCCCTCCCCCCTAGGATGGGACGAAGTCCCGCAACCATTGTGGCTTGCCGCACGTGCGCTTGGGACGCGCTTGCGTCTGACCTAGTACTGGAGAGCCTGTGATCCCTGACTCCGCGGGTGCTTGTCCTGCAACGGGAAACGGGGATTCGTTAGTGGCTCCGTGGGGCGTCCGTGCCTGCCTCGCGCCCGGGGATGGGAAGGGAATGAATAGTTGGGAGGTGAACCCCTGCCTGTTGCTCTCTGACCCCGGGGATCCACCTATTGTGAACCGCGGAACCGATGAGGTCGCCCTTGCGGTTCGGCTACCTTCTGATCCCTGCTCGGGGGACCCTGAGACTGTGGTGGGCGGACTCGCTGATGCCTCCCGTCTTGGGGGTGTCGGTCTCCGGGAAAGTGGCGCTATATCGCATTCTAACTCACAGGGGCTACTGGGACTGGAGGTACCAGGGGCTGAACTGAAACCCCTCTTTTCGCTAGGACGGGTGGGGGACCACTCCGCTAACTCCCCCTGGTACTGTAAATCAACGTCTAAACTTCTATGGGCATCTGTGTTTCGGGGAAACTCCCGCGGGGTATGTGTGTGGTCGGGGCTCTTCCATTTCTTCGGGGACTCCCGCACAAGATTTCTGTGGATCGATTCCCTTTCCTCCCCCCTTGGTGGGGACCCATGCTCCCCTTTTCCTCCCCCTTGGGTTAAGCGGGTGGGGGAGTACCCTAACGCTGCTTCGCTGCTATTCTCGTCTCCGTCCTGCTCTCCGGGGACCCTGCGCCTGAGTTGGTCCACGTGTCGCCTCCACAGGAAGCCTGTACTGGTTTCTACGCGGTATGAGACGGGGCCGGTTTGCTCTACTACGGTGCCCGGCACCCAGGCTGGCCCCGCGCTGGCGTAGTTCCTGCAATGCACCGGGGCGCCTATGCTGAAACTCTTTGTGGGTTCCACCCCTATGTTCCGCCCCTTGTCCTCTACTCTCGTGGGTTCTAGCTTGGAGATTCCCGTGGCCAGCTTCCTGCGCATCAACAGCTCTGCGGGGGAGTACCCTGACGCTAGTGGGGTGACCCTGTATCTTAGCAGGAATTGGCACAATTTCAGGTCGAGGTCTCCGGGGCCCATGCGCAGAAGCGCGTCTTTCATGGTGCGCACGAGGCGCTCTACTTGGCCGTTGGTGGCCGGGTGAAAGGGGGCAGAGGTGACGTGCCGAATGGCGTTTCGCTCCATGAAAGCCCCGAACTCGGCGGACGTGAAACAGCTGGCGTTATCGCTGACGAGGGTGTCGGGTAAACCGAACGTGGAGAAGACCCTCCTTAACTGTTTGATTGTTGTGGCCGAGGAGGTGCTTGAGACTGGGATGACCTCCAACCACTTGGAGAACGCGTCCACCATGAGGAGGAAAAGCGTTCCCCTGAACGGGCCAGCAAAGTCTACATGTACCCGGGACCAGGGGCCCCTTGTCGTGTCCCACTCCCTAGGTGGCGAGCGAGCCTCTTCTGGCCTTGAGCTTTGGCACGCTTCGCAAGTGCCGACCATGTGTTCGATGTCGGCGTCTAGCTGGGGCCACCAAAAGTAACTGCGGGCCAGCGCCTTTGAGCGGACGATCCCCGGGTGGCTGACGTGCAGCAGTTTAAGCACCCTCGGCCGGAGAGGTGTGGGGATTACTACCCGCTGTCCCCACAAAAGGCAACCCCTCTCTAGGGACAACTCTAGTTTCTTTTTGAAAAATGTGTCGAATTCCGCTGCTGGGGAAGACACGGGCCACCCTTTCTGTACCCAGGAGCAGACTGTGGCCAGCGTTTTGTCCTTGCCTGTCGCTTTGGCGATGTCGGCCGGTACTACTGGAGGGGAGTCTAGAACCTCTATCATTAAGACCTGATGGTCCCTCTCTACTTTGTCCACGTGGCAGCAATCCCGGGGAATGGGGGACCTCGACAGGGCGTCGGCATGGCTGATCTCCCTCCCGGGCCGGTATACCAACGCGTGCTGATACGCGTTGAGAAAAATGGCCCACCTGAGCATTCTCGGGGACAGGATTTGGGGTGTGGGCTTATCTGCGGTGAAAATGCCTAACAAAGGCTTATGGTCAGTCACTATGGTGAAGGGGCGGCCGTACACAAAATCATGAAATTTCTTGGTCCCCGCAATTATTGCTAGTGCTTCTCTGTCTGTCTGAGCATAGTTCCTCTCTGCTTGGGACAAGGACCTAGAGTAGAACGCTATCGGGGCCTCCCTACCGTTCTCCAGCACGTGGCATAACACCGCCCCCACCCCCACCGGGGATGCATCGCATATCAGGACCACTGGGCGTTTGGGATTGAAGTGGGTCAGTACGGCATCTGATGCCAGGAGTCGCTTCAGGTCATTGAAAGCCTTCTCCTGGTCGTCGCCCCACTTCCATGCCTCGTCCTTTTTTAACAATTTGTGTAGCGGTTCTGCCACGGCTGCCTTCCGCGGGAGGAAGGAGTGGTAGAAGTTGAGCAGTCCGAGGAACGACTGCAACTCGGGCTTGGATGTGGGGCGAGGGGCCTTCTTGATGGCGGCTACCTTGGATTGGGCTGGTCTAATTCCCCCGGGAGTGACACGGAACCCTAGGAACTCAACCTCTGTGGCGAAGAAGACGCATTTGTCTTTCCGCAACCGCAACCCCGCCTTTTCGAATATTGTCAGGACCTTTCCCAACCTAGTTGCTAATTCGGCCCGGCTCCCCCCTGTAATCAATACGTCATCAAAGTAGGGTAACACCCCCTCTAACCCCTTCAGGAGGCGTTCCACAAGTGACTGGAAGATCCCGGGCGCCGAATTCACGCCGAATTGTAGGCGCGATACCTGGAACGCCCCTTTGTGGTGACTATGGTCTGCGCAGCAGCTGCGGCGGGGGTCACCGGGAGTTGCTGGTAGGCTTGGGCCAGGTCGAGTTTAGCGAAGCACCTCCCCCCGTGTAACCTGGCCAACAAGTAGCTGACTACCGGCACCAGATACGCATTAGGGCGGATCGCCTTATTGATGGTGCACTTGTAATCAGCGCATATGCGGACCTCCCCGTTGGCCTTGAGCGCTGTTACAATTGGAGTTTCCCACTCCGCAGAATCAACAGGAACAAGAATCCCCTGGCCCACTAATTTGTCCAACTCCGCCTCTATTTTGTCCTTTAGTGCGAAGGGCACTCTGCGCGGTTTAAGTCTGATTGGACGTACTCCAGGGTCCAGGTCGAAAGTCACTGGGGGGCCCTTGAATTTCCCGAGCCCCTTTTTAAAAACCTCGGGGTGCGCGTCGCACACGCTCTGTATTGGATCAGTCCCGGCGGCGTGTGCTTCCACGGCGTGTACCCCCCCAATGAACAACCCCAGGGGCTGGAACCATTGAGTCCCGAGGAGGCTGCATTTGCCTCCCTTGAGGACGACTAGGGGAAGCATTGCGGTGTGCTTTTTAAACTGGACCCGGAACTTCCCAACCCCCAACACTGGGATGCGGTTCCCTTGCACGTCCTTCAGTGTGGCCCTCAACGCCTTGAGCTTGGGCCGCATGCGGGGGGCGATTTTCATGAACTCCCCCTGGGAAATAATGGAGTATGAAGAACCCGAGTCCACCTCCATTCTAACAGGGGCCCCTTGTATTACTACCTCAACGAAGTAACGGGGGTGCTCCGTGGAAACGCTGTAAACCGGCGCGTCGTCCTCGCTGTCGTCGGAGATGCGTCCTACTCCGTCCCGCGTCCTCGTGGTCCGGGTGCCGTCCTTTGGCCTCGTGGTGCGGTCCTGCCTCGTGGTGCGGTCCTGCCTCGCCGAGCGGTCTGGAGAACTCCTGGTGGCCTCGCGCCGTTTCCGGCAGACCTTGGCGATGTGCCCGCGCCGGCCGCAGTTGTGGCACTCGGCCTTGCGGAACGGGCATTTGGCGCGGGCGTGGGCGGCGCCGCAGCCGTCGCAGCGCCGGCCCTCTCTCTGGACCCTCCGGACGTCCTCGTCATCGCCGCTCTCCGCAGACGAGTTCGAAACTCGCCGGGCCGCGCGCACCGAGCTCTCTGCCTTTGCGGGCTTCGGGCGCCAGTCCTGAAGCTCGTGCACCCCGGCAGTAGTGGCCTCCGCGGCCTGTGCCGTGTCGAGGACTTGTTGCCACGTGGGAGGCGGCTCCCTTTTCATCAGCGCACGCTGAGTCTCTGTGTCCCTCAGACCGCAGAGCAGGCAGTCCCGGAGGGTGATGTCGGGGAGCTCCCACTTGCATGGGCCGGCAGCCAGCCGCAGGGCCGCGGCGAACTCCTCGACCGATTCCCCGGGTGCCTGGACTCGCCTCCAGAACGCGCTCCGAGCGGGGAACATCGCTATGGCTGGCCGGAGATGGGCGCGCAACGCCGCCAGGAGCTCTGTAGCTTTGAGGTCGCCCACCTTCCTCGGCGCGATCAGGTCCACCAAGGTCCTCTTGGTCTCGTGTCCGAGCATGCGGACGAAAATGGCCCTCTTTTTGGCCTCATCGGAGACTTCGAGCTCCACCAGCGCTGCGTTGAAGTCTATCTCAAACAGCTCCAAGTCTCCCGGCTTCTTGATCTCGTAGCCGGCGCATGTCTTGGTCCCGTGGGCAGCCATATCCCATCCTCGTCGCCAATTTAGTGTATGGGACCAAAAACAGCCGGACAACCGAACGGTTGGTTTAACGCAGGTTTATTGCATGAGGTTCCAGTGAAGCATGAGGTAATGGCGGTGATACAACTCAATATATACAGTAGCTCTCTACATTTGAATCTTGTAGCACGGTAGCTCATTGGCTGCTACCGGCGTGGCCTCGCCCAGGCATGCCTCTTTCTTCAGCTGCTGAATGCGGGGAAGGTTTTCCCGCGGCTGTCCGTGATTGAGCAATGTGAACCATGTGAGGCTGAATGCTCGCAGCTGCCCTCTATGGGCTGTCTGCTCGCGTTCCTTTACAGCTGGTATCGTTTGTATCTGGAGTGGTTACATTCTTGCCTTTACAGTATAATGAACATGCATACATACATACATAACAGGAAACCTTTACCTTTTTAATCTATACCTATAAATCTGTGCGTTAACCATTGGAATGTGACAAAGGATCGTGTACCAGGCCCCACTAGCCCGACCGAGAATTCGTGCACTTGTCCGACCGGGGTTCGCAGGTAACTGTCGGGTTGAGAAATGCACCAGTGGGGCAGGAGACCCACGAACGCAAACAAAAAGAAAAGACTTCTATTCCCAACATTCCTTGCGCCGTGCCACACCAGAGCCAATCAGGCTGAGAGGCGCGAGCAAAAGGAACGTTCGGAAAGGCGCCGTGGCCAATCAAAATCAAACCACAGAAAAAAACGATGCACAAGCCAAAAATGCAAATGCCAAACTACAAGCCCCAGCGTCCAGCGCGCCATGAGCGCGCAGAACGCTGAGGAAGCCGGTGCACAGAAAAATAAAAATAAAAAACACACTGGGAGCGCAAGTCCACCGCAGCCAGACACAGCGCCTCACAGGAAAAAAGCCATAAAAATGGGGGGGGGGTCAAGGAGGGAAAAGGCACTGGTGCCTTGGCTCCCCCTTGAAAATGAACCCATTCCCAGGTAAGCTAAGCCAGCGGACGGCGCTGCAAAAGTGCAAAAGTGTTTCGCCCCCCTCCCCAATGGCGCCTGAAGCTCCCAATCGGAGTTTCCCCTTTAATATCAGTAGGTGGGGGTTGTGATTCCCCTCTCTACTGGCCCCCCTGGGGTTTGGAGGTTTGGGGGGACAAAAGGAGTCTGTCCCCCCCCAACCCTTTCAGAGCCAGGGGACCTGGCAGAGAGGGGATCCTCCCCCTCGCAGGACACCCCGTTATTAAAGAGAAGTAAGCGGTTTCTTCTCTTTAAAAACGGAGTGTTTGGGGGGGAATCCCCCTCTCCGCTGGCTCCCCTGGCTCTGGAAGGGTTGGGGAGACAGACCCCTTTTGTCCCCCCAACCCTCCCAAACACAGGGGAGCCAGCGGAGAGAGGGATGACAACCCCCCCACCCACTGATATTAAAGGGGAAAGCCCAATTGGGTTTTCCCTTTTAATATCAGAGGGTGAGCTGGATTCGATCCCCTCTCCTGAGTCCCATGAGTCTGGGATGTTTGGGGGGACAAAAGGGGTCTGTCCCCCAACCCTTCCAGAGCCAGGGGAACCGGCAGAGAGGGGATCCCCCCTTGGACACCCTGTTATTAAAGAGAAGAAACCAAGCGATTTCTTCTCTTTAAAAATGGAGTGTTTGGGGCGGAATCCCCCTCTCCGCTGGCTCCCCTGGGTCCAGAAGGGTTGGGGAGACAGACCCCTTTTGTCCCCCCAAACATCCCAGACTCATGGGACTCAGGAGAGGGGATCGAACATCCCTAATTTTGTCGTCGGGCCCAATATGATGGTTTCCAGTGGCATTTCCTCCACTGAGAGGGACCATCACCCCACCTAAAGGGGCTCATCCACCCATAGTCGCTGGCCCCTTTAGGGAGTCAGGTTAGTTAAATGCCACCTGAAACTCAGTGTTGAGTCACTGGCTGTATGGTCTACTCCATTTCCGTAGCAGGATGTCCGGCCAGACTAAGATATGTTGATATGACTGTAGATAATCTAATGTCTTTCCTAAATGACAAATCTTGGACAAACAAGTGTCATCAAGCTTCATGTAAAAGTATTCTATACAAGATCATTTTAAAATCATGAATCTTCCGACAGGTTCTTGCTAACAGGTCCTTTGAGAAGGCAATGGATAATTCACTAGGACAGTGATTGGCACCCTTTTATCCACGGAGATGAGGAAAGATAATTCCTCGTACATTGCTTGGGGTGAAATCTCAAGCTGATACACCATGTTTGAAGTCTCCATCTTTGGACATTGAATATAAATCCTAGCAATGCAAGAGGTGACTAGGATGCCGGGGGCCAATTGAAGAAGGCTTCTGCTGGCCTCATAAGCTCACCTGTTTTAATACTTTAATGACCCAGTAAAGGTATTTCTACCACTTCATCCCTGGATTTTCTATCAGGTTCAAAATTCTTGATCAATGATAATTTGCAGCTGTTCCTTATACGCTTTCTGAACAACATAACTACAAATGGTCATGCTTATATGAAGGGGAAAAAGCTCAGAAGAGCTACATTCTTTCTTGTCTGTTTCATAGAACACTTCAACAAGTCAGATGCAAACTTGTGTTCAAACATTTTTATTTCTGTTAGTTACTTAGCAGATAAAATGGAAACCTTAAATCAGGGGTTTGCAACCTGTGGCCTGTGGGCCGGATCCAGCCCATGACACCATATAATCCGGCCCTTGACCTCGCTCCAGCCGCCCTTGCAGCCACTGCCACTGGAATTGGCTGTGGACTCATTTGCGGCTACGTAAACACATTTATGACAGCCGTAAATGAGTCCATGGCTGTCATGTGTTTATGACAGCCACAGACGCATTTTACGGCACCAGTCTGGCCCACTCAGCTATCTGAGGGGGCATGGTCTGACCCACATTTGAAAAACGTTGAGAACCCCTGCCTTAAATTCTAATTCTTAAAGAGATGAAGCCCACAGGAGAAATAATAATTTTAAGCAGAGGCACTTCTACATTTGTTATTATTATTCAAAGACAGATGAATCTTTGCACCAGAAGGCCTCTCCCTTATTTTTCTTGACTGACAGAAATTGAGCAGTGAGGCAGAACAACCCAGCTGTCTTCACACCGCAGCCCCTTGCAAAATATCTCCCTTGGGTGAATAACACCAAGTCACCTATTGGATGGTTTGCCACTCCATTAAGACATCAAAACTCTATTTATGAATAATGTATTATATTGGTAATTGAAAGAGCTCCATTGAGGGGCATGGATTGGTCCATCCTCATGGCACAAAAACCTCTTATTGTGCAAGATTAACAATTGTGTGGCTATCTCATGTGTGATGTCAAGATACAGTTCTACAGGGGATACTTTGTATAACTCACAGACACTCATGCATGCATACATACAATCATGCATGTAGAACATTATGGAAGCCAATGCTTCAACCAGTCTTCCCTAATCTAATGCCTTTCAAAGTTTTAAACCACATCCCACTAGCCAGTATGGTCAAGAATCTGGCATTACTGGAATTGTGGCTCCTAAGCATCCAGAGGACACCAGGCTGAGGAAGGCCAACTTAAACCATTTGCCCATCTATATAGCATGGATCTCTCTTTTGAAAGTGCTATATTTCAATATAAAAACATTTCTATGGAATATATTAAAATATACTGTACTATAAATCGGTTTCATTGCTGAATCCACAAAAACTATTATCCTTCCTAAGCAGGAATGACTGAAATCTTATTATGATTCCACTGACTCAAACCTTATTATAAATTCTAAGCAGGAATGAATCAAACCTTATTATGATTACCAGCAGGCAATTCACTTTGTTTCTCAAGCACACAGAAATATTAACAGGCTGAAATGTTAATTACAGATTATTGTGTACAAAGTATAAATATGAGAAAGATAAATATGCATTGCTTTATCCAGCTTGCAGGTATCATGCTATTGCGTTTTTATGATAGTGATCTTACCTAATGCATTATTTTCATTTGAACAAAGGTTTGTTAGCCATTTTGATCATGAGAATTAATTAAAACTACTGGTGTCAAGAACACAAACAATGCAACCAAAATACTTGTACAATTTTTTTTTGAAGCATAATTCTAAATTTTGTATTAAGGTGCTTACTTATTTACTTAATCTGGCATGCAATTTTCTGAAAATAAGGATTTTTTTAAAAGAACTATGAATGGCTTCATGCTATTAGGTTAGAAAAGAGTGCCACCCAACACTCTAAAGTAAAAAGATTCAAACTTAAAAACCAAAAAGGTGCTGCCCCCTTATCCGACAAGGAAGTCACCAACAGCCATTCAGTGTTTTGAAAGTCATTGGGGAGAAATAACATAAGAACAGCCTTGCTGGAACAGGCCACAGGAGCCCATCCAGTCCAGCATTCTGTCTCACACAGTGGCTCACCATTTGCTTCAGGGTATTCCCAAGCAGATGTCTTCACCTGCTTAGGATTCCCTGGAAATGGCATTGAGAGATATCCTGCCTATCTCTCCAACCCCGAGGTTGTCCTTAGGTATCCATAATTATAGCCATTGATACCCTTGTCCTCCATGAACTTGTCTAATCCTTTCTTAAAGCTTTTAAGACTGACAGCTGTCACCACTTCTTCTGGCAGGGAGTTCCATAGACCAGTGATGTCTAAGACTATCCTCAGCCATCATGCTCATATTATCCAAATATTTTTAAAAGTTATAGTCCCACAGAATACTATTTTTTGCATACTCTGCAGTTGTTTGGTGGTGGAACACTTTCCTGTTTTGTCTTTCAATTCTTCTTCTTCTTCTTTCTCTTCCTCTTCCTCCTCCTTCATATCGAAATCCGAATCTAAATCTTGGCGATCATCATGGCGATCAGTCATGAAGACTGTCCTGAGAATATAATGCAGAGGCCTTTCATCTACCTTCTGCATCGCAACATGACACCCATACCACTGATTCAGTTCCACGAGTCACTTTCTGGTTCTGAGCCCTTTTGACACACAAAGTCCTCCTTGGCCCCAGGCCAGTATTTATGAAGCTGCTGCCCTCCATCAAGATGGATTCAAGTGGGTGCATTTTACTTCTGCTTCCGGGAGCAATGAGGGCTTCACAAGCCAGATGAATTGGCATCAGGGGCCAGATCTGGGCACCTCTGCTATAATGTCTGAATTATCTCACTGTGGTTCTGGCTAGAGCCACCTCCACTTGAAAAGTCTACAGTTCCAGGAAGTGGTGAAGATAATAAAAATTAGCAGTATGCAACATAATCAAGCAGTTCAGCTATTAAGCCTTTTATATGCAGGGAACTATCCATAGATAAAGACAAACAAGTCGGAACTAGAATTCAAGAGGTTTGACATTGTTCCTCAAAAATATTAGCAAGAGATCCCGTGGTTGAGCATATTACCAGACAAGGTAAAATTCACTTACCCACTGTTTCCCACTCCTGTTTCTTTTAATCTCTTTCAAAAGGAATAGCTAATAAGGAAATTTCATCGCTATAATAAGCTAACCTTTGGTAACATTAAAATCCTGAACCTATTATAAATGCATGAACTTTCTCACATACCTACACAGATCCATTCACAGAGGAAAGATGTCTTTTTGCACAGTGTATAATGTACAGTACTGTATGATGTTTTATGTAATGGCACAAATGTAGCACTTAATTGGAAAATCATGCTGTTGCTAATAGCAAGAAAGGTCGCCCTTGTTTGAAAGCCAGTTGTATCCAACTCTAGGGTTTGGTGCTCTGGACTTGAACTGCTGACCTGCCAACCTTCCAGTCATCAAGTTCAGCGTGTTACCCACTGCTCTAAATGTCTGTATTTCACACACCAGAAGCACAGGTACATGATTTGGCTGATATGATATCTAATGCTCCTTGATAATACAGTCATAATATTTAAAGATAATACCCAAAGAGTGTTCCTTCAATTGCTGTACTATGTAGCTTTATGTTACCTACAAGACTACTTAGCCTTTTGTCAGTGCAAACATGCTACTTCCACTCTGGGCCTCTCTTTCTCATGGCCAACTTTAACCATCATAACAACAATCAGGCTCATTTCTATTTACAATATATACCAGTGGTGGCAAACTTATGGCACATGTGCCATAGGGGGCACTCAGTGCCCTCTTTGTGGGCACATGTGCCATTGCCCCAGCACAGAGTTCACCCCACACCTCTGCCCAGCAGCCCAATGGGAGCACTTCCTCCCTCCCCCAGCACAAAGTTCACCCCACCCCCTCTGTCCAGCAGCCCAAAGGGAGAACTTCCTCCCTCTCCCCAGCACAGAGTTTGCCCCACCCCTCTGTGGTGCAGACGACAGCCTGTTGAGTTTGGGCACTCAATCTCATCACTGATCTATAACAATCCCTATGTGGAGGAAATAATAGAAAGAAGAAATTATCATTTACGGGTAAGTCTCTATGCCCCTTTTCTTGTTCCACCACACGCCGCCGCCACACGAGGACGTCCCTTCCTTGGCCCCACCGTGGTCGTGGACGTTGAGCTATGGACTCTGTTGTGGATTTGGCTGCTGAGGACATTGCGGTAGTTGTCTTGTCTCTTCTTTATTTTGTTGAGTGTATTATTGCTTATTATTACTGAGTTGGGCTCCGATGTAGCCATTGAGCCTGACTCTCATTAAGATTTGTGTAAGGTCGTTGAGCCTTGGGCTCCGACCTCCCCCCACTTTGGATTATTGTTTTTCCTGATTATATCTTGTAAACTTGTAAACTGTTATTATATTTTTGTATATTTTATTGTATTTAGTTGTTATATTGTGTCTATACTTGATATGTTGTTATTGTACTGTATTGCATAGTGAATTGTATTGTGTTGTATTTTCCCCTTCCCCTCCCCTTTCTCTTCCCCCCTACTTATGTTTTGCTTTGTATTTATTGGATTGCTTTGTAAACCGCTTTGAGTTGTCAGTAGACGAGTAAAGCGGTATATAAGCACACTAAATAAATAAATAATAAATAAATCTGAATCTGAATCAAAACAACCAACATATCCTTACGAGGCATTCACCTCCATGCACTGCAAAGACAACTAATTCAGCATTTGTCTCACATTCATCAGAGCTACATCCTGATAAAGGGGCTGCAAAAGGGTGCACTGCTGTTATTAGAGGCAATATCTGCCAAAGATACCCATTATCAAGGAAATTTATCTCTGAGAAACAGTAATAAGTGAAGAGGCCAGGCTTACTGCTATTTAATGCTCCACTTCCTTCAACAGCTTTAAAAGCTATTTAGGCAACTCCACATAAGCTTTTCCAAGAGCAGAGACTCCACGCCAATTTTCACATGAATGAGATGGATGTTTCCAATGACAGAATTAATGTGGTATACTGGATGGAAACATGTGTTCAATTCTCCACTTTGTCCATGGAATCTCATTCAGCACTGATGATGGCAAACCATGTCTTGAACATCTCATATACCTCAAAAGCACTACCAGAATCTCTGTAAATTGAAGATGATTTGACAGCCCATTGTTATATGACAGAGCTTCCACACAGTGAATAGCTTCCCTAGTCTTCACCTTAACCTCAAAGAAGCAGTGGTATTTCTCCTCTCTATTAATCTAAACATTGACTGGAGAGTGGGAATGCATTGTGTGGTTATTATGCCTCGTGCCAGTGTCCCCATGTAGAAATAAGTTTAAAATGGTGGAGTCAGAAGTTTCAAGCAGAAGCTGCTGATACACTTCAGTATCAGTAGTACACCTAACCAGTTTAATGGTGCCTTTCTTAACAGAGATGTATTCAGAGCACATGTGTTCATATATTTTATGAGTATTCACACATATAAAGGATCTTTGGACTTAGGCAAACCACAATCCTCTGAGAGTTGAGACTTTTCACATCAAACTGAGCTAGTAGTCCAGCCGCCTTAGGTCCAAAATAGGGAGGGGGGTACCTTGCAAAAATTCCCAAGTTAACGAAACTTTGGTATGTTGTGTATGAGTACCCAGTGGAGCTACACTCAATTTATCCAACAAAATTTCCTTGTGGAACCTTGGGAGGGGGGGGGGCAGAAACAGCAAAATTTTAGCACTCTTCTCAGTTTTTCGATTATACCTTCTAAACCATTGGTCAAACATATTTTTTAACCCCATAGGTACCGAGATACAGGGCTTTGAAAAAGTGCTACATTTCCCAAATTTGTAAAAAATAACTGCTAAAAAGGCTGGTTTTTTGCTTTGTATCTTCCATTTCGCAACATATTTAATGGAATTTTGGATTCTACTTCAATTTCCAAATGTTCAACTACATCCCCCTCTCCCCCCTCTTCCCTCTCCCACTACCCCCTCCTCTGTAGGATGTTCTTACTTACAGTGCACATCTAAGGTTCAAAGAGCATGAAAACCGAGTTCGTCTTTCAGTTTGAAAATTTTGACCCCACCCCAGGAACTGGAACAGACAATGGGAGCTCACTCCATCACTGGTCTCGAACTGGTAACCTGCCAACTTTCTAGTCATCAAGTTCAGCGTCTTAACCACTGCTGCATTCCCATAGATGGGCTTTACGACAGCTCTTTTTAGAGTTTCGGCAGAGTTGATCCACTCTTTTTTACAGAATCCACAAGTGTTGAGGACTGAAGAAATCCAACTCTTTCTGATACATGCCATTTGAGATGACATCTGGGGGTTCTACGTTTTTGGATTGCTCTCTTTTAGTGTTTTCTCAGCATATAGGTATGTTGATGCTGGGAACAGGCTAAAATAGAGCCTTGCAGCTGTAAAGGCTGTTTCTTATATAAACCTCCAATATAGTGTAGCTGCTGATGAGTCACTTGAGGATACCTGAAAGCTGAACACTTCCCTGATTTTCTTTTAAAGGAAAGTCATGCTGTCCTCCACTACTGCTTTTGTTAGTAAGCTGGGATAAAATTATGAGTACACTGGGTAAACTTTACTCACAGAAAAACAGTGAGTCAAAAAATAGTTCTCATTATATGTTCAGCAGACAATACTCTTGCTGACATGCAATCAGGGCCGCCATCAGCGGGGGACCATCAGGACTCCCATCCTGCGCCTGGAGATGACAAGGGCCCGGCACCGTCGGGAAACCACTTTTCTACACATGTGCAAACAAACCACGCATGCACAGAAAACCATAGGGCGTGGCGGTGCTGGGAAACCACTTTTCTACGCATGCACAAACAAACTGTGCATGTGCAGAAAACCATAGGGGTATGGCCAAAATTGGGGATTTTTGATGCCGGCCCTGCATGCAATACCCCCATAATACATAAGAACATAAGAACAGCCTTGCTGGAACAGGCCACAGCCCATCCACTCCAGCATTCTGTCTCACACAGTGGCTCACCATTTGCTTCAGGGTATTCCCAAGGAAATGCCTTCACCTGCTTAGGATTCCCTGGAAATGGCATTGAGAGATATCCTGCCTATCTCTCCAACCCCGAGGTTGTCCTTAAGTATCCATAATTATAGCCATTGATACCCTTGTCCTCCATGAACTTGTCTAATCCTTTCTTAAAGCTGTCAAGACTGACAGCTGTCACCACTTCTTCTGGCAGGGAGTTCCATAGACCAGTAATCCTCTGGGTGAAAAAGTACTTTCTCTTATTTGTTTGAGAACTAGTACCCAAAAGTTTCATCGAGTGTCCCCTAGTTCTAGTGTTGTGCGATAGGGAAAACAGTTTTTCCTTATCTACTTTGTCCACACCGTGCATGATTTTATAAATTTCAATCAGGTCACCTCTTAGACGTCGTCGTTCAAGAGTGAAAAGGCCCAACCGCTACAGCCTCAGATGGTAAGGAAGGTGTTCCAGTCCCCTAATCATTCTGGTTGCCCTCCTCTGCACTTTCTCCAACTCCATAATATCCTTCTGGAGGTATGGCGACCAGAACTGTACACAGTATTCCAGATGGGGCCTCACCATAGATTTATAAAGAGGCAAAATGACACTTGCTGACTTATTTTCTATACCCTTCCTAATGATCCCTAGCATTGAGTTTGCTTTTTTCACTGCTGAGGCACACTGGGTTGACACCTTCATTGAGTTGTCCACCAGGACACCAAGGTCCCTTTCCTGGTTTGTCGCAGAGAGTTAAGACCCCATCAGTTTATAAATGTAATTGGGGTTTTTTGCCCCAACATGCATCACTCTGCACTTACTAATGTTGAAGCTCATTTGCCACTGTTTTGCCCACTCCCCCAGTGTCAAGAGATCCCTCTGGAGCTCCTCACAATCTCTCACAGTTTTCACTACCCTGTATAATTTAGTGTCACCAGCAAATTTTGCTTTTTACTCCTACCTCTAGATCATTTATGAAGAGGTTGAAAAGCAGGGGTCCCAATACTGAACCTTGGGGGACCCCACTCTTTACTTCCCTCCACTTGGAGAAGTGTCCATTAAGTGCTACCCTCTGTTTCCTGTCCCTTAGCCAGTTGCTGATCCAGGACAAGACCTGTCCCTTTATTCCATGACTGGTAAGTTTATTCAAGAGCCTTTGGTGTGGGATCTTGTCAAAAGCCTTCTGAAAGTCCAGATAAACAATGTCAACTGGATCCCCCTTATCCACATGCTTGTTGACAGTCTCAAAAAATTGCAACAGATTAGTGAGGCATGATTTGCCCTTGTAAAAGCCATGTTGACTCTCCTTTAGCAGCGCTTTCTCTTCTATGTGCCTATTAATTCTATCTTTTAGGATGGTTTCCATCACTTTACCTGGGACACATGTCAAACTGACAGGTCGGTAATTTCCTGGATCACCCCTGGATCCTTTTTTGAAAATTGGTGTTACATTCGCTACCTTCCAGTCATCAGGCACAAAGCCTGATTTGAGGGAAATATTATATATTTTGGCTAGGAGATCAGCAATTTCATCTTTAAGTTCCCTGAGAACTCGTGGATGGATGCCATCTGGTCCTGGTGATTTGTTAGTGCTTAGCTTAACAAGACATGCAAGGACCTCCTCCCTGGTTATTTCTATCTTGCTTAATTCTTCGGTTTCCCTCCCTACGAAGATAGGCTCTGTTTTGGGCATGTGGTCTCTGTCTTCTTCAGTGAATACTGAAGCAAAGAATTCATTGAGTCTCTCTGCAATCTCTGTTTCCTCTTTGATAACCCCTTGCCTTCCATTGTCATCTAATGGTCCAATGGCCTTCCTAGTTGGGTTCTTACTTCTAATGTACTTAAAGAAGTCTTTGTTATTTCTCTCAGTATTTTTAGCTATATGCTCCTCAAAGTCTTGCTTTGCTTTCCTGATTGTTGCCTTGCATTTGTTCTGCCAGAATTTATGTTTCTGCCTGCTGTCCTCATTCGGACAAGGCTTCCATCTTCTAAATGAGCTTTTCTTGCTCTTGATCACTTCCCAAACAGCTCCTGTAAGCCACATCGGAGTCCTCTTGGACCTGGCAGTGTCCTTTTTCCTTTTGGGTATGCATTCCAATTGGGCCTCTGTTATTGTTTTTGTAAACAGCCTCCATGCCTCTTGGAGTGTTTGGACTCTCTCAATTTTCCCTTTCAGCTTCTTTTTTACTAGTTTCCTCATCTTTGGGAAATTTCCTTTTTGAAAATTTAAGGTCTCTGTGTTAGATTTTATCAGTGACTTGCAGTCTATGATCAAGTTAAACATAATTGAGTTGTGCTCACTGTTCCCTATTGGATCAGTCACATTAACATCTTGCATCAAGTCAAGGATTCTTGTACCTCTAGTTGGGTCTTCAACCATCTGTCCCAGGGAACAATCATTTAGCATATCTAGGAACTTTATCTCTTTATCATGTGCTGAACAACAGTTCACCCAGTCTATGTGAGGGTAATTGAAGTCCCCCATTATAACCAGGCTTCCCTTCTTGGATGCCTCCTTTACAACATTCTCCAACTGCCAGTCTCCCTCAAGAGTTTGGGTCGGAGGCCAATAGTATATGCTTACTGTTAGACCATCCTTGTGGCCTGGTACTCTTACCCACAGAGCTTCTGATGGTGACTCCAAATCACCTAGATATTCCAATTCATACGATTTTATCACTTCTTTGACATACAAGGCTACACCACCTCGTTTGCCCCTTCCTATCCTTCCTGTACAGTTTGTAGCCTGGGATAACTGTATCCCATTGGTTATCATCCATCCACCAGGTTTCAGTGATACCAATAATATCAATATTCTTATCTATTGCTAAGTATTCCAGCTCCCCTATTTTGTTCCGGAGGCTTTTGGCACATTGCAGCTAGAGAAAACTCTAAAAGGAAGAAGGTATGGACATAATAATAAATCACTTTTATCTTAAGCTTCCTACTCTTATCCTCAGAAAGAGACACAAATCTTGCTTTGAGCACATGAAAAGGTTTTTTTGGGGGAAATTCCACCAAACAGCTGAGAAAGGTGGAGGGGGATGCCTCAAAATACATTGTCTCCAGAATGACGGAGGAAGGGGCAGAAAAGGATTGGAGACCAAGCCGAGTGAGGAAAGAGAGGAGGAAATTGGCATATTTAGTCTTGAGAAAAGGAGACTGGGAGGGGATATGATAGCACTCTTCAAATACCTGAAAGATAATCTTAAAGAGGAAGGGCAGAATCCGTTCTCGATCATCCCAGAGTGCAGGATGCGTAAATACAGGCTCAAGTTAAGGTAGCCAGATATAGGGTGAATATCAGGGGAAACTTCTTAACGGTTACAAGGTAAAGGTTTCCCTTGCTCGAAAGCCAGTCATATCCGACTCTAGGGTTCAATGCTCATCTCTGTTTCAAAACTGAAGAACCAGCGCTGTCTTCTTCTGCAGACGTTTCCGTGGTCATGTGCCAGGCATGACTAGACACCGGAGTGCACGGAACGCTGTTATCGTCCCACCAAAGTGGTCCCTTTTTATCTACTTGCAATTTCTTGCTTTCGAACTGCTAGGTTGGCAGGAACTGGGACAAAGACGGGAGCTCATTCTGTCCTGCAGTACTCGGGAATCGAACTGCTGACCTTCCGCCTCCCAGTCAGCGTCTTAGCCACTTGAGGCATATTTCATATGTTTCCATTATCCTCTATATTTAAGGAAATGCCAGAAAGATTTCCTTTCATCCAGTGATTTAACCCTTCTCCATCCTGAGACAGACAGTTTAGCCAACAATTTTCCTCAGATTTCTGATGAGATGCCTTGATTCCAGCATCCTCATAAATTTTAAGATGATATTAGACTATGCAATTGAGCAAATAATTTTAATCTATTATTTACATTTTAAATTTCAAAAATCTATATTTTAGAAAGACTTAAACCAAGGAAAATTGAAACTTAAGATTTATTGCTTTAACATAACTTGAGATAGACTTTTTTTAGTTATAGCTCGTATCTTAGTAGAAGCAAAAGAATGTATTAGTGAAGAATGAAAACTTAAAGTCCAACTATTATCTACCACAGTTAAGTTCCAGTAAGATAATTAGAGAATAAAATGCTCTAATTATGGAGCTGGTCCTTTGGGCCAGCTCAATAATTAAGCAGCTAATTTGCTGTTTCTTTTCCCCCTCTTTAATCCTGGAAAGGTTGCCATAAACCAGAATTGAGTTGATGGATTTGTTTGTTTAGGTACCAGGGAGTATTATTTGCTACTAGAATTAATTTAATGGTTTTGTTTTGAAATATGTTTTAAAAGGAATTTCAAGATATTTTTAGAAGCAGCATTTGGGACTTTCCCATACTGTACCAGTTTGCTTTGAAAGCAATCTTAACAGTAGCATATTCATTTCTGAATTTAACTACATATAATATTGTATTTAAAGGATTAAAAGAACTAAAGGGAAATGAAAGGTTTCAGTCAATGCCATATGATCTAATTTGCATGTTCCAGATATTTACAAACAGTACATTCTGTCAAAAAGTCATTTTCCTGAGGCTACTTTCAGAGATTTATTCTCCTATGGGTTTAAAAAAATATTTTGTACCGGGAAGAGTCAGTAGATAGCCATCTCAGAAGAAAAAGGCATTTCCTGTTACTGTATATATATTTCATGTCTCTAAGTTGACTATAGATGACAAAAATACCTTTTGGCTTAATAGATACTACAAAGACAGTTAAATGAACAAAAAAAAATATGGTCTCAGTTTGTTAGTAAGTCTTATTGTTCATATACTTGGACCTAAAAATATCAAGCTTCAGTCATAAAGAATTGTATGCCAGCAGTAGCCTATGTAGGACTATGAATATAACTTTGTGAGTCCCCAGGTAATAATTCCATGGGTTCATTTATGGCAGCTATTCTTATTGGCACAGAGTCAGCCCCAGCCACCCCTTCCTCCACATTCCCAGGAGATGTTGAGTCCCCACTTCATCCAAAAAGAAAAGAAAAGAAAAACCATCCTGGTCACAGCCCTTGTCAACAGTCTTGCTGCAACATTTTGGACCCAGTTTCAGAATACATTCCAAAAGCAGACCCACGTACCGTAAGTCTCCAGGTGCATTAAAAATCCAGATGGGATATAACTAAATTATATGTCACCATAGCTAGATCAAAGGTGGAAAGAGTACAGCATGCACACTAGCTTTAACTATGTTGATACTCAGTCACTACTGACATTGGATATCCAGACTCGGGGGCCAGTCCAGAATTACACCCAAGCTAGGATTTATATTTTTAAAAAGAATATAACTCCATCCAGCATAACAAGTCAAATTCCTATGTCCTGGTCTGTCTTTTCAGTTGACTGAGAGCATCCCATCTTATCTGGTTTTAGCTTCAAATTGCCCACCCTTATGTAACCTATTACTAATATCAGACACTCCTTTAGAACCAAAACAACTTCCTTAATTTTAGACAGGAAGAAGAGTTTGTTTTTGCCAATTGCTCCCAACATTTAAAACAATCTCTCCTGGCAATTTCATGAAAAATAATACAGGAAATAGGAAGAGACATACAGGCCAACAGAAGGGTATTGGATAAATTTCAATCAGCACCAGTTCTGGAGGACACCCCTCCAAATGATCTGAGTCCACCATATAACAATGCTACTAAATCCCTTTCAAGGTAGTGGCCCATACTATGGTAAATTGTCTATCAAGAGAGGCAAAAGCAATCTCCATCCCACAAGCAGGCTTGAAGCCAGATTAAAATGAAACTAATCAATCTTATCCCAACATCTCTGGGATGTCTGGATAAACTAACACATAATTTGCCAAAAATAAATACCGAATGGACTGATGGTTGTCCAATATAATCATTCAGAAAGGCCTTTACTGATCTTTTCCAGAAAAGGTCTTGCCACTGATTCTTGTAGTCAGGCTACAATCCTACCTTACTACAAGGAGGCATTTCCTGCTCCTTTTATCCATTAGGACAGTCCTCTGCTTCACTGTTTCTATAAGTCAAAAAGAGCAAAGATCCAGTATACATGGGGTAGCTATTGCAATGGGGGTGGGGGGGGGTGGGATATCTATTACCATGGAACAAGCAGGGGGCAAAGTTATATCTCCTTGATGTGAACATAATAGATTAATACATACTAATTAATAGATTAGTTTTTTGGGGGAAACCATACATTAACTCTTGTATTTGACATTACTGTATCAATGTGTTCACATTTCTAAGCTCTGGTTTGGTTTTGTGGGCAAAACAGAACTCAAATGTTGATGGTGCACCATTTTCCCACCTACCTTTTTTCTCCCCTAGAGGCAGTCCAGCCCAAGATATTTTGCCACCTGAAACAGGGCCACAATGATGTTTACTCACTCCATTACAACCGTGACTTTAACTAGTCTCAATGGTCCGTTCAAACATAAGTTCCTGTTTGCATTTATTCTCCCAAGCGATGATGCCTAAAACAGCTTGCTTTATCTTTCTACATGGCAGGGTCGACCTTGGCTCTGTGTTGCAAAATATAGAATGGCCTTTTCAGTTTGTAGAGATAAATAAGTCCTCCTCTAGATGTATGGGCCTCTCCTGCCTCAGTGAGCTCACAACCACCGGGGACCAACAACCAAGTCCAGACAGCACTTGGTACCGCTCCTGTTACTCCCATACCTCTGCTCCATATAGTAACTTCTTCAGATAGCTTCTTAAAATTCTGCTACTAATTTTTGCACACCTGAGATGCACTATGAGGCAAAATATGAGATAATAGTATTTGCAAAATTATTGCATGTTTGTCAGGTAAACAAACAGGTCTTTAAAAATGATATTTAAATGGTTGTGTATTTGTTTAATAGTCAGTTCAAATGCTTGAATGAATTGTGGCTGTGGCTCTGTACTCAACTTTCTAGACAAAAGTAATACCAGTTTCCATACAATTTCACCTTCTGAGTTATTCATATGTGAAATGCTTCATTTCTTCCATGCTATCCATTTTAATGGGTGGGTTGAAGTATCCATTATTGCATTTTTGACATAAGTAGATGCTCCTGCTGGAGGAAAGAATCACATAGATCCAAAGGTCCCTTCTTGGCTGTTAAAAGTGGTTATTACTCCAGAATCATTGCTTCCCACCTCAATTCACATGACTTTATGACCTCTATGTCCGAGCCTTTCAACTTAGATATTAAAATGCCTACAGGGAAGAACAGCTGGAGCTGCCTTTATTATTGTATTAATGTATCTTTTATTACAATAAAGTAAAGGAGAAAAATATTCCCCATCCCAAATTCTCATTTAACATTTCCTAATTCTTTGTGATTTTTATTTTGCTATTATAGCATATTGTTAAAATCAACTTGAAAATAAGCATTTTCAAGCTGAATTTACACATATAAAAATGACACGAGGTATTAAGCATGGAATAATACCTGATTTTGCTATTTTCTTTCAGTTTTTCATTCTCATATGCATCATATAACGATTTTCCCTATGGGATGCATTGTACAACAAAAAAATTTTGCTAAGTGGTTTTTCCCATTGAAAAATTGTTGTACGGTTTTTCCATAGGGAAAATTGTTATGCGGGACGCCATTTCCTCCCCCCAAAACTGAATTGTTATGTGATTTCATTGCTATACGGGGCAATTGTTGTATGAGGTTCCACTGTATATAGATGATTAAACTAAATTATTAAATGCAATTTAATAGACTTAAATTGATAATTAAACTAAATTAAAATCCACATGGATTTTGAAATGTTTGAAATGGGTCCAGGAGAAAAGAACTAAAAGACTATACTGGCTATAAAAGCAATGTGAGCATTGAATCCAAAACCTGAGATATTTACATTATTTGTATATATACATACAAATATATTTGAAGGTAGCTTCATATGGCCAGATGTGAGAGGTTGTTCCTGGCACCTTTAGCAGACCCTCTGCCATCACCCCACATTCTGTAGTAGTCCTATTGAAAGGAAGAAACTCCAGGCTACAGGTGGATGTAGATGTGGGGGAGGAAGCCTAGGGCAGAGAGGAGTAGGAGTAGGAGTAGGAAGCAAAGAATAGGACCCAGCTAGAGGAAGTGGCAGCTGAAGCCAACAGGGAGCTATTTGGGGGGGGGGGGAGATGGGAGAGAAGGAAAGGGGTCAGGAAGGTTCAGAGAAAGCCTCCTCTTTAAACCAAGAGTCTAAAGAGGAGGCATGGGATGACACTGCCAAAGAGCTAGACTCCAGTTTATTTATTTATTTTGCAACAGGAGTCATGAATTACACCTACCTCAAAGGAGCCTAGATGTTCATAAAAGTGGCTTCAGAATTTTGTCCCTGGATATGTCTTATTTGTGAATATGCCTGGCACTGTTCCTGAATGCTAGCCTAGTTAGCATTCTCCATACATCACTCATGTAGAAAACTGCTGCTACTTACAACAGATGGAAGGGTGAAACACAAATACTGTACAGTATCAGTGATACTAAATATTACATATAACAATATACTGTATGCCTTATTTGTTTTTGTTATGTTTGCACATTTCTGAGCCAGTCCTGCCTCAGGAGAGATTTTGATACTCAAGTTCCCTTTGTTAGATTCTAAATGTTGCTAACTTTAACTGTAACTTATTACTATATTTCAGCCACTATCCATTTTGGAAGTTGGTTGATATGAAAGGTTGTTTACCTGTCTTGTTTCCAACGTTAAGCAACACCAAGCCCAATCCTAAACATGTTTCCCTAGTGAGCATATCAAAGCAATACTTCAACGGGCTAATTTTTAAAGGACGCTTTGATAGAATTTCAGCAGAAATGTCCATGCTACTGCAATCTGTTAACCAGAGTCGGGGTTGGCACTGTATTATTTTCTCAGGCTGTAAAATTAAGAGTTCCTGAAAATACAGTATGTTTTAGGTGGTGACAGTGAGGTTAATGGATGGTTTAGCATCAATACAAAGATTGCTTCCTAATGCATTTTCTGCTTCTGTGTATTTATTTCACTTCATTATATTCTCGTCCAGCCTCAAGACTGCATAAATAAGCAGATTCACTTCAAGCAAGGACTACTCTTAGGTCTGCTTGGCTTTTTCATTCCTTCAAATAATGAGAGATAAGAGCTTCACCCAGATGATGCCTGAATGGAAAGGGAGAAAAGGAAAGGGTCAAGGCAGGTTCTGAGAAAGAAACCAAGATGGGGACACAAGAGTTTATACTAGAGTCTGAGGAGGAAGATTTTTCTTTAAACACACTGAATTCCATAACAGTTCTAAACAGTCACATGAGAACATCATATCCTGCCAAAGCAGAGCTACTGCACCGACCCCCGGCTTTTAGCTTTTCATTCAGAAGCAAACTGCACATCTGTTTCAATGAATTTTCACAAGTGATTTTTAAAACTGTTTTTCAGACACTGCTTCCCATCTGATTACAATTTTTATACCATGTCAACTTAGTTTATATTGGCTGAAGCCCTGTTGAATCAAATATGCTCACTGTACTTCTGAATTACTATAGTAAGTCTATTTGAATTGTTGGAACCTATGGGGGAGTTAACGCACCAAATTCTAACTGAATTAATGGTCCTACTCTACTTGTGACTTGCTACACTAAGCAAGAGGGTTTTAACCAAAGCGTTTCCAATTATGCTGACAAATTTCAGTAAGTTTCTTTTTATGCCAAGAGCTAAACTTACTACAGGGCTTCCATAAGTTATCCAGCATAGTATTACATCTGAGCCTATGACTTTTCCAGGCAATTCAATCAATTTGTTACCAAAATTAGAGTTTGAAATGATTTATATAATAATACCAATAACCGGGTTTGCCCTGGCAGTAAAACAGAAATAAAACACAAAAGTTGCATAACTAAGCCTATTTATTAAGAACAAAAAGGAAAAATACAACAACGGTCCCCTTTCTAATGCGAAAGAAAGACCCAGAGATACAATTACACCATTCATTTATAGACAGTTTACACAAAGGAAAACATTCATTTTTTACTTTATTGGTCAAAAGGCAATTTAGCTAATGCATCCTACAATGAGATTGGTTAATTATCTAAACGTTCACAAAGTTCACACTATTAAATATAGAGTATCCTTAAAGGATACCCTATATCTAATAAGGACTTCAGTGGCTCAAGTGGCTAAGATGCTGACTGGAAGGCGGAAGGTCAGCAGTTCGATTCCCGAGTACTGCAGGACGGAATGAGCTCCCGTTATCTGTCCCAGCTCCTGCCAACCTAGCAGTTCGAAAGCAAGAAATTGCAAGTAGATAAAAAGGGACCACTTTGGTGGGAACGTAAGAGCGTTCTGTGCCATCTGGTGTCTAGTCACACCTGCCACATGACCATGGAAACGTCTGCAGAAGCAGACAGCGCTGGCTCTTCGGCTTTGAAACAGAGATGAGCACTGAACCCTAGAGTAGAATACTACTGGCTTTCGAGCAAGGGAAACCTTTACCTTTACTATCCTTAAAGGAATTCAGAATATATAGTAAAGATAAAGGTTGCTGTCATGCAGTATTCGGGAATCAAACTCCAACCTTCCGGTCAGTGAGTTCAGGAAAATTTAGAGCTCCCTAAAATTGACAGAATGTTACAGAAAGCAAAGTCCTCTAGAGATCCATCCCTTACATTAAGAGGGATTTATTGCTATTGTCCCTACTTAATATGTCTAATAGATAAACAGCCTAGTCTGTGTCCCTTTTGATATGCAACCTTCCCAGGAACAAATGTAGGTACCTTTTGGTTTCTCAGGCCTGAGCCTGACACAAAGAAATGCCTAATTGGTGCTTGGGTTACTTAAGAAAAAAGTTATATAACCATTGAATTAAAGTAATATAGAAGTGTGTGCATAGAAATTAATTGTACATTGGTACTTGTATGAATTTTAGGGTGTTCAGCTTATAAACAAAACAGTGTCCAAGAAAGAATTAGAATCATTGCAAATCCCCCGAAGACTAAAGTGATAGGCAAGATCTTTCTATAAAATCCTACATACTGTTAGTGTACTGTTAGTGAAATCCCCTTTATTATGCTCATCAAGCAACACATGCCCAAAACTTCTTTGGCTGCAAAGAAATAGTACAGTTGTTTATAAAATAATTATTAAAAATGTAACATTTATTTTTTACACACAAAAATAAACAAAAGGTATAGTAATACAGTAAAACTTCGAGTTACGCAAAAAGTCCGTTTCACAGCAAGTTGCGTAACTCGATTATTTGCATAACTCGAGGCATCCCCATATGGAGGCCTAGAAAAACAAAACAAAAAAGTACTTTAAATTGAGCGATCTCCTTACCTTTGCTGCTGCTTCCTCCTGCTTCTCCAGAGTGGAAACCGCACCATTGCTGTTGCCACAGCTCCACCATCACTGCCGCCTCTGGGAGGGTCAGGGGACCCAATCCAGGCTGTTTCTGACGTTCCCCGAGCTTTCCGGGCGGTGCTGCAAGGCAAAAGCTGCAGCCGACGAAGGAGTTTCTCCCCAGCGTTTTGCCTTGCAGCACCACCCAGGAAGGTCGGGGGACGTCGGAAACAGCCCAGATCAGGTCCCCCGACCCTCCCAGAGGCAGCAGGGGTGGTGGAGAGCCCAAAATGGGTGAAAAAAACTCCATCGTGATGGAATTTTTTTCTCCCTAGGGTGTATGTTATTATATGCTGACATGAAGAAAGATTGATTCAAAATGCTAATTACTGTACCTTGTGAACCACGCAGAGAGTGCTCTAAGTAATGTGCATCACTATATACAGCTAAGTGCAGCATATCATTTTATCTTATGGATAGCTTGATTAGATGGCACTAACCATAAAGCCAAAGTTTCAATAAGAGCAGATTTTGCTAAGGAAATTTGCCCCATTGCTATCTCCCAATTTGCTTCTTCTGGGTAACTTTACTGCAATCTATTCCTCCATATGGTCATGAAAACCTATTGGGCACTCCTTGCTTTTACAAGCTTTTAAGTTCTTGGGTGTTGTTCCTTTGATCTGCATTCATCTTGAAGCTGAGAGGAAAAACAGTGTTCTTTTGCCTAACGATTTTATCTTAGACTTATTTAATCTTAACTAACAGTAAACAAGCTCAGGCAGGGCCAATATTACTATCACCAAGTACAAAATCTGTTAACTTCAGAACAGATTACCTATTTATACATTCCTGACTGCAGTCCTAAAAGCAATCTTTGGAAACACGCTTTCAAGTACCAAAATGCAAAAAGGGCTCTCTTAGAGTAAGCAGTAACATACTGTAGCATTTGCAAGATGCAATTATGTCATTGATCATGGTGGACTAGAGCCTACAATCAATTGTATAAAGTATCTTACCTATATGTAAATACTTTTAAAATGTTTAATGAGGCAGATTCTAGCTTCTTCCGTGTCTAGGTCAGACGTGAAACTGCCAAAATGAAAGCACTTTTTGGTGAGTTCATTCTGCAGTTCCTTTCAATTCGTTTGTTACTTTCAAGGCACAAAGGGGGCCCTAATCAAGGGGTGCTCAACCCCAACTTTGACAGTCGTCCCTCAGTTCCAGAGATGACAAATCTACATTTAACAAAGTCACCTATATTATGGGCCTTGATGGCTTAGTGGTTAAAACATTAGCTTGAGGACTGGAAGGTAGGTCAGCAGTTCAAGACCTGCATGCTGTGCAAGGAAGTGAGCCCCTATCGTCTGTCTCAGCTCCTGCCAACCTAGTAGTTTGAAAGAAATTGCAAGTAGATAAATAAGTACCACTTTGGTGGGGAAGGTAACAGCATACCTTGCACTCTGGTGTCTAGTCATGTCTTCCACATGACCACAGAAATGTCTGCAGATGAAGATAGCCCTGACTCTTTGGCTGTAAATGGAGAGGAGTGCCAGACCCCGGAGTTGGATGAGACTGCAAGGGAGATGTTTACCTTTCATCTATACAGTATTTAACACAAAGGTCAGTAACTCCTGTATGCCAGACTCAAATATAAGCATACCTGTCAACCGCGGCTCCGGCGAATCCGGGACCTGCGCAGGTCGCGTTGTACGCATGCGCGTGGAGGGCTACGCCACTTGCGTAGCCTTCTACGCAGGCGGCATAGCCTTCTGCGCATGCGTGGGAGTTACGGAAGTGTAGAGCCCTTTCACGCATGTGTGCAACACGACCTGTGCAGATGGGCTGCGCAATGCCTCCTTTCCCCCGCTGCCAAATTACGGGGTTTTGGCAGCGCAGGTCGGGAAATGGCGCAAATCGGCGCTGAATTACGGGGTAATCCTGGCCAAATCGGGATGGTTGTCAGGTATGAATATAAGTCCAGCAGTTCACTGCAGCATTCTTCTTCTTCCATGTCTAGGTCAGACTTTAAACTGGCTAAACAAAGCCACCTTTTGGTGAATTCATTCTGCCATTCCTTTTGCCTGACCTAGTGAGAGAAAGATTCGGTGGAACAAGGTTTCTGTTGCCTGAGGTACTCGATTCTGGTTGAAAAACACCACAATCTTCAAGGATTTTTTTGAAATGATAGCCGTGCTAGTCTGTGCAAGCATATCAGAGAGCAAACAAAACAAAAAGACAACAGCTTTTTGTCATTTTGTTTACTCTCTGACTCTTTGAGGCTCTTTCTCTGTACCCCACTGCAGTTTTACTGAGGCACAACATAGTCCTCGTAGCTTTGCTGCCTTAACCTAATAACTGTAGTTTGTGTGAGAGAAGATCTTAGATTTAGTCCTGCCCAAAAAAGATTCAGGAAAGTCTGGTTAAGTCTCCCATGGGCCTCATTCTCACACAAGGTATGAGTATGCTCTACCAGTGGAGTTAGGCCAAGCCCCATCGCTGGATGCTTTCAAGGATCATCTTAAAACTGTGTCTTCTTCAGTGTCTAGACCAGACATGAAACTGCCAAAATGAAGACACCTTTGAGTGAGTTCATTCTACAGTTCCTTTTGCCTGACCTAGTGTGAGAAAGATTAGTCAGCAACACAAGGTTGCTGTTACCAAGGTATGTCCAATTGTAGTTCAAAAATACCACAATCTTCGAGGAGGCTCTTTCTATGTACCTAACTGTACTGTTTAAAGATACAGTGGTACCTCTTACAACGATTTTAATCCATTCCATGGGGCTCATTGTTGTACGAAACAATTGCTATATGATGCATGCATCGTATAGCGATTTTCCCTATGGGATGCATCATACAATTTTTTTTGCTAACTGGTTTTTCTCACTGAAAAATTGCACTTTTTTTTCCAGGGGAAATTGTTATGCGGGCTGCCTTTCCCCCCAAAACAACAACAACAACCCCTAATTGTTATGTGATTTTGTTGCTACATGGGGCAATTGTTGTATGAGGTTCCACTGTACTTGTAAGAACATTCCCCCTATAGCTAGTGAATAAGTGTATAATTGGACTATGCTCTCTTGGATTCCATCAATTGTTATTTTGTGTATATTTCTTGTTTTAACTATTGTACGCCACCAAGAGTGGGAAAATATCGCAGATGGGCAGTATAGAAATCTAATAAATAAGGTACAGGCAATGCATATTAAAGGTAAAGGTTTCCCTTGCTCAAAAGCCAGTCATATCCGACTCTAGGGTTCAGTGCTCATCTCTGTTTCATCCAATTCTTTCTTGGACACTGTTTGTTTATAAGCTGAACACCCTAAAATTCATACAAGTACCAATATACAATTAATCTCTATGCACACACTTCTACATTACTTTAATTCAATGGTTATACAACTTTTTTCTTAAGTAACCCAAGCACCAATTAGGCATTTCTTTGTGTCAGGCTCAGGCCTGAGAAACCAAAAGGTACCTACATTTGTTGCTGGGAAGGTTGCATATCAAAAGGGACACAGACTAGGCTGTTTATCTATTAGACGTATTAAGTAGGGGCAATAGCAATAAATCCCTCTTAATGTAAGGGATGGATCTCTAGAGGACTTTGCTTTCTGTAACATTCTGTCAATTTTAGGGTGCTCTAAATTTTCCTGAACTCACTGACCGGAAGGTTGGAGTTTGATTCCCGAATACTGCATGACAGCAACCTTTATGTTTACCATATATTCTGAATTCCTTTAAGGATAGTAAAGGTAAAGGTTTCCCTTGCTCGAAAGCCAGTCGTATCCGACTCTAGGGTTCAGTTCTCATCTTCTTTCAAAGCTGAAGAGCCAAACACTGTCTGCTTCTGCAGATGTTTCCATGGTCATGTGGCAGGTATAACTAGACACCGGAGTGCACGGAGCGCTGTTACGTTCCCACTGAAGTGGCCCCTATTTATCTACTTGTAATTTCTTGCTTTCGCACTGCTAGGTTGGCAGGAGCTGGGACAAAGACGGGAGCTTATTCCATCCTGCAGTACTCGGGAATCAAACTGCTGACCTTCTACCTCCCAGTCAGCGTCTTAGCCACTTGAGCCACTGCAGTCCCAATATAGGAGATGCATATCTGACTGGAAAAGGGCAGGGGGGGAAGCAGATTCAATCTCTGGAAGGAAGGAGGGAAGTGAGGAAGGAAGTGAGGAAGGAAGGAAAGAAAGAAAGGAAAGAAAGAAAGAAAGGAAAGAAAGGAAAGAAAGAAAGGATGGAAGGAAGGAAGGAAGGAAAGGATTGGATCGGATCTCTGGAAGGAAGGAAGGAGGGAAGTGAGGAAGGAAGTGAGGAAGGAAGGAAGGAAAGAAAGAAAGAAAGAAAGGAAAGAAAGAAAGGATGGAAAGAAGGAAGGAAAGGATCGGATCTCTGGAAGGAAGGAAGGAGGGAAGTGAGGAAGGAAGTGAGGAAGGAAGGAAGGAAGGAAGGAAAGGAAGGAAGGAAGGAAAGAAAGGATGGAAGGAAGGAAGGAAGGAAGGAAAGGATCGGATCTCTGGAAGGAAGGAAGGAGGGAAGTGAGGAAGGAAGTGATGAAGGAAGGAAAGAAAGAAAGAAAGGAAAGAAAGGAAAGAAAGAAAAGAAAGAAAGGAAGGGAGGAAAGGAAGGAAGGAAAGAAAGGAAAGGAAGGAAGGAAGGAAAGGAAGAAAGGAAAGGAAAGGAAGGAAGGAAGGAAAGGATCGGATCTCTGGAAGGAAGGAAGGAAGGAAGGAGGGAAGTGAGGAAGGAAGTGAGGAATGAAGGAAGGAAAGGAAGGAAGGAAGGAAAGGAATGAAAGAAAGAAAGAAAGGATGGAAGGAAGGAAGGAAGGAAAGGATCGGATCTCTGGAAGGAAGGAGGGAAGTGAGGAAGGAAGGAAGGAAAGAAAGAAAGGAAGGAAGGAAAGAAAGGAAGGAAAGAAAGGATGGAAGGAAGGAAGGAAGGAAAGGATCGGATCTCTGGAAGGAAGGAAGGAGGGAAGTGAGGAAGGAAGTGAGGGAGGGAGGAAGGAAGGAAAGAAAGAAAGAAAGAAAGGAAAGAAAGGAAGGAAGGGAGGAAAGGAAGGAAGGGAAGGAAGGAAGGAAGGAAGGAAGGAAAGGATCGGATCTCTGGAAGGAAGGAAGGAGGGAAGTGAGGAAGGAAGTGAGGAAGGAAGGAAGGAAGGAAAGAAAGAAAGAAAGGAAGGAAGGAAGGAAGGAAAGGATCGGATCTCTGGAAGGAAGGAGGGAAGGGAGGAAGGGAGGGAGGAAGTGAGAAAGGAAGGAAGGAAGGAAGGAAAGAAAGAAGCAGACCAGGCTGGTTTCTTTAGCTGAATCCTTTGCCATGTTAAGGCCAGGGTGGCATTGAAGGAGAAACTCTCCCACAGGAAGGGGCAAGGAAGGTGTGAACAACAGCCAGCGCTTCCTCCTCCTCTTCCTCTTCCTCTTCCTCACTCCATCCTGCACCTCAGCCGCGACGACGAGCCTCTTCCTGCTTCCTCTCCGACCACGACGAACCAGGAGGCCCCTCTCCGCCCCACACCTGTTGCGTAGCGTAGTAGGGAGGGCTGACAGCCGTAGTCGCCTGCCCGAGCTGCCTGGCGCGGCGGGTGTAGCTCTTCTCCGGCTTCCCTCCCTTCGCCCTCCCTGCGGCTGCGCCTCCTCCTCCGTCCTCCGCCTCCACCTCCTCCTCCCGGACTTGGAGCAGCATCAACAACAGCCGCAGTAGCAGCCGCCGCCGCCGCCGCCACTGCCGCTTCCTCCTCTGCAGCCACTGACTTGGGCCGCGGCCTTGACGTCGTTTCCTTCCAACATGGCGAGGACTGGAGGCGGCCGCTTTCTCCGCCGCCGCCGCCGCCGCTGCTCTGGACGCCGCTGCTAATAAATGGGGGCTGGAGCGAGTGGGCAGCTGCGGGGCTGAGGAGGAGGAGGAGGAGGAGGGCGCTGCATTTTGCACGGCCAGCCCCCCCCCGCCCCCCGCCCCCCGAGCCCAGGCCGCCGCCACCGCCGCCTTCTTATCCTCCTCCTCCCCCCTCCTCTCCCCCCCTCACCCCGGCGGGCAGTTTCAGGCGAAGCAGGTAGCTTGGCTTCTCCCGGGCGGCCCCTGAAGCCGAGCCAGGCTCCCCACCAACGTCTCGCAGCCCCCGGTTCCGCCTCGCCTCATCCCCATGTATGAGGGGGGGAAGAAGACCAAAAACATGTTCTTGACCCGGGCCTTGGAGAAGATCCTGGCCGACAAGGAGGTGAAGAAGGCGCATCATTCCCAGTTGCGCAAAGCCTGTGAGGTGGCCTTAGGTAAGGCACGTTTGAGTGGGGGGTGGAGGGTGGGAGGAAGTGAAGAAGATGGTGGGATAGGTAAGGAGGAAACTGAGGCACCTGCCCAGGAGGCCAGGCCACTGGAGGGTTGCCATGGCGAGAAGAAGGTGGCCGGGGAGGGTGAGGTGGCCATTCTTCCTGCGTGGCCCCGATCAAACCCTGGACCCGTGATGGCGGACCTTGGCACTCCAGATGTTCTTGGACTTCGATCCAGCCCACGCTGCCCTCGTCGCTCCCAGAAGCAAAATGCGCCCGTATGGTTAAGACTCTTCCGGGTTAACCCTGCCTCCGTACGGGCGCGTTTTACTTCCGCTTCTGGGAGCGACGAGGGCAGCGCGGGCCGGATTGAAGTCCAAGAACATCTGGAGTGCCAAGGTTCGCCATCACGGGTCCAGGGTTTGGTCGCAGTAAACCCCTTTGTGTGGATTCACAGGGGGCTTGGGCTTCTCTGGGGATTGAAGTCCAAGAACATCTGGAGTGCCAAGGTTCGCCATCACGGCCCTGGACTGTCAAAATGAAGCCACTTTCTTGGCTTTGTGGTTGGCCAAACCTTGAGTCCTCATCGGTGCATGTTTCTGGCAGTCTTTGGCAGGCCAGGAAACAAGCCGGATTCTGTATCTCTCCACGTCCACACAGTGTTGTTGTCTGCCAGTAGCCCCCCCACTTGAACATGTTGGTCTTGCATTTAGGGACTCCGACCCTTCAGCCTATCCAGGGTCGTCCAAATGATGTAGGGGAGGTTGAGATCCTCAGCTATATCCTCCTTTAATATTGTTCCTTCTCCAGTGAGCTCCTTCCTCCATCTTCTAATTTGATTTTGCTCTTACATTCCTTCAAGAATGTTTGTTCTTGCCATAAAAGCTCTTCCGGGATCTGAGCCAGGAGGAGGCCATGGCAAGGGTCTTTCAGGGGCAAGTCAGGAGTGTGTATTGGGGGTGGGGGGTGGGGGGCTAATGTCGCTTTGGAGCTGCTAGAGGATCGGCCATCAATGATATTGCTGAGACAGGCCTTTGTAAACTGGCACCTAGAGATGGAAGAATGGGGAGGTGAAGGGAACCCTCCCCCAATCATCAATCCCCCAAAGGCTGTTTCGTGTTCCCAATAATCTTCAAGGTTTTTTTTTTTTTTGCTGTTTATGGGGATTTTTTGGGTTGAGCCCAGGGTTGGTGTTGGAAAAGCGGCTTCCCCTCATTGCTGACAACAGAAATGTGGCCTCCAGAGAGCTTTTCTCCCACCCCCGCCTTCATGCACAAACACACCCTGCATGAATAGGCAGAGAAGGAGAAGAAGGTGTGTGGAGAGCTGGCCTGGAAGAACAAGGCCTGCCTGGGAGGGAGCAGGTGACGGGCAGCGAACAGGGAGGGGGGAGAGAAGGCAGGGAAGCTAAAGAAAGGCGGGTGATGGTGATGATGGAAAACAAGAGTCAGTGACACCCTGGCAGCGTTTGAAATTGATGCCTTCTTCTTTGACTTGAGAGGCTGTTAGAGTTGGGGGCAGGGGAATAATGCCAGCGATACAAGGAACTCTGTATCTTTGTAGTGGGTAAAAAGAAATCAGATTTCTGATAATTGATTGTTGAGATTTGTTGCTGTTGTTACTGGTGCTATTTAGGTTTCTATTAAGCTATGGAGTTATTTGTTGCTATTTTATTTGATTGATCCTTTTATTTTATCTATGTATGTATCTCTTTTTACTTTATTGTTTGCCACTTAGATCAGTACTGTGCACTAATGGGTGGAACACAGAGAGAGAGGGGAGAGAGAGAGACTGACTGACTGTTTGGAGAAGGTCAATTGTTTCATGTGGGTATTGCAGCCAGAATAAAAGAAAACAGAGGAATCCAGTTTCATATAGTGAACTAGTCATCTGGGGTTATTAGATATGGGTTTTAATCCCTCTCCAATGAAGTCATTTTCAAAGACCAATTGAGCAATTGTATTAGAACAGGGAGATACAGAAATGAAAGGTAATTAGATAGCATATTATGAACTGTTCTAACATGAGACAGGTGGGCAAGGAACACCCTGCCTGAAGTAAATATTTATTTAGATATAATTTATGAACAGGAAAGTATAAGATATGACCTGATTGGGACTGTAGTGGCTCCCCACCCCACCTCCATGCCTGGGATGTTGATAGATATAATGATTTTGCTACACAAGCTTTTCATGTTTGTTCAATATTGTTCATTTCCTCCTTGTATGCATTTAAAGGAAATTACAAACCTGAAATCAACTCAGTTTATTAGTTGAAACTATTGTTATAATGTGATTCAAAGAGGGAAATCTGAAGATGCCAGCATCACATCTGTGGATCAGGAGCTGTAGTCCAAACTAGAGATGTAACTACACCCACATATAAACTCATGTCTGAATATGGTTGTTGTTTTTTAACACTTTCCTTTCATTGGAGAGTTTTTCAGATTTGCAGTGCTATTTACCTATTGATGCAATTAATTATGAATGACTATGAAGTTGGAGCTAGATCAGCCTAATCATTTCTACAAGTCTGACATTAGTTCTGTTTTATGTTAAATGTTTTACTTTTTTCTGCACTATTGTATATACTTTATGACTAACAGAATATCATATATAAGAAAATCAGTTTTTAATTTTTTTCCTCCACCAGTTTTGGACAGTATCAATTTGATATTGAGTTCCAGTGGACCATTTTTAAATCCTAGTGCAGTTTTTCTCAGTCTGAGATCTTCCACATATTTGAGACCCTAATTTCCATCAGTGGAGTCAGTAGACAGGTTTTGGTGGGTGGGAATTACAGTACAGTATATTGCAAAACATCAGAGGGCATAAGTTTGCAAAATGCTGTTCTAGAGGAATTAAAGATGGTGATACAGTTTTAAAAAATGATTTCAATTTTAATAGATCATTACACTCAGTATTACAATATAACAGAATAGTTAAGTATTTTTAAAGTGTAAGTATAGATAGCCTTTTTGATGCAATTTAGTTATATAGTAAAATCATTTTTATTTAGGCATATATATGATATATTTTAACACTTTGATGTGTTTTAGAGTTCTCTTTAACCTAGTTTATGTCAAGATTATCATATTCCTCTTTGGAAATTTTACTGTATTTTAATTATTGATAACTGCTATACGTTGTGAATAAAATTTTAAAAGATCAGTTATAAAAAATTTTATATTATAAATACAAAATTAATGGGTACATTATGTCTCACAGTGTTAACAAATGAGAAAGCAAAACTAAAATATCCTAGGCTTATATTAAATAGTGAGCAGAGTCCCATGTGTCCTAACAGTGTAACATAATTCCCTCAGAGCAAACAAAAATAATTATTTCAACTTTGCAGAAAGAGAACGTTAACTTTTGTAATAATGCTGGCTTGGAACAGAATTAACTCTAAAGTTAAATTTAGAATGGGGAGAGAATAAAAAAATTAAATTCAGAAGAAAATAAAACAAAATTAAAGCCAGTAGTTTAATTGATCACAAAGAATATATGTGGTAAGTGTCAGGCAGTGGTTAACTAACGGCCTTGAGTGGCGAAGTCGTGATGGTCTCCAAGTGGATTAAATCCCATTTGAATCTATCTTGATGGAGGGTAGCAGCTTCATCAATACTGGCCTGGGGCTGATGAGGACTTTGTATGCCAAAAGAGCTCAGAACCAGAAAATGACTCGCAGAACTGAATCAGTGTTATAGGTGTCATGTTGCGATGTGAAAGGTAGATGAAAGGCCACTGCATTATATTCTCAGGACAATCTCCATGGTTGATCGCCATGATGATCGCCTATATTTGGATTCAGATATGGCAGAAGAAGAAGCTAATTTGAGGTTTTGATTGGCATCACTAGGAATGGATCAGACTCCTGAAGAGTTTTTCAGTGAGATGCAAAGGCTGAAGACCACATCTCCTGATCTGTAACGAAATGGCATATTATTTTATTTACAGGGTTCAATTTGCTGTTTAGAAGTACAGTGGAACCTCATACAACTATCGTCCCATATAGCAATGAAATCGCATAACAATTAGTTTTTTTCCCCTATGGAAAAAAATTGTACAACAATTTTTCAATGGGAAAAACCACTTTAGTGAAAAAAATCATTGTACAATGCATCCCATAGGGAAAATATATCAATTGTTTCATACAACAAGCCCCGTGGAACGGATTAAAATCGTTGTATGAGGTACCACTTTACATCCCTTCTGCAATAGCTGAGTTCAAACAGAATTGCAAAAGAAGATGGTGGCATAGTATAATATGAATTTATTTCACAGCAGTTTGCACAGGACCATTGAGGAGGTGTTCCCATGTGTTCATACTCCATGTAATTTGTATAAATCAAACATATATACAGTGGAACCTCATACAACAATTGTCCCATATAGCAACGAAATCGCATAACAATTAAGGTGGTTTTTTTTTGTTGTTGTTTTTTTTGGGGGGGGGAATGGTAACAATTTTTCCCAATGGAAAAAATCGTGCAACAATTTTTCAATGGGAAAAAACGCTTAGTGAAAAAAATTGTTGTACGAAGCATCCCATAGGGGAAATCGCTATATGAGGTACCACTGTATTTTGTTTTGAATAAGAAATAGTAAAATGTGCATGGATTTAAAATATAATTTCAGTTTATGTGGTTTTCCTTATATGTAATTTGTTAGTCAGGTATAATAATAACACTAGCCTTCTAAACAGCCTAGGTCTGTGATGGTGAACCTTGGCACTCGATTTGTTCTTGGATTTGAATTACCAGAAGCCCAAATCAGCATTCCTGCTGATCAGGACTTCTGGGAATTGAAGTTCAAGAACAGCTGGAGTGCCAAGGTTCACCATCACTGGCCTAGATTTTGCTTCTGGATAAATAAGGTTGGCATGTAATGTTCTCAATAGCTGAAATCCTGTTGCTGACCATAAGAAATCACACTAAAGTAGGGTAATTGAATCAATTGGGTTTTGACAAGTTCAAATCCTCCATAAGTTCAGTTAATTCAAATATGCCTACTCTAGTTGCAACTTAATTTAGCATAGTAAGTCACGACTAAAGTAGGCCCATTCAAATCAATAATAATAATAATTTCGTATCAGAAATTATTCTGGGTTGAAAGAATTTTTGCTGGAGAAACTCCGCTCAGGGGATGCTGGAATGAGGCTCCTTTCATGTCCCAAGAGCTGGGACAGGGACGAACACTCAGTCTTTCATGCAGTACTTGGGTCTTGAACTGCCAACTTGCTGGCGTTCCAGTTAACAATCAAGCTTCTTAATCACTGAGCCACCGCAGCCCCTTATGTAGGAATTTACTCACCAAATCTCCACTGATTCATGGGGCTTACTTTGGTGCAACTTACTACACTCAGCAGGATTTCAAACTGCGTAAGGATACCTTGGAGTTGTTATTCAGCAAGAGGTCTCAGTATGAGTAGACATCTCCACGACATTCTGCATAACCTCCGTCCACAATGATGTGCCCCTGGCAGTTCTTCTCCTTGTAATCAATTCATTATTCTGGTGCTCCATCTATTGTCACACAACATGTGCAACATGGCCAGCCCACCTTAATTTGTTCATCTAGTATTCTGTTACTATGGCTTTTAGCAGTGATCTATACATAAGTATAGAAAAATCAATTTATTCTAATTCAGATATATTTTGTTTGTAATTGTGGGTTATAGATAGCAGTATAATCCTATACATATGCACAAACTGTAACTGACAGCATGTGTAGTTAGTCATAATTTACCAAAATGAACATATATCTTGCTTATAAGATAACTCAATTTCTTTTGTGTATATTATGATATATTAACACTTCTATGCAATGAGAGTACCTGGTGTTTATTGTAGACATGCTGAATCATTTTTAGTCCAGAAGAGGCTTCATCGGTAGAAAGGCACTGAAATAATTTGTTTTGGTTAGATGTTGACTGCATGGTTAAATACCATGGATATTTGCTCTGAATATAAAATATATAAATATGAAATTTGTTTTGCTGCCAATATGACATAAAATCTTTTTTCCCTATGTTGCTGGTGGCTTCTGCTTTGTAAGATCTTAATGATTAGAACTGACCTTTTGTCATGTAAGCAGTTGTTTCGTTGTGTAAAAAGACATGGGTTATATCTTTGGACAATTGGGACAGGATGTTAAGGACTGCAGGAACACCTTGCCCGTGATCGCTCTCTGTCTCTTAATTTTCTTAATTAACAAATGAGGATAGTGCTGATCCATTGCATTGATGCATTGGGCTATCTCTAGACAAGTTCTGCATTTAAAAAAGGCATCTCGTTGGGTAACCATCCAAGTAGAGGGAGGAAATGCATACAGAATTGAAGGCAGAGGCAACCAAGGGTTGGGTATTATTTTTGCCAAGGAAGAAGAAGAGGAGGAGGAGCAGAAGGAGACAGGGAAGCAGTGGCAGCAACACTGCACCTTTTGGTGGTGCCCCAACAGCAAGATGAGCTCCTTGGCCAAGTATGCATTGTCTGAGTCCAGAACATTGACAGAAGTAGCTGCTATGTTCTCCTTTGTACTCACGTAGGCCATTCTTCATTTGCAGGTAGTCAACCAGCCAGCACTCTGGTTTGAGTAGAAGTTATTTTTCATTTTATTGTGCAGCTTGTGTTTGATAGTAAATCCATTCCACCCATTTCTCACAGAAATTTTTGTGGCTTTTAAGCTTCATGAACACTTGCATGTACTGACTTATATTATGCTTTAAAACAATTTTTCTCCTCAGACCCAAACCAGTGTGCTCCAGGGCACACCTTTTCTGCCACGAAGAGAATGTGAGCACTCATGAATTCAAATATAATTAAGGTGAATCAAACTGCAACAAAAAAGTTGTCCTAATTTGTTTTTATCAATATAGTCATACCCTAAGAAACTCTTTTTGGTTTCTCTTTATACAGTAATTTTATTTTATTAAATGTTACTGTCATGAATCTCTTAAGTGGCATAAGATGTCCACCAGCTAAGCAACAACTAAGCTATGATGTGTTCAATAGGGCTTGTTCCCAGGGAAGTCTCTTTAGGCTTCTTGTGTTAATGTATCTCAACCTACTGCCAAGGGTTCTCAACCTACTGCCCACAGCACTATTTCATGTGACCTGCATCACCTCTGCCACTGGAAGTGGACATGTTTATGATAGCTGTAAATGCTCCTTTTTAAATGTATTTCTCCTTTGGTGCAGTTATTAGATAGTAGGTCTTGAATTTGATCTGTCCTGTTCTAGTTACATGAGACCCATATTTGCTCTGATTTCCTGTCAATGTTCTTTTTGTTTTCTGTAACTCATTCATTGAATGCCAGGGTATTGGCCAAATAGCACAGCTAAAATATACAGTACCAACGTTTTGTGCAATGGAACCATTAAAACTGTTTTCTGTGAGGCCTTGATCCTTCTATGTTACAGTATTCAATAATAAGATTTGAAAGAGCCTATTTGCTTTTGATAACTTTGCCCATATTCACAATTGCTGTGTTTTTGTAGTCATATGGCTTAAGAGAACAACCTGCTTATTTGTTAGTTGTGGGGAGGTATACAGAGAGCTCACTTTTCATCTTGTGTTTATTTTTCACTCATCTGCATCTGAAATACTTCAGCATGCTAATTTTTTGTTTTCATCTCCCTGTGCTTTAGTGGATTATCATAAACCAAGGGTTCTCAACCTGCTGCCCACAGTACCATTTCATGTGACCTGCATCACCTCCGCCACTGGAAGCGGACACGTTTATGATAGCTGTAAATGTGCCTGCCGCTGTCATGAATGCATTTACGACAGCTGTGGACGTGGTTTACGGCATTGTTTACGGCAGGGGGAACTACCAGTCCAGCCTGCTCAGCTGTCTGAGGGGGCGTGGTCTGGCCCACGGCTTGAAAAGGTTGAGAACCCCTGTCATAAACTCTTAAATTGTGAGATGGATCACCAAAATGAGTACAAAATTCCCACTGATCTGTGTTTAGGTAATGTGCAACATGTGCGCGCGCAAACACATACACTCTATCTCTCTCTCTCTTTGAATCTCCTGTCCCCCTGCTGCTCCATTCTGTTCTCATCTGTTCAATTTTAGCATATGATGATTGCTTTTAATCTGAATAGAAATTGATCCTGCCTTAAATTTAAATGTTCTCTGAGAATTAATATTTGGTAATTGTTCTTTTTCTAACTAGGCATTTTAACTCAGCTTGACACTGGTATTCTGTAACACCACAAGTGCATGGAGGCAGCTGAAGAGTGTACTGTTTTAAGTGTCTGTTCCCAAATCCTAAATTTTGATGGACTACCAAAATTTATCCCAGTTCTTATATTTCTTCTCTGCTGTAAAATACATTCTCCTTATTTCTCTTTTGTAGTATTGGACTGTGTTCATAATCCTTTCAGTTACTTTCTACTCTAATGCTTAACCACCTCTTCATGTAATATAAGAGTTATTTCTTTTTAGTATAGTATAATATAATAAAATGAAGGAGCTATCAGAGTAGCACAATATAGGAATTGTGAGTCTTGATGTTGAACAAGTTCCTTACATTTCAATAATCACAAAAAGAAAAGTTGTTCTCTTTGCTACAGTGAATCATCTTTACTATCACACTTCCTTTCCTTACTTAATATCACAGTTATTAACAGCACATATTTCCTGCTGTTATAACAATCACCTTTGCCTTCACTTTATTTTTATCTTACTTTAAGATTTGAGCCATGGAATTCTTGCCTAGTCTAAAGCCTGATTGTTCTCGTTGCAGAAAAGGTTCACTTTTAGGGGTTAGCTGATTTAATATTATTCGTGCGAACACTTTGTATCAGTGGCACCATAGGAATAGTGGCCTGTTGCTTTTGGGATCTGATGGTTCATTCTTTGCCGGGTTTCAAAATAGCAATTTCTTTTGTCTTTTGCCATATTTTTGGAATTTGTTTGCTTATCCAGCATTCATTGAAGCCTGGAATTGCGCTGTTTGGGAGGGTCATGCGATGCAGGCAGATCTTCTTAGGAAGAGATGTTCTGAGAAATAGCAAGGTTGCAACTTGTACAGAGTTTTATATGTCAATGTTAACAACTTGTGCCTGATACAGAATGAAACGGGGAACCAATGCAGGTCTTTCCTGTCTTGCTTTGTTTATTTGTGCCAGAAACCTCACAATTAAAATTATCACTAAAACTTAAGATTTAAATTTACATAGAATTTACATTATTTAAAAGTCTGAATTAGACAATTTTTGCTAAAAAGTGGGCAACATTGGTTGCATTCTGTTGTGCTGTCATGAGGTCCTCAAATGTACATTGAGTAGGGCACAAAGGGTAGGGGTAAATATGTGGTAGAAGTCGATAAAGGTTGCCCTTGCTCGAAAGCCAGTCGTATCCAACTCTAGGGTTCAATGCTCATCTCTGTTTATAGCGAAAGACCCAGAGCTGTCTGCGTCTGCAGACATTTCTGTGGACATATGGCAGGCATGTCTAGACACAGAAGTGCACGGAATGCTGTTTACCTTCCCACCGAAGTGGTACATATTTATCTACTTGCAATTTCTTGCTTTTGAACTGCTAGGTTGGCAGGAGCTGGGACAGAGCTGAGAGCTCACTTCATCATGCAGTACTCAGGAATCAAACTCCAACCTTTCAGTCTTCGAGTTCAGTGTCTTAACCACTTGAGCCAACACAGCTCTCATAGATGTTTGTGTATCTCAGCAATCACAGAAGGCTGACATCATTAGGTATCCCCATTTTTCCACAGGTCTTTCCTGTAATAGGAAGTATTAACTATGCAGGTGTTTGTTTAATTAATGGGCAAAATCCTGATTATGCAGGAGTACTGTAAAGTTATGGCTTTTTAATGTGCTATGTGTTATACCTGAGAACAGGAGTTCACAATAAGTAGACAATTCCCTTTGCAACTGATGTACAGTTTTGCTAGCTGAAGTGCTTTGTAGATAGAAGTAAAAAATATTTAACTAAAAATTGTCCTGGTTGGCCTTTCTGTGTTAAAATATGATTATATAACTTTGGAACGTAATATGAAGTATGCCATTTTTAGTGGATAAGGCATGGAGTCTCTTACTGGTCGGTAATTTATTGGTTGTTGATATTCTTACGTTATTATATCTGGTTAAAACATGTCTTAGCTTTCCATGAATTAAGAATGACAGCTGATGATTATTGAAGATTTATGGAAAGACTGTGGTCCTTCAGATGTTGCTTGAGTATAGCTCTCACCATCATTAACCATGATAGCCATGCTGATGAGAAATAGAGCCAACAGCATCTAGCAGGCTTATAAGTTCCTTACCTCAGATTTAACATGATAATAAAAGTCGTCCCCCCTCCCAATTTGATAGTAAACAGAAATATTATCCTATGGTTCTGAGTATAAATGAGTAAATGACCAATAGAGTTTAGTCTGTGGTTTGGACCTGACATTTGTTTAACCCGCAAACCTGAAGGCATGGTGTGCTGCATTGCTTTTTGAAGACTTTGGTCAGGAACAACCATAGACTATTATCTATAAAGAACATTTCAGTGTAAACTCCAGTTAAAAAATCTAATTTCAAATTTCATGGAGAATGTTCTTATTGATCTAGTACAGCATCTGTGTGCAAATTCCATAGAGCTGCATGATTCTCTTTTGGATGCACTGGTAGAGATAATGACAGATCCTGTGGTATCTTTTCAACATACTGTTGTCTTAAGAACACTTCTGAATAAATGAAGCACAGCTTGGGAATACCTTTTTTTTTAATTACAGTTCCAAAATTCTGGATTCTGGGGATTTTGGAACTTGCAATAAAAAGGTCTAAAATGCTCTAAAATGCAAATTTTATTGTCTAGGACAGGGGTGCCTAAATTTTTCGTGCTGTGGGCTGGTCACGTGGTTCAGCAAGTCAGTCTCATGGTTCCTCCCATCAGAAGTGGAAGTAAAACACACCCACGCATGCACTGCTGTAAATGGACCCATGACTGTTGTAAACATGTTTACGACAGCCGTGGGTGCAGAATTTTGCCTGGTCATGTTTTACTTCTGCTTCTGGGGCTGGCCCGGGCCCAATGATTTGTCGCTGCGGGGTGTAGTTTGGGCACCCCTGGTCTAGAAGGTTTAGTTGAATGATCTGTCCTTATCACTATGTTTCCTGGGGATCTGAGTTAAGATTTCTGCTGTTTTATTACATAATTGTTAATACTACCTAGACTTTTCATTTGAAAGATCATCTTTCCCATTGTGTTCATGGTTCCTGCTGTAAAATATCTTAGCCAGCTACTGTAATCCCCCCCCAAATAATAAATAAATAAATAAATAAAATGAGTATAATAACTGGCACAGTTTGCAGCACTAGGAGAAGCCAACACTGTTACCCATATATGTGAGTCGGGTTTTTACCTGAGTGGGCGGCATAAAAATATAAATAAATAAATAAATAAATGTGTTTGCATTGGCAGAGAAATAAACCACTTTTTCAGTATTTTCCTTTTAAAATAAGACCTACATTTTATCTTACATAGTTAAAACAGGTCCTAATCTATGCTGCTTCATATTCCATATATTGTTCTATAAAGGCATTCATCATTATGTACCATTTCAGTTATTCCCATTTCTCTATATTAATTTAACTAAAATAGTGTTGAGTTCAGTCTAAACCTAGTTTATATAAAGGGAAAAGGATAAAATACTGCACATATGGCTTTGAGGGAACATGGTCTCCACAGAATCATAGAATTTAAAGAGTAAACAAAACAATAAAAAAGTGGTACCTTAAAGACTAACTCCTATATTTAAATGTGAACTTTCGTGGATCAGTTCCACATCATCAGAATTTAAAGGGATCTTGAAAGAATCTACAGTATTTGCTGGCATATAAGACGCATCGGAGTATAAGACTCACCCCATTATTACCAAAACAGTCCACTATAGGCCATTATATATAGTACAAGACACACTCCATTTTTCCACTTTACTTTAAGGGGGCGGGGGGGGAGTGAGTCTTATATGCCAGCAAATATGGTAGTTTCTTAGTGCTGAGTACATGATATATATAGCCTTGTTGTTTCAATAAATTGAACCCTGCTGCTTCCCAGGGCAGTTCATTGCCCTGGCAGAGAAGGTTTCTGCTAGAAAATTTCTAGTAGAGTTAAACTAAAATATCCTTCTTTGCAAATTTAGCTCACGTAGAGCCTTGTGGAACAACAGAGAATCAATCCCTCTCTTTAGTTTTAAAGACATTCAGTTATTTAAATAGGGCTTCTGTAATCTTCTCTTGTACACAGACTAAACATACCCATCTTCTTCAAAGGTTTCTCAGAAGATACTTCTCAATACTTTGACAGCTTCCTCTGTAAATGCTCTAGTTTGTCACTGGTATTTTTTAAATGTGGCACCCAGAATGGGTTAAGGTATTCTATTTTTGGCCTGATCAGCACATATTAGAGTGGAATTTTACTACCACTGATTTGGACATTAATGTAGCAAAAGACTGCATTAGCTTTTTAATGACTACATGACATTGAGATTTTGCAGGTGATAAACAAGGCAAAAACGTACATTTATATCACATGCATTTTAACCACTATCTTGCACTTACTGTAGCGTTATCAAGATTTTTTTTTATTAAAAAAATTATTGGAGAAAGTTGAAATTTAAAAGAATGCAAAACCTAATAGCCTATTTATATCTGATACAATACCAAGAAACTCAGTGGTTAATCCTCTATTGATAATGGTTAAATCCTGTTGCTTAGTGTAGTAAAAGTACTAGAGTGAGCCAGTTGAATCACTGCATACTTGATAGGTCACCTCTTTACTGTAATTGAAATGGGTCTGGTCTTGCTTCAACTTACTTTATTAAGTCACTCCTAGAGTACTGTAGGTCTATTTGAATCAGAAGAATTGCAGAGTTGACTCATCAAGTGATTCAATGGGTCTGTTGTAATGCAGTTTATTATGTTAAACAACAAAATTTCAGCCATTAAATATGGCCAGTATCCTATTGCTGATCCTACCCATTGGGTCAACTTCTGAAAATAAGTATTTGTGTAAATCCCACTGAGTCAACAGCTCATTCAAGTTAGGTCAAGCTATAGGATATTGACCAATCTGTTTTTATCTGTTGTCTCTAGAGCAGTATTTCCCAGTCTTTGGTTTTTGGACTTCAATTCCCCAAAACACTGATCAGGTTTCTGGGAATTGAATTCCCTGTGTGGGGCCCACTCTGGGAACCACTGCTCTAGAGTATATTTTAATGAAGTGTAAAAAGTAGAATATAGTTGGCTATAATGAAAAGAATGTTCTGATCATAAAGTTTTATGGTTAGAAATTAACTAGTAGTATAATTTTATATCTTATTTTAATTAGTTTCAAAGAAAAAAGACAAGTCTAAACTATAAAAGGTGTTTCTGTGAATGTGTAGACCACCTTCTTCGTAAATCAGTTTTTATTTTTCTTATGCATGTTGAGTCAAAGGTATTCTGCATTAATTTTCAGAATTATCCCACAGATATTTTTATCTCAGTGTAGCAATAAAATATATTAGTTTTTATAAAATGAATTTGAAGTTAATTTTTCAATTTAAAACTTCCAAGCAAATGCAATGTGCTTGTGCTTTGGAAAAGGAAGTACTGTACTTCTTTTTAATTAAACTAACATATTTTGCCTGGCCTTGCCGGGCAGTAGTGTGTGTGTGTGTGTGTGTGTGTGTGTGTGTGTGTGTGTGTGTGTGTGTGTGTGTGTGTGTGTGTGTGTGTGTGTGTGTGTGTGTGTGTGTGTGTGTGTGTGTGTGTGTGTTGGGGGTTAGGGGTGGTTTTGGGGGTGGTGACTAAATTGGGAAGAATGGGGTTTTTTCGTTTTCTCTGTTGTTTGTTTGTGGGGAGTTTTTTCTAAAATAAATTAGCTTTACTTGTTTTGGATTTTGTGTTTTTTGAATTTATTTGAATTTTATTCATTTGATTATATTTTATTTGGATTTTTAAATTTTTTTTGACTGTAGGATACTCTTCCGGCCTCTAGGTGGGGCTGTGATTAAGAGTTTGGTTTTATTTGTTTCTTCAGTTCTGCTGTGGAGGCATGGAGGGAGGACGTGTTTCATAAGTTCTCTTGAGTTATTATTTTATTTTCTATTTTGTTGGGATTTTGGGGTGCTGGGCTGGGGGTTTAAGTAGAGTGTTCCTGTATTTAGTTAAGTGTTTTTGCTTGTTGTTTAGTATTGCTTTAGGATTTTCTATGTTTTTTTGTGGTTGATTTTTTTTCTGGTTGTTATTTCTTATTTTGGATTTTTCCGTATTTATTTTCGTACATTGTCTTGTTTTCGGATTTTGAGTAAGGTATTTTCGTGTTGTTGTTATGTTGTAGATAGGTGTTTTTAGTGACTTTTCATGTTTTTTTGTTAGCTTTGTGTATTTCGGATGTGTTTAGTTGTCTTTTGTTTTGTTGTTTACTTGGTTTATTGGCATTTTTTAGTTTATTTGTGTTTTTATTTTTGATGGTTGGTTGTTTTTTTTTAAACTGATTTGTTTTGTTGTGGTTGTGTTTTGCGGGGTAAAGAACGGCCTGTCTGTCGTTGCCTCTTTTCCCCATTGCTGTTTCACCATTAGCTTTCGATGCAGCGATGGGGAAAATGAAGAGCCGGCATTCAGCTCGCTCTTCGTCCGGTAATGTTCGTTAGGTCGGTCGGGGGAGGAGGCAGAGAAGAGCTATCTGCTTCCCGATGGTTCTCTCCTCTCGGCCTCCTTTTCCTCTGGCTTACCTAACGGGAGATCTGTGTTTGTGGCTGTGAAGGTGTTTTTTGTGTAAAATTGTAGTGCGGCAGGCAACGATCCATAAGGGGTGGTGCTCTTCCTTGCGGATTGCTGGCTGCTGTTTCGTGCTATTTCTCGAAACAGTGGTGTGGGTAGTACAAAGGCAGCAGCCATTCATTCGCCAGGGAGTGTGCTTCCCCTGATGAAGTGCTGCCTGCTGCTGGTTTTTCCCCACCTCAACTTACCTTGAGGCCGGCGGTGGTGTCGCCGTGTCTTCGACGGGGTAGCATCCAACCCGCTGTGAAATGCGTTCTTTGTACCCATTTAAACCTTTTGGAAAGGGATGTATATTTTTGGACTTCACATGATAGTTTTCTTTGTTCTTTCTAATTAGTACTCTGTCTGTTTGTAAAAGATTGCATCTGTTGCTGTCTTTCCTGAATAACAGGTTTTACCATTTTGATGTCAAGCCTTTGTTATTCAGGTTTACAAGGCGTTTTCTCCAGACACATTTCTCACACTTTTCTGGTATCATTATTTCTTCTTCCGTGTCTAGGCCAGATGTAATACTTACAGCACAATTCTTGTGAAATTGTACTTGAACAGTTCTTGCCCTCTTCATATTCAGAACATGTGCTCTTGAAAATAATCCAGAGTGATCCCTCATCCACATTAGAATTATGCCTTGATAGGAAAGCCAAGAATAACACCAAATCTGGAACTATATGTTCATAACATGCAACAACATTTCTGCTACTTCTTATGTAGTATCAAGTTGATCCAATGTAAGGAAACGTGTACCATGGCATAGGGTCAAGATATTGAAAGCTTAAACTTCTGTTTGATAGTGCATACATATTATAATAAAGGAGTATGTCTTGTTTAAAGTCACAAAATTCCCATTGTAGGAAGAAAGTTAAACTCGGTGAAATAATTTACCTTTATTGTTCTTTGTGTTATAGTTTTAAATATATATATATATTGTATGTTCTTTAGGACTATATAGTGTGATATAGTCAGTAGAGTGATGAACTCAGGTGACCTGGGTTCATATGCATGCTCACTCATAGAAATTTCCTGGCAGGGATAGGGGTGGCACTGATAAAACTATTTTGCAAATGTCTAGCATAGAGTACCTTGAAAGCCCTATTAGAGTCACTATTATTGAGCTACAGAACTAAGACTACAATATTACTCAGAGGAATAGCTTTTGTCCTACCCCTGGTAGCTAACCTGGGCACTCCAGCTATTCTTGAATTTCAGTTACCAGAAGCCCAAGTCAGAACTCCTGCTGATGATCAGGGCTTCTGGGAATTGAAGTTCCAGAACAGCTGGAGTGTCAAGTTTAGCCATCACTGCTAGACTATAGACAACAGAACCAAGTACCTGTTTAGATGACTTACTGGTACTTATCTGGATTATCAGTTTTCATTTAATAAAGCAAGTCTAACCCTTGCAGAAGATGAGATATGTGGCAAAACATACAGTACTTATTTTGTTTTCTAAATGAGATGCTGGTTTGCTACTGCCTTTCAGTTAATTTAACCAGTCAGTGACATTGATATAGTCATGTCTTTATAGATTTATAGTACTGAATTAACCTACTGTTTGTTGTTTGCACAGCAGACATGCAAAGCTCTGACTCTGACACATACATGGAACTGTTTTACCCAAGCTACACCATCTTTGCTGTTCATATCAGTAAATACAGAAGGCCCATTATTGCTTGCAAACAAGTCCGCCGAAGTGGAATAAAAATTGTAATAGCTGATGACATTTCACATAATCTGTCTCGTTACAGATGCAGTTGTTAAACACCACCTTCTTAATACGGAGATTTAACATTTTCTTTCAGAATTCTGAATCATTGTTTGTACTTTGTTTTATATATAGCTATATTGGTAAGCAATAGTAAGAAGAGACCTCTCAAATACAGTAAAACCCCATTTTACAGAAACCACGTTTTACAGAAGGTTTCTTTTTGCTAAAAATGTATCCCATTTTACAGAAAAACCCCATTCTACAGAACACGATTTCCAGAGTGCATTGTGCCTGGTGGGCTATAAAAGACCATCCACAGCCATTCTGGGTCCTGTGGCTAGCAGTAGAGTGGTCTGGAGAGGAGTTAGAGTGTTTTTCCCTTTTTCTTTTTATTGTTTTTTTTGGGGGGGATGGGGGTCGGGAATGTTTGTTTTTTCCAATGCGTTCTAATGGGAATGCCTAATTTTACAGAAAAAAATGAGTTAAGGAAAAAGGTACGGAACAGACTTTCCCCTTAAAACGGGGTTTTACTGTAGAAAGTTTCTGTTTTAAAGTCACAGGAAATCATTTGGCATAAGAAGCTTTTCAGAATATTGAGTGTATCATTCCCTTTAGAAAAAGAAATGTGGAGGTAGTAGGTGAAAACATACCATATATTTCAGACTATAAGACGCACCTAACCATAAGACACACCCAGTTTTTAGAGCAGGAAAACAAGAAAAAATATTCTGAACCAAATAGCAGATCTCAGCGTGCACTGTGCAAACCCAAGCCTGCCGGGCAGTGGTGGGCATCAAAAAAAAAAATCCTACCACAATGTGGGTATGGCCATGTGACTGGATGGGCATGTCCTATTGGCCATGTGACTGCTCTTCACTATTTTGTTGTTCAGTCGCACAGTCGATTCCGACCCTTTGCGACCCTATGGACCATTGTTCTCCAGGCGCCTCTGTCCTCTACCATCCCCCTCAACCCTCCCAGCTCTGTGCCCATTGTGTCTATAATACCATCTAGCCATCTCATCCTTGGCCTCCCCCTTCTTCTTTTGCCCTCCACCTTTCCCAACATCAATGCCTTCTCAAGTGAATCCTCCCTTCTCATTTGATGTCCAAAGTATTTTAGCTTCATCTTTACTATTTGACCTTCCAATGAGCAGTCAGGGTTAATTTCTTCTAAGATTGACCTATTTGTCCTCCTCGCTGTCCAGGGGACTCTCAAAACCCTCCTCCAACACCACATTTCAAAGGCATCTATTCTTCTGCGTTCAGCCTTCCTAATTGTCCAGCTCTCACATCCATACATTACTACTGGGAAAACCATTGCTTTGACTATTCTAATTTTTGTTTGCAATGTAATGTCTCTGCTTTTCACTATGTTCCCCATGTTTCTCATCGCTTGTCTCCCAAGAATCAGTCGCCTTTTTATTTCATGGCTGCAATCCCCATCTGCAGTGATCTTTGATCCTAAGAAAGTAAAATCTGTCACTGCTTCTACTTCTTCCCCGTCTATTTTCCAGGAACTGATGGGGCCTGTTGCCATTATCTTGGTTTTCTTGATATTGAGTCTCAAGCCAGCTTTTGCACTCTCCTCCTTCAGCCCAATCAAGAGATTCTTTAGGTCTTCCTCACTTTCTGCCATTAGGGTGGTATCGTCTGCATATCTCAGATTATTGATGTTTCTCCCAGCAATTTTAATCCCATATTGTGATTCCTCCATCCCTGCACTGCGCATTATGTGCTCTGTGTATAGGTTGAATAAGCATGGTGACAAAATGCAGCCTTGTCTTACTCCTTTTCCTATTCCAAACCACTCTGTTATTCCATGTTCTGTCCTAACTGTTGCTTCTTGGTTCATGTACAGATTTCTCAGGAGGCATATGAGGTGCTCTGGTATTCCCATCTCTTTAATTACTTGCCACATCTTGTTGTGGTCCACACAGTCAAATGCCTTAGTGTAGTCAATAAAACAAAAGTAAACTTGTTTCTGGTATTCCTTTGTTTTCTCCATGATCCAGCGTATGTTGGCGATGTGGTCTCTAGTCCCCCTGCCTCTTCTGAAACCAGCCTGCACCTCTGGTAATTCTCTCTCCACATGCTGCTGAAGTCTGTCCTGTATTATCTTGAGCATCACCTTGCTGGCATGTGGGATGAGCGCGATTGTTCGATAATTTGAACATTCTTTGGCATTGCCCTTTTTTGGGATTGGGACGTATACTGATCTTTTCCAATCCTGTGGCCACTGTTTTGTTTTCCAAATCTGCTGGCATATTGAATGCAGTAATTTGACGCCATCATCTTTTAGCGCTTTGACAAATTCAACTGGGATACCATCATCTCCACTAGCTTTGTTGTTTGCAGTGCTCTTTAGGGCCTTTATGACTTCGCTCTCCAGGATGTCTGGCTCAAGTTCAATTTCTTCATCATTGTGAGTATCAGGAGTGTTGAGGTCCTTTTTGTAAAGTTCCTCTGTGTACTCTTTCCATCTTTTCTTAATTTCTTCTGCATCAGCTAGCTCCTTTCCGTCTTTGTCCCTTATCATGGTCATTTTTGCTTTAAATGTTCCCTTGATTTCCCCAATTTTTTTGAAAAGATCTCTGGTTCTGCCTCTTTTGTTGTTTTCCTCCATTTCTCTGCACTGTTCTTTTAGGTAGTTTTCCTTATCTCTCCTTGCTTTTCTTTGAAATTCTGTGTTCAAATGGTTGTAGTTTTTCCTTTCTCCTTTGACTTTTGCGTTCCTTCTTTCCTCTGCTATTTTAAGAGCCTCATCAGACAACCACTTTGCTTTCTTACTCTTCTTTTCTTTTGGTATGGTTTTCTTTGCTGCTTCCTGCATGATGTCCCTCATCTCCGTCCATAATTCTTCCGGTACTCTGTCTACCGAGTCTAAGCCATTAAATCTGTTCATCACCTCCACCGTGTATTCTTTAGGGATGCTGTCTAGGTGATATCTTTCTGGTCTCCGTGTTTTCCCTATTTTCTTTAGTCTAAGCCTGAATTTTGCGATCAGTAGGTTGTGATCTGAGCCACAGTCTGCTCCAGGTCTTGTTTTTGCTGACTGGATGGAGGTTCTCCATCTTTGGCTGCAGAGTATGTAGTCAATCTGGTTTCGGTGTTGGCCATCTGGTGATGTCCATGTGTAAAGTCGCCTCTTGTGTTGCTGGAAGAGAGTGTTTGCTATGACCAGTGCGTTCTCTTGGCAGAGCTCTTCACTATAGAACTATGAAAATAGAAGCCTCTTCTATTTGCATCACTCTATAGTGAACCTCCGAAGCCATCTCCTCCTTCGTCCAAGGTTTTTCTGGGGCTCTGTTTCAGCCCAAAGCCCCTCCCCAGCCACTCCAGAGGGGCTGGGAAGGCACGTCAGGTTGAAACAGAGCCCTGGGAAAGCATTGAACGAAGGAGGAGATGAAGCCAGTGCATGCGTGAGAGCATGAGGAGGGGCCTCCCCATGCTCTCACGCATGCGCTGAGGCAGCATTCGTACTATAAGACACACCCTCATTCCCCCCCCTTTTGGGGGGGAAGTGTGTCTTATCGTCTGAAAAATACAGTAATACTAACAGCATTTATTAAAATAGTTTTATAGCATTGATTATGATTAGATGGAATGAATCTATTCTCATCTTCTAGAATGCCATTTCTGGTAACTCATTCTTTACAATATTCCAATTATATATTTTTTAACATTTAGTACAAATAATCTATTCTTATTTCTGTATAGTTAACATACAGTAAAACCTTGACATACAATTTTTCCCCATTCCATGAGGTTATTCGTATGTCAATTTTTTTTGTATGTCGAACCCTGATTTTCCATAGGAATGCATGGGAAACCAATAAATTTATTCCAGAGATCTGAAAAAATAGCTATTTTGGTGGGGGTTGGGGGCCTCCGCCGCTCCCCACAGAAGCTGGACAGGGTTCTGAGTGAATCCGCTCCATTTGGGCCATTTTTCAGGAGTCTTTTCACCCCTTTTTATCTCAAAAATGGAGCTTTTGTATTTCTGGGTTCTGTAGGACTTCAATTCCCAGAAGCCCATGCACAGCAGGAAGCTCCCAGGCACAGGAAGCCATCTTACCTTTATTCCTAGCTGCACAGGGACCAAAACATATGCAGTCGCCACCACAGAGACTAAATTGTATGTCAAATTTTTCCTATTAAAAATTATATGTTGAATTGGTTTTTCCCGAAATTTCCATTCATATGTCGATTTTTTCATAAGTTGAACTGTTCGTATGTCAAGGTTCCACTGTAATCAGTATGATAGGTATGATCTGCTTTCTCCCCTAATAATAACAATTTTGTGTCGGAAATGATTCTGGGTTGAAAGGATTTTTGCTGGAGAAACTTGACTCAGGGGACGCCTGAATGAGGCTCCTTTCATGTCCCCAAGATCTTTTCCCACCAAAGTGGTCCCTATTTATCTACTTGCAAATTCTTGCTTTCGATCTGCTAGGTTGGCAGGACTTGGGACAGAGACGGTCGCTCAATCTGTCACACAGTACCCGGGTCTCAAACTGCCAATTTGCCGGCCTTCCAGCTAATAAGGCAAGCTTCTTAACCACTGAGCCACCACAGCTTTCTCTTCTATTCTGTCAATACAGTGGAACCCCGTATAACGAATGCATTGAACAATGAAAAAATCGTACAACGAAGTAGATTTTGGAACAAATGGGTGCATCGTACAATGAAAATTTTCGTTGTACAATGCACACATTTGTTCCAAAATCCACTTCGTTGTACGATTTTTTTCATTGTACTTGTTGCTTTCGGTGGAGGTAGCTGGGTGGGTCAGCTGTCTCCTTCAAAAGCAAGCCCCGGGCTTCAGAGCCTTGAGTCTCGGCTCGCTCAGGAAAGAGGGAGGCCAGTGATTGGGCCCCCGTCTTTCCCAAGCAAGCTCAAGGTCCAAAGCCTGGACTTGCTTGGGAAGGAAGGAGGGCCACCCACTCACCCCCCCTTCTTCCGAAGCAAGCCAGGGCTCAAGGCTACCAATCCCGGCTTGCTTTGGAAGGAGGGAGGCAAGCCTGGGTTGCTAAGGGGCTTAGCTACCCAGCTGGTTGCCTTTCAGAGCAGGCAAAGGCTTTCCCCAAAACCTCCGAAAGCCACCTGGCTGGATCACTAAGCCCTTTGGCGATTACACGCATGTGCGGCCAGTGGAAACCCGTACAATGAAAAAAAAAATCGCACAATGAAGAACCCTGTGGAATGGAGTTTTTTTGTTCTACAGGGTTCCACTGTATGTAGTATATTGCAAATTAAATTGAACAGAGAAGTTCTAGTATAATGTAGTATTTACCCAGTATAGTCTGTATTAACATTTTTCAAACTTGTGCAATTTTTTCTGTGCTTTTTCTTTATTAAGAATGGTGTTTTTTCCCTGTTTTAAAAGTGCTACAAGACATAGAAATAATTCAAATCGTAACAATATAAATCAATGTGTATCATAGATTAGTAAAACAGCAAATCCGTGCTAATTAATGAACAAAGTCAAGGGAGTTATAAATGATAAGAAGCCTTCCTTCAGAAAATGGGAGTCTTGTCAGAACATAGCAGAGATAAAACCTCTGTTTGCTGTTCCCACCAGACATACAAACAAAGCAAGCTGTGAGGCGTGGTGGCGAATGGGAGCCTGTCTTCAAGGATCACTTCAGGGGATAGGTCTGGAGAACAAGAGAGTTTCCTCTCACCTTCTGTTGTGTTTCAGAAATATAGGACAGTGACTTTCACAAACTCATGTTAGCCAGCCTTGAGAGTATCAAACTTTTGTTTGGCGAGCAGGTGAGCCCAAAAGTGCCTGCTTCTCTTCATTTCTAAAACACCACAGAAGGCAATTTTGCTTGCAGTTCTCGGATTTTTATTTGTGAACATAAAATGATGTGTTCATTCTTATGCTTTCTATTGTTTCTTTTTAAAATTTCCATTATTCACATTTATATCAAGGTGTCATTTCTCACCACAGAGAACCTAGGACAGTGACGGCCAACCTTGGCACTCCAGGTGTTCTTGGACTTCAATTACCAGTAGCTCCAGTGAGCACTCCTGCTGATCAGAGCTTCTGGGAATTGAAGTTAAAGAACATCTGGAGTGCTAAGGTTTGCCATCCCTGACCTAGAAGGTTAAGAACAATGCAAAGAAACTCACACATTACTGTTATTTTTATTCAGTCTTCCTCATACGGAGTTTATAGTCGGTATCAAAACCATGGGTATCAGTGGTAGAATGAGAGAAAGCACTGGTCCTCACACCTTTATTTTAATCTACAAAAACATGTGCACTACCACATGAATTATGCTTACAAACCATTATGAAGCTTTGCCCCCACCCAATTCCACCCCAGTTCTAGGAGATAAACTTAGTCAAAACCGATTTGTATCTTCATGTAATAACTAGTTTCTGGTCCTGAAATCTCTAGGAGTCATAATGATTGTGTACAGTTTTTTTGTAGTGGTCTATTCATTTGAAGAGTTGTGTAGCCTCTTTTAAAAGACTCGAAGAATGGATTATTATTATTATTATTATTATTATTATTATTATTATTATTATTATTATTATTATTATTATTATTATTATTATTATTATTATTATTATTATTATTATTATTATTATTATTATTATTGGAGATAACAGAATTGGGAAAATATTGTAAAAGTAAGGTCTTCTGACTTGGTTGGCAAACAAGATACTTGGCAAGAAAAGCAAGCTATACATGCAGCCTCAAAGGACTGTGCTATTTGGTATTTTAAAAATAAGATGAAACTGCTTGTTCCATAAAGAAAGAATACAGTGCTGCCTTGGCAGATGACCTGAATCTGTTCTCAAGTCTTTTGGTTGCTTGTTACAAACAAGAGATCTCAAATTTCTTTAGATGCAAGAAGCATTTCTTACAGCCATATGTTTCAATGCTTAGATAGTTCAGAAGTAGTGCAAAGCCTAGCTTGATAAAGTGTTCCGATCCTACCTCAAACTGTTAAAACTTATTCTGACATTTATTCCCTGTTGAAGATTCTGCCTCAGTTCACTGTTGATAGTGTGTAAAAAAATTAGAAGTATACTGGTCTGAATTTCTTGCTGAATAAATTGTGCCTGTGTTACAAAAACAGCATAGAGAGAAGTATACAAGAAAGACATGGGTTGGAAACCCAATTATTTTCTTACCACAGCCTTCCCCTATGTCAGTGATGGCGAACCTTGGCACTCCAGGTTTTCTTGGACTTCACTTACCAGAAGCCCAAGTCAGCAGTCCTGCTGATCAGGGCTTTTGGGAATTGAAGTTCCAGAACATATGGAGTGCTAAGGTTTGCCATCACTACCCTGTGTCACTTTAAGGACCCTGAATAGGCTAAGGGTTGGAGTCCCTAAATCATACCTGTCAAGTTTTGGATTTGAAAATAAGGGAAATTTTGGCCACACCCCTCTGTGGATGTGGCCAAATCTGTGGGCATGGCCAAGTATAGCTATGTGACTTGCTGGGCTCTAGTCATGCCTGCCACATGGCCATGAAAATGTCTGCAAACAGACAGCACAGCACTGGCTCTTTGGCTGTAAATGGAGATAAGCACTGCACCCTAGAGTTGGATACGACTGGCAGATTTTACTTTCTTAGGATCAAAGATTGCTGCAGATGGTGATTGCAGCCGTGAAATAAAAAGGCGACTGATGCTTAGGAAACAAGCTATGAGAATCCTGGGGAACATAGTTAAAAGTAGAGGCATCACCTTGCAAACAAAAAATTGCATAGTCAAAGCAGTGGTATTCCCGGTGGTAATGTATGGGTGTGAGAGCTGGACCATTAGGAAAGCTGAGTGCAGAAAAATAGATGACTTTGAAATGTGGTGTTAGAAATAGGTCAATCCTAGAAGAAATCAACCACGACTGCCCATTAAAGGTCAAATAGTAAAGATGACGCTAAAGTACTTTGGACATCAAATGAGAAGAGAGGATTCACTTGAGAAAACCTTGATGCTGGGAAAGGTGGGGGACAAAAGAAGGGGGTGGCCAAAAATAAGATGGCTAGATGGTATTGTAGATGCAATGGGTACAAAGCTGTGTGGGCCAAAGAACCCTTTTCCCATCTTCTTGGGGGACTTTTGTTTTGTTTTCTTCCTTGTTTACTCATTTTTAATTTTAAAAAAATTCTGGGAAGCAAAGAGCAGAATAGTAAGCAAGCCCCCTAGGGTGAACTAGCCCTGCACATGGCTAGACACCACACCCACCCGCTCCCTTGGAGGAGCAAGGGATTAATTTCCCCAAATTAACCAATCTATTTGTTCCTCACTGCAACCAGTTGAAGCACCAACATCTGAGAATGTCGGATCCATCTTAAGAAAGGGAATTAGTAAAATAAAAAGCAACCTCTGTAGTTTCCAAGCCTCCCAGCAGCTGAGGAGTTAATCTCCATATATGAAATATCGCTCACCTAGAGTAGACTCCGGTCCCATGGTGGCTCTGACCACCAGCAGCAAAAACGAAGCCTCCATGACCATGTGGCAGGGAAATGAAAGAGAAACTACAGAAGGCCCCACCACCACCACCTTCTCTCTCTCCTTCCACAAGCAAAAAGCCACAGCTACCTCTGGTGGCAGGAAAAACATAATGCAGCTTTGCCTGTGAGGGCTCCGGTCAGGATTTTTTAAAAAAAGGGGGGGGGATATTACGGGGAAATTAATAAAAAGGGACGGGGTGGGAAGAGGGGTAAAAATAAGGGGTTTTCCTGGGGAAAACGGGATACTTGACAGGTATGCCCTAAATGTAGGACTAACATGTTCAAGTGGGGGCTGCTGGCAGACAACAACACGCTGTGTGAATGTAGATAGATACAAAATCTGGCTCATTTGCTAGTCTGCTGATTACTACAAGAAACTTTGACTGATGAGGATTTAAGTTTGGCCAACGACAAAGCCAAGAAGGTGGTTCCATTTTAGCAGTTTAAAGCTTGACCTGGACATGAAAGAAGAAGACCACAGCCTGCCCACTAACTGACATCGCTTTTTCAGAAGAGGTTGGTGAAAAAAATATTTATTCTGTTTCCGGAATAATCTCAAAATTTAGTTGCATCAAGCTTGTATTGTAATACAATAAATGCTCTGTTATATTATGTGTCGCCAAATCAAAACTGACATATAGCAACCCTAACAGGTATTTCAAGATGGGATACTGTATTTAAGAAGTGGTTTTATCAATTCCACACCCTTAATGAGCTTCCATGGCTGAGCAGGTATTCAAACTGAGTCTTCCTGAGTCCTATTCCATTACTTCATCCACTACACCACACTGGATATCAAATGCTGTGTATAAACTCAGGAGTTGGTGATATGGGGTGGGGGGTTTGGTGGCTGAGCTAGGATTTTTATTTATTTATTTATTTATTGTTAAATTTTTATACCGCCCACTTAGCCAAAGCAGACTCCGGGTGGTTCACAACAGTGGGTAAAAACAGATAAAACAAATAAAACAGATAAAAACCAGCAATAAGAACCCACCCCTAAAAAGAGAGGGGTGCAGGAACTGAAGAAACCGTGGGGCAGGCATCCTCCCCTATACAAGCTATGGCCATAAAATGGTTTGTTATGATCATTTTAAAAAACCAAACAGGAAGTTCTTGAATGGGAGATTCCTTCCCATCTGTTTTGGAGTTTAGGGACCATAGGGGACCTCTTGCTCAGGTCCCAAAGTAAAAACTGTTTCTGGACACTTTCAGGAGCAGAAATAAGTAGATTTTTGGATTGGGATGTTCTCGAAGCTGCCTCTGGGAAGGCCACACAGTGCCTATCTCATGGTTTACGGAAGATCCTGATTTGCTAGATAGATAGATAGATAGATAGATAGATAGATAGATAGATAGATAGATAGAGTAGTTGGGAAGGGGTTAAAACATATGGTCAGTTGCACCTGAAACTGATATGTATGTGCAAATTCTGTATTTCAGCAGCTAACACAGCTGTAACGACACAAACAAAAATATTAGATAATTCAGTGTCCGCCTACATCCAAAAATACCTTGGGATTTATTACCTCAAGGCTCTGTGCTAGCTCCAATACTCCAGTAACCTATATATAGCTGATATACCAGAGACAACATCAAAAAGTTTTGTGTATGCAAAATGATATGGCAGTAGCCATCCAACGGGACATCATGTTTCTCCACATTTTTTTTGGTATTACTAGGATTGTTAAGGAGAGGTTCTCTTTTTTGGTTTTAATTAGATTGGATTTAAGGTTGCTTTCTTTAATTCCTCACATAAATCTGGCAAGATGATGTACCATAAAAAGATCTGCAGAGGTGGGACCAGAAAAAGAAAAGCCAGGCAAAGCTGGTATCAGAAGGTGGAAGGAAACAAGGGGGCACTGCAAAAAATTTCCCTGTCATAATGTTAAAAACTGTGAATGTAAAAGCCACTATTTCTCCAAGATCATGCATAATGTTATGAATGGTATTTGTACGTAAGCACAAGTCAAACAATAGAATATTTCTATGCAATAAGAAGATGCCTTATCTAGTGACTCTTCTTCTAAAACAAATTTCTTAAGGCACATTGCTCAATATGTTGTATATGGTTATATGGTTTGGTTTTCGTTACACTTACCATATTCAAAATAAAGATGATTCCTCTTTTTTCCTGTGAACATTTGTTTTATAAGTCATTGGGGTTCATTAATAACATTTTTGTTAATAAATAGGAAAGTATTATTTTTCTTTCTTTTAACAAGAGTGGAATATTTTAAAGCATTATGTTTTAAGTGGTTGGATGATGCTATGGTACAGATGTGCATGGAAAAGCGATTCCAATATAATTTGTAGCAGTTGAGTAAAATGGAAAAATATAGAATTCCATTTTAAAATGTTATCTATTAGTTTGATATTAAATGTGGAAGTTTCCTTAATACATTGTTATTGTACCTGAGAGACTGGTGTGGAATGTCCTCGAAAGATTTGTTCCAAGGAGCTAAAAACGGGAAAACTATTGCCATAATGATAGCCAATATTCAGAATAGATATGGCACTTGAAGAAGAAGAAGAAATGTTTTTGCAAATTGTAAAACAGATTCTTATTTGCTTTTTTCCAGAGGAAATAAAAGCCGAAACTGGAAAGCAAAGGTACTTTTTATTTAGCATGACTAATCTATTGTTTGTATGTTAAATATATGTAGAAGTGTTTATACAGAAATTAGATATACTACTTATTACACCTTTTGAGGAAAGGCTTTACAAGCTAGCTCATTCAGCAGTAAATTGTCAGGCCTCGAATACAGCAAATTACGCTTAAACTAAGGATATTGGAACTTTCCATTGTAGCATACAAAAACAGAGGAAAATAATATTCCAGTTTATGTTTTCAGAACTCATCCTTTCCTTTCTAAGCATTTGGGCTTCATATTACAGTTAGAAAACATGTCAAGTTTGTCAGCTTGTTATTGGACCAGCGGATGCTCTAGTTACAGCAAAGGTCCTCCCACCCTCCCAGAGGCTGCTGGGGAGGCAGAGAGCCAGAAAAATGCACCCGATGATGGTGATTTTTTTTGGGGGGGGGCAAACAATGTGAAAAGATAGGAGATCAAACACGATGCATCGGATAACACTAAAATGGTGTTATCCGGTGCAAATCTTTTCTCAAAATTTGCCGCCGTTATCTGGATTTGGCGTTATCCGGTACTGTTGTTATTCGGAATTTTACTGTATGTCGTTAAGAAATATTCAGAGTACATTTTTCTTTGCTTGTTTTTAGGTATCACTATGGCTCCAAACTGTCTTGAACTGTAGGACTTTGTATCTTTTAATATTTGACTTTTTGACAAAGGAGTTCCCCTGTTAGCTCTCATTGTGAAAACAGTGTGTCAATTTCAAAATCAAAACATGTACAGTAACTATTTCATAATGCAAAGACTTCCCGTTATTTATTTATTTAAATTTATATGCCGCCCAATCAGGAGAACCCGACTCAGGGCGGCGTACAACAGTTAAAAATGTATAAAAACAGATTTTAAAATCCCAAATCACCCACTCACTTCCCCACCCTACTACCCCCCCCCCAATTAAAAGAATAAAAATTAATAAAGGGAATTGGGGGGGAATACAACAACACAAAGGGAGGGATATTAACTAAGTACTAACTGGGGATGAGCCAACAGGCTGGAGCCGTATTCCCATTAAGGCCCCACACCTGCCCTGCCAGCCAGGTTTTCAGATTTTTCCTGAAGGGCAGCAGTTCTGTCTATAGCCTCAATTCCGTTCTGGCAGGCTTTCAAGCATAAATAAGAGAGAACTCGGGAACACAAAATTTATTAAATTTAGAGATTTTAATTTTTTCTTAAATTGTTTTCAATCTTGGTTTTACTATTTATAAATGTTCAAATATTTTAATGTATTTTTTATAATATTTTAAAAATGATGATAATTGTGTTGTTTTAGTTAGGCACCATCTTGGTCCTCTATATGGGGAGAAAGGTGGGATAATGGTGATAATGATGATTATGATGATGATTATGATGTTACTTCTGACTCAGGAGGCACAGTGGGGAATTAAACTCCCAACCATTGGCTCCACAACCAGATACCAACATTAATAAGCTATGAAGCCAGCTCTTATAAGTACTGTAATGTACAGTGTAATTACATAAATATTACTCCAGGATGGAGATCTGCTCAGTGATAAAAGCCTAAAGAGCAAAAGGTAGTGGCAAAGAAATAAAAAAATGAGTGCACTCTTTAAAACACACACACATGGTGTGGATGTGTTTAATAAAGGAAACCCTAACCTAACTGCCAACCTAGCAGTTCGAAAGTAAGAAATTGCAAGTAGATAAATAGAGACCACTTCGATGGGAAGGTAAACAGTGTTTTGTGTGCTCTGGTGTCTAGTCATGCCTGCCACATGATCATGGAAACATCTGCAAACACAGGCAGCGCTGGCTCGTCGACTATGAAACAGAGATGAGCACTGAACCCTAGAGTCGGATACAAGTGGCTTTCGAGCAAGGGTGACCTTTACCTTTAACCTAACCATATGTTGTAGAGATTGTACACTTTGAATAACTTACAAAGCTCTAAAATTTATAATTCGTTCTCAAATTATTTTATATTGTAATAGTGGAGCCTTTGTTTTGCTTTTGCTTCATTTCTTTTTGTATGAAAAACAAACAAAAGCTAAAGCAAAGGAAATCACACTTATATAGCACCCCATAGCGCTTAGTGCACTATCTGGGAGGTTCACAAATTAATTAGCATTTTGTCCCCAACATGCTGGGTGCTCATTTTACCAATCACAGAAGGGTGGAAGTTTGAGTCAACCTTGAGGCCTGGTCAGGATTAAACTCACATCTTTTTGGTTGCAGGACAGCAGTTTAACTACTACACCACCAGGGCTCCCAAAACACTTCTTAGTGGAGTAAACCAATGTTACTTCACTACATAATTTCTATATACAGTATGTTTGTAATTTACATAGATGCACTGTAGCTATGACAGGTAGTGGGAAGGAGGCTAGCCATGTTATTTGTTGTAGCAACAGCGGTAGGTTCTTGTGGTTCCTTAAACACCGACAATTCTCCAATCTGTAAAAGCATCAAATGGAACTTAATCTTTAAGGTGCCATGAAAGTCTTTGTTTATACAAATATTAATAGCACCCATCTTAAGATCTAGGTTTCAATAAACAAAGTACTGTACTGTAGTTTTCTTTCCACAGTACTGTTTTGTTTTTTATCCAAACTGTCCTACATAATCAAACAGTTATTGAGGTAGTTCCAGGTAATGCTAGATTACCTTTAGAGGCATGGTGAAGTTAATAGTTGCATTTGTTGTGAATTATTAGTTTTGCACAGAGTCAATTTTAAAAATTATAAAAACATGTTTAAAAATCAAATTTACAAACCTGCAAATGCAACTCCTCCCAGGAAACTTTAAGTGGAGAAACTGGATAGAAACATAAAGTGATAAACTGAAGAGACTTCATGTTGAACTATTTTTTTAACTCTATTGCCATTGCATTGTTTTGTTCAGTCCTTTACATGGAGAAGCAAAGCCTGGTTCAAGCACTCTTCCTCCAGTGAAATCAAAGACAAGCTTTATTGAGGCGGACAAATACTTCTTACCGTTTGAATTGGCATGCCAGTCCAAGTGTCCCAGAATTGTTAGCACATCATTAGATTGTTTGCAGGTCTGTATTGAATTACATGTTGTTAAATTGCTACTTAAGTTTGTGGTTATCGTCCCTTTACTAAGAAAAGGAAAGTTTTGTATTGCCAGATGACATCATGTTGACACTTTCAAATGTAAGCTGTTTCATGAAATTCTCAGTTTCAAATAACATATTGTTGATAAATAAAATAAATTTGCTAAGAATTATTACTGGTGATTATTGCAGGAACTCACAACAACTTTGTTCAGATATTATGTCTATGCTGTAATTTGGGTGCTGAGAATGTACCACATCACTCTGTGATGATTTATTGTTGCCATGCAGTACAGGTTAGACTCAAAACCACAACAAGAAACTTGCTGCAAAAACAGTTTCTATTTCTGATTTGGAGAGAAACTATGGCTGAAATCCTGTTCTGTAAATTACACCATCAAGCTCATTAATCATCTGGGGTGATTTTTCAAAAATAAAGATTTCCAATTTCCTATGAAAGATCCTGTGAAATCTCTTTTGTCATTAGGAAACCCTAGGGGCTCTGAGATCATGAGGAATCTTTAATTACTGAAAATCATTGAAACCAACAGATGTTTTTGGTAATTAAAGAATTCTCCCCATACAGTTCCCAGTGGCTTCCCTATAATGCCTGGAATTCCATGGAAACTTTGCAACCTATGGTAAGGGCAGTTATTGAAAATCTTTTATTTCCAAAACACACCCATGGCTGATGATATCTTCAGCCTTAAGCGGCATAACTTGGAACAGGATTTCAACCTGTGTATAATGGTAATCTATCTCAGTAGTTCCCATACCCTACAAGGGGATTTAAATTCCTGGAAGCCTAAGTCAGTACATTGGCTGATCAGTGCTTTGGGGAATTGACTTAGGTTTCTGGGCTTTGAAGTCCAAAAACCAAAGGTTGGTAAACACTGCTCTAACTTGATCCTGTTCAGATACCATGCAAAAAGATGATTGTTAAGAAACTGGAGAGAGATGCACCAGTTTCCTGCTCTTGCCTTTTTGGTTTTGTGTTGTTAATTTATCACAGGTTTTAAATGGTATAAATTTTGCCACAGTAATATTCTTTAGGCAAAATGTACCCTTACCCTCCTTGTGAGCAAAAAGGTAGAAACTTTATTAATTTTAATCTGCTCTTTTGCTTCATTCCCAGAAACTTATAGCTTATGGACATTTAACTGGCAGTGCTCCAGATAGTACAGCTCCTGGGAAAAAATTGATTGATAGAATTATTGAAACAATATGTGGCTGCTTTCAAGGTCCTCAGACAGATGAAGGAGTTCAGCTACAGATTATAAAGGTAAGCTCATCCCTACAGGATGTAAGTGATCAGACTTCTAACTAGGCAAAATTTGCTTTTGTGATTGGTTGGAAGTAGAAAAAAGACAGTGCCTTGTGGCTCAAACATATGAGTTAGAGTTGAAAGCATTCAATGATATAGTTAATCAGCTAATACTTTTAACTGTATACCAAAGAGTACTCCTTGAAGGTTGCAGTTAGTTTCACAAAAACCATGTATAGTTCAGTAGAGATAGAATGAAACTGACCAATTATTTTTGGTCCATATTTAGACACTGGGTGTTGACTATATTACAGTGAACCCCCGCTTTATGGACTTAATCCGTTCCACCTGTTTGTCCTTAAAGCAATTGGTCCTTAGAGTGAACTGCAGTTTCCCATAGGACTGAACTGAGAGAGAGAAAATGTTCCTGAGCTCAGGGAAAAAAGCCAAAAATAATGGTTTAAATGTTTAAAACTCTTTATAAAGTAGCAAAAAATTCCAAAGTGCACTTTATTAAGAAATATAAACAGAAAAAAATTGGGATTTTTTTTTGTGGGGGGGGGGGGGAGCGGGGAGTCTGACCTTCAGAACAGAATAAATTGATTTCCAATGCATTCCTGTGGGAAACTGTGCTTTGTGCCCTCTAGTGGGCAGCTGTGTTAATGGCCCGATAATCAGCTTTTCCGCAACCACCACCACCCTGGTGCTGAACGCTACTTTTAAGCTGCTGAATCGCATCGAAAACACGACGCAAAAGTCAAGAAATGGAGCGGAAATACTCCGAATACCCTCCCACCGCAGTGGAAAATGGCAGGGGGTGCCCAAGCAGCCCAAAAAAGCTTCACACCCTGGGGGAACTCAGTCCATATTGCGATTTTTGTCCGTGAAGTGTACCGTCATTTCCTATGGATTTCTGTCCATGAAGCAAGTTCTCCAGTAAGCGAGCCATCTGTAAAGTGGTGGTTCACTGTAGTTTGTACAAGCAAGAAGATAATTGTAGTTGTTAACTTCATCATAAAGCTGTTGTCATTTTAGAAGATGAAAATAATCTCATTAAGTGATAAATGCACTTGAACGTGACAGTGGTTCTTAGTGTTAAAAGTGAGACACCTTGCACATAGAAGTTTTGTAAAATTTGCAGTGAATTGATGGAAGTCATTTTGAAATTGCCCCATAATTGTAAGTCTGGTCTCAGCACAATGAGTGCTTTTTGACAGGAACCTTTCATTACAGCTAATGGCATGTCTGAAACAAGTGCCAAGGGCTAGTTTTAGTGGATTAATAAAAAATATCTTTCTTGAACACCATGAAACCTGAATAGTATCTGTTTATTTAAAATACATGTGCAGTAGTTAAGATCTTTTGTTCTGAATATTTTGTGCTTTAATTTGCAAACTAATGCTCAATTGCTTGTTCTTGCCATAGATTTTCTCATTTGCCCTTACGATGCAATTTGATGTTTTGGTTATTGTTTATTTCTTCTTTTAATCATTGCATTATTTTATTCAATTGCAAAAGATTGATTAATATGTAATCACTAGAATTGTTAAATACAAAATTACTCCACTAACTAAGCATCGCTAAGAAGAGAATAAGTGCATATTTCTTTGTGAATTATGGCCCTATTTAAAACTAACACAAACCACAAGTAAATCATGGGTATAAAGCCGTAGAAGGTGCCACTTGTATCTTGATGCTGAACAAACATACCAGAACAAGAAGTAGAACAGGGGCTGTTCGTATAGTGTTTTTAAGTTACTAAATGACAGTACAGTAGTTGTAATGTTTTTTTTTAAAGGCTCTACTAACAGCAGTAACATCTCAACACATAGAGATTCATGAAGGGACTGTTCTTCAAGCTGTAAGAACATGTTACAATATCTATCTTGCAAGCAAAAATCTCATAAATCAAACCACAGCCAAGGCCACTCTCACACAAATGTTGAATGTCATATTTGCACGTATGGAAAACCAAGCTGTAAGTAACTTTATGTTTCATATAAAGAATTATTTCAAATGCTACTGTAAACTCTAGTGTTCCTATGTAATATTTAGGCTGGTTTGCAATCTTTGTTTTATGTTCATTCCCAAGCAATCAGTGAAAAACATTTGAAGAACCGCCATCCAAGAAGAGCTGTTGTTGCATGGCATATAGAGACTTCATATATAGAAAGTACTGAATCTAGCTAAACATCAGAAAAAAATGAAACGCATCCTAAATTGCTTTTCAAAAAATAGCATTGGTGTTTCTTATTCTAAGGCGGGGTGCCCAAACTTTTTGGGCCGCAGGCCAGTCATTTGGTTCAAGGGGCTGGTCACTATGGCCCGGGGACCAGATCCTGACACCAATTCATCCGGCCTGCAAAGCCCTTGTCGCTCGCAGAAGTAAAACACGCCCGTACGGGCACCGCTGTTTGGGCACTCCTATTCTAAGGTACTGTATATAAAGTAACAGACATATTTCTTCAAATCTCACAGTTTTTATTTAATACATGGCTTAAGTAGACACATTGAATTTGTTCCTAGCTTCAAGAAGCCAAGCAAATGGAGAAAGAGAGACATCGGCAGCAACACCATCTACAGCAATCGCCTTTAAGTCATCACGAACCTGAGTCACCTTCACTAAGACATATTTCAGAGCAGACTGTTGATCAGTTGTCCCAAGATCATGAAGGGGATATGGACCATCATGCCAATGATGTAGACAAGAGCTTTCAAGAGGATGCAGAAGTGGAAAATGGGTCTGATATTTCCAGTGCAGAAAATGAACAGACTGAAGCTGATCAGGCAACAGCAGCCGAAAGTAATAATGGGTGGTGTGGTCAAGATGGGTTCAACATGTGTATGAAGTCTTATTCTTCTGGGGAGTAATTATGTATGTGTTAGTGGGCTAAATATAAATTTTAAGATTGTCAGCAAGTCTTCATAAGGTTCATAATCAGTGGTAGCATTCTGCTTAGTTGCTTTCTTGAAGTGCATCTAGATAATTCCTAGAAACTCAGATACAATGAATTTAAAAAAAAAACAAATAATCTATTTAATAGCTAGATTTATGTAATTTATGAAATTGATGGGAGAGAATCCCCATCAATTTCCTTTTCTTAAAATGTGTATGAGTAATATATTTTCTGTTTTTTGTAGCATTTTCTAAAAATAGCACAGAGCCATATGATGGAGAAAATTATCAATGTGAAGAAATGACACAGGATGTTGTTCAAAGTATAGTCCAGGAAATGGTGAACAAAATAGTAGGAGGTAATATGCTTATTTTAAAATATATTGCAAACTTGAGAAAGGAGAATACAGGAGCCTTGTAAAAAGATGATACTGTAGTCAACTTCTTATATGTGACATATCAGTTGGGCTTTTACTGATAAGTTAGTTTGATAACTTTGTCTAAAATGCTTTGCATCATTTAGGTCATTTCCAATGTAACAGTTTTGGTATAATAAAACCATGATTTATTAAACTGGAATGGATATTGTGTGTCTTAGTCCCCTTCTCAGCAAGTGTATAGAACACTTCTGAAGATTTCTAAATCACTCTTCTTTTACATTTGAAATAAGAAGCTGTGCTTTAACAGAGTTTACACACCATGATTTATTATTTCTGGACTAGTAGACGTGTTAGTCTGTGTTTCAGGCATATCGGAGAATAAACAAAACAAAAACACTGTAGTACTTTAAAGACTATTATATTTCAGTGTGAGCTTTCATGGATCAAGTCCACTTGATCAGACATGGGTTAGTCTTTAAAGCAGGGCCGTAGCCAGGGGGTGGCCAGGGTGACCACCCTCCAACTCCCGACTACTTATATATATGATACACACACACACACACACACACACACACAGGAAAAATATTTGCCCACCCACATCTAGAATCCTGTCTATGGCCCTGCTTTAAAGTGCTATAGCGTTTTTGTTTTGTTTATTCTCTGATATCATGAGATAGTTGTTCATTCTATCTTGCAGTAGTTGGTGATTTCCTTAAATATCTCTGACACCATTGTAGAATTGTAGATTACAGAAGAAATAATTAGTGAAAATGAATAGATTGAAAGGTGCTTGAATTTTATTCCGATCTCTCAGCATCATCTTTTTAGTTCAACTTATGCTAATATGAATAAGGAAAAAGAAAGCTATTTTGTGAGAAATCTTGTTTTTATTATCTTAAAGAGAAATTTTAAATGGCATTTTAGCTAGTAAGTTGACCTAGTTCAAGTTATCTGTATTTGACAACTTGTCTTTTTCACTCCCAATTTTTTTTCTTGCATGTGTGAACTTTTCACAGCAGGTTTACTTATCTCCTGAGAAGGTTAATGAGACACTTAAAAGCAATGGCACTTTAAAAATTGATTAGATCTGTAGTACAGTATTTTGATTCTTATGTATTAACATCATCTTCTGGATTGCCAACTATTGTAGTGAACATATTTTCCTAGTCATGTATTTAATATAGAGAAATATTGTCCTGACATTAACTTGATTTTGTAGTAGTGAATATAATTTGTAATGGCAGCATTAAACTTTGAGTTTTGTCCATAATAGAGTACATTAAAGGTTACATTTTGTGTCATCTGGTATGTTACTATACCATCTTTGTTTCAATATTATCAATTGATGTCATCATTTTTATAAATGACAGAACCCTGATTGTTGTTTTTTCTTGTTAGATGTAGGAGAGAGAACAACAGAAAAGCCTTTGGTTGATGGACCAGTGGGAACATCAGAAGATGGTAGTGATAGTGAAAATATCCAGGCAAATGGAATTCCAGGGACACCCATTTCTATTATTTATACACCATCTTTACCTGATGATAGATTGTCAGTCTCTTCTAATGATACTCAGGTATAAAACGAATGAATTTTTATATAATAAGCTTTTTAAATATAAATAAACACAGGTACATAATTTAAAATTGTTTGAGATATTTAACATCACAATAACATTCATACTTTTGTGGAATATAAAGCAATCTTGCATAAGGCAGCAACATTTATGCTGGAGTACAGGTGATTTAACTTAATTTATTTATGTGAATCAATAAAAACAGCACAAAGACTGTCGACATGTTATGGACCAGCATTATGTGCTTATGTGCATTAAAAATACAAGAGTAACCCTAAATTCATTCAATATTAATTTGATCTGTTTCCCCTGCAAAGTAATCTTAAAAATTTTAATCTGTGTATAAATTGGCACAAAAATTTGGAACATCTACTCCCTAAAACAGTTGTTTACTTCTTTAAGTATTCCCCTAGGGCAGTGGTGGCAAACCTATGGCATGCATGCCAGAGGTGGCATTCACAGCCCTCTCTGTGGGCACATGCACTGTCACCCTAGCACAGAGTTCGCCCTGTCCCTCTGCCCAGCAGCCCAATGGGAATGCTTCCTCCCTCCCGCCAGCACAGAGTTTGCCTCCCCCCTCTGCTCCTCCCCCCTCAGAGTTCACCTGATCCCTTTGCCCAGAAGAACGCAATGAGAGCGCTTCCTCTCTCCTCTAGCACAGAGTTTGCCCCGCCCCTGTTTGGGCACTCGGTCTTGTAAAGGTTTGCCATCGCTGCCCTAAGGGCTGCATGTGGATAAAAAGATCTGTAAGGAGTGTGTTGTGAATATATGTATATTTAAATAGATTCTTCAAAATGTATTTATTAGAAAAAGCTGCCGCCTTATTTTAGATGTACTTTTTTGTCTTCAGAAAGGCTGATGACAGCTACATTGGTAAATAGTAAAGTATTTTGCTTAAATCTTGTCAGAATATGTGGTACATGTATAAAATACCTTATACAGTGGACCCTCGATTAACGACGCGTTCGAATAGCGTCATTTCCGCTTACCGACGCATCGTTACTCGCCACGTGACTATCCACATGACAAAAAACCATCGTGCGGATTAATGACTTTTTAACGTTGTGCGGATAATGACAGTTTTTTGCCGCTAGATGGCGCAGCTGCCATTGAAAACCGCACAATGACGTTTCCCCTATAGCGACGCTACTTGGGGAACCAAGCAATGTCATTATGTGAGGGTCTACTGTACTGTAGTAAAGCTAGAATGAGTTTATAGTTCCCAATAAGTTATCTGTATGTGAGAAATTGAGACTTAAGGTCATGTTTCTTCTTGTTCAGTCGCACAGTCATGAGTTGTGTGTAATTATGTCTCTTAAAGGTGCAAACAAAAGGTGCAACCCAGTTAGCAGCTCTTTTGGGGAGACATACTTTTACCGTACTTCCCTTAATAATAAATCTAATGGAATAAATGTATTCCTCTGTTGCTAAAGAATTAGGAGAGAGTCTTTTAAAAACTAAGATATTTATTATGTTGTAAGTTTTATGAACCTAACATTCACTTCATTAAGTACATGAAGTCATATTTTCAGTTGCAATATGTGTGTCCATGTAAAAGTATCTTGCCACAAACACTTTTATAGAACGAAAAATATAAACAGCAGGTTCAGACTGTTAGAAAATGCAAGAAGTACAGTATGTGATCATATGGTTAAATGCATGCAAATAAATAATAAAGTGAATGGCCAATCACAACAGTAAGAGGCCGTACCTGTCATGATAAGATTACTGAACTGAACATTTTTCTTCCTCAACTCTGACTAACCTCTTAGGACTCAAAGCAAAACATGGTTTCCTTTAACTATTGAACAATGAATTGTTTCTGTAATAATTTTGATGTAGTTTCATATTCTAAGTTAAAACTTAGTTAAACTAGGTTGACGTTATTAACCCTAACTGTCTTAATACCAGTCCGGCCAAAGTGCATGAGCACGTTTAATAAAGAAGGAGAATTTTCTTTCCAGAAGTGAGGATGTTTCAAGATGTAGTGTATATAACTCCAAGGATGCTTACTGATTTCTACCTTCAGTTTTCTGGAAGCAAACATTTTATATCTACCCATTTACAGGCTTGTGGCGCTGACTTTTCTTTTAGAATAATTAATTGTAAGGTTTTAAGCTTATGATTCTTCATATTAACCATTTACATACAGAGGTTGCCAAAAATGTATACACATTTTAAGAAAAGGAAAGAATAAACTATTAAAATTGTAATATTCAATATATACCGATTAAAAAAGATAAATATAAGTCATGTTTGTCTTCTGCAATTACAAAAGATGCTCACAGTGGTTACCATCAGTGTCCAGACACTTCTGATTATGGTAAACTACTGCTTGAGCAACGTTGACCAAAGTGTCTTGGGTCTTTTCCCTTGTGCACATCACACACAGTACCATGCATCTCAAACTTATCATGAATGCATGCAATTGTTAGGCGTGTTGGAGGTTTTGTTGCATATTTCACACATCCATCGTCGTTATACTTCCACAAAGGTCTTGAATTTCAAAATGCCAAGATCAAAATGATCTTGCACGCCTCCAATGATAGTTGTGCTTCTGCCATTCTCTTTGACTGTCCTGCCTGTCACGTGGTGACACTAGCATTAATTCTTTTGAGCAAACGTCATACAGTACTGCACATTTCTACTGTAATTCAACTTCGAAAAGACATAGATCAATTTCTCTTAAAACGTGTATACACTTTGGCACCATCTATATAATTAAATGCTAAGTGAGATATTAGCTTTAGTATAGCATAATTTATCACTCTTGTGAGCTATCAAGTTGTTTCTGAATTATGGCAATACTAGTAGGGTTTTCCAAAGACTGACTTACCACTTCCATCTCAGTGGTTGAAATTGTCTTGCTTTGTTATCCATCCTGAAGGCAAAAGGCATAATATTAACTCCTTTCTAGCTGACATTTAACAAATCTGTGCTGGAATTTTGGAGTGTGCACCAATACACCATGTGCATGCACTCCATGAATTACTGTGGCTGCTTATTAATCCTGGTAATAGGTGAGTGAATGTTTCATCTTGTGCCTTTCACTTGCATAACAGAACAACAGGATTCTGTGGCCAAGTGAAAAATTGAACCAAAGTCTCACTCTAGTTTTTAAGAAATGATACTTTCTAAACTAGGGAACATATGTATAGATATTTCTACATTGTGCAAATTACTCAATGTACTCCTCCTAATAGTAAACAAAATACTGAAATATGTTAATTTATTTAGGAATCTGGAAATTCTTCAGGACCTACACCTGGTGCTAAATTTTCCCATATTTTACAAAAGGATGCCTTCCTAGTATTCAGGTCACTGTGTAAACTCTCTATGAAGCCTCTGTCAGATGGACCTCCAGATCCAAAGTAAGTTGAGATGATTATTCTGTGAATACTGATATGATACCAGTATGGATGCTGGTTAGCACAGCACCTACGTGGATTGAATTTTTAATATCCAATATTCTAAAATGTTGATTTTAATGTGTCATGTAAAAACAAAACTAGAACATGGTGCCATATAATTGGTCAGCATAAAACAAGCTTCTGGATGATTTCATTTTGAAATTATTAGACTTGGACAGACCATTTCATCCACATGGAACATTTTTGAAGTCTGTTGGACTTTGTGGCAGGTAGGTTTGAGGCCCATTCAAAAATATTGTAGGTTTAGGCTACCAAATAATAGCATATTGTAGGAATCAGGTATTTTTCCATTTACAGATTTTCTCTCTTAAAATAAAAACAAAATACATACCAATAACATAATATTAGGGTCACTTGGGGGGTGGGGAATTAAGGTGTTATGAACAAATAACATCAATCAGTGTTAACTTACGAATAAACAAATAGAATAGTAATTACCGTATTTTTGGACCATAAGACGCACTTTTTCTCCCCCCAAAGTGGAGAGAAAATGAGGGTGCATCTTATAGTCCAAATGCTGGTCTTTGGCCAGCTGTGGCTGTTGTAAAAGGATATTTTACAAGAGCCGCAGCTGGCCGAAGACTACTACTGCCGCCTCTCAGCTGTTCAGCTGTTGGGGCAGGGGGGAAAAACATATGAAAAACAAGTAGCCACTAGAGGGCGAAAATCGCAATTTCCCATTTAAATGCATTGGAAATAAATTTCTTGTATTCAAAAGTTTTCTGTTTGTATGTTCCCAATGCATTTAAGTGGGAAACCAAGCCTGTGCTTAAAAAGAAATGATTTCACTTACCTTGATGCCTTTGTCTCTACTCCACGTGGATAAAATGGAGGGAGAAAACATGCTTCCTGGTTAAAAGGAGAGCAAGAGGCTAGGCTGGAGTATCACTTCCTCAGTGCAATTGGCCGGCCTGCCCATTTCCTCTGCAGCACCACCACTGGTTGGTGGTGCAAAATACAGCATTAAAATTTTTGTTGTTGTTTTCCTGCTCTGAAAACTGAGTGCGTCTTATGGTCAGGTGCATCTTATGATCCAAAAAATACGGTATATTTGGTCTCAAGTGGATCCAACAGAAAAGATGAACCCCATATCTTCATGCAAAAAAGAGTGTTGGGGAGAAATATGCTGCTCCAAAAAATGAAGGGAACACCTAAACAACACAATGTAGCCCCAAGTCAATCACACTTCTGTGAAATCAAACTGTCCACCCTGGTAGCAACACCGATTGACAATCAATTCCACATGCTGTTGTGCAAATGGAAGAGACAACAGGTGGACATCAGAAGCAATTAGCAAGGCATCCCCAATAAAGGTGTGGTTCAGCAGGATGTGACCACAGACCACTTCTCAGTTCCTTTGGTTTCTGGCTGATGGTTTGGTCACTGTTGAACGCTGGCGGTGCCTTCACTCTAGTGGTAGCATGAGACGTAGCCTACAACCCACACAAGTGGCTCAGGTAATACAGCTTATCCAGGACTGAGCTGTGGCATGAAAGTTTGCTGTGTCTGCGTGCGTTGTGTCCAGAGCATGGAGGCGCTACCAGGAGACAGGCCAGTACATCAGGAGATGTGGAGGAGGCCGTAGGAGGGCAACAACCCAGCAGCAGGACTGCTACCTCCGCCTCTGTGCAAGGAGGAACAGGTGGAGCACTGCCAGAGACCTGCAAAATGACCTCCAGCAGGCCACCAATATGCATGTGTCTGCTCAAACGGTCAGGAACAGACTCCATGAGGGTGGTATGAGGGCCCGACGACCACAGGTGGGGTTTGTGCTCACAGCCCAACACCATTCAAGATGTTTGGCATTTGCCAGAGAACACCAAGATTGGCAGGTTCGCCACTGGCACCCTGTGCTGTTCACAGATGAAAGCAGGTTCACACTGAGCACATGTGACAGATGTGTCAGGGTCTGGAGATGCCGTGGAGAACGTTATGCTGCCTGCAACATCCTCCAGCATGACCGGAATGGCGGTGGGTCAGTAATGGGCTGGGGTGGCATTTCCCTGGAGGGCTGCACAGCCCTCCATGTGCTCACCAGAGGTAGCCTGACTGCCATTAGGTACCGAGATGAGATCCTCAGACCCCTTGTGAGACCATCTGCTGGTGCGGTTGGCCCTGGGTTCCGCCTGATGCACGACAATGCTAGACCTGGAGTGTGTCAGCGGTTCCTGCAAGATGAAGGCATTGATGCTATGGACTGGCCCGCCCATTCCCCAGACCTGAATCCGATTGAGCACATCTGGGACATCATGTCTCGCTCCATCCACCGAAGCCACATTGCACCACAGACTGTCCAGGAGTTGGGGGTTGTTTTAGTCCAGATGTGGGAGGAGATCCCTCAGGAGACCATCCGCCGCCTCATCAGGAACATGCCCAGGCATTGTTGGGAGGTCATACAAGCACGTGGAGGCCACACACACTACTGAACCTCATTTTGACTTGATTTAAGGACATTACATCACAGTTGGATCAGCCTGTAGTGTTTTCTTCCACTGTCACTCTGAGTGTAACTCCAAATCCAGAGCTCCATGGGTTGATGAATTTGATTCCCATTGTTAAGTTTTGTGTGATTTTGTTGTCAGTACATTCGACTACAGTATGTGAACAACAATAGGAATACAGTATTTCAGTCATTCAGATCATGGGATGCCTTATTTTTGTGTGCCCTTTATTTTTTTAGCTGTATATTTAAGAGAGTAAACTGAGATTTAAACTAGATAGTTGGCAAAATCCTGATGACATAGTTATGCCAGCATAAACTGGATCCAGGTGCAGAAATAATGTAAATAAATCAAAAGTTTACCATCCCTCTGTTTCAGAATAAGAGGCTCCTTATGAAGCCTTTGAGAGTCTTGGATTGGGAGAAGTCCTAAAAAAATCATTGCTGGATTGCTAATCTCTGTCTCAATCCTAGCAGTAGAGATTCAACAGTGTTTTTACTATTAAAGCCCCGCACCCCCAGCTTCCCCACGGCAAAGGGGAGCCCAAGGGAACATTGGAACCTGCACTAAGGTACTAGGAAAATTTTGAATTTAAATTAACTATTTCCAGCACTCCGATCTAGTTTATATTGTCATATCTGTGCCAGCACAGTTTTGCCCAATGTGTTTAGTGTGCTTTTTAACATGTTTATCGCCAGCACTGATGCAGGTTATATAAATTCTCGTTAAATTTTAATTTCACCTTTCATTTTTTGAATTTAGAAGATTGGTCAGCAGCTCAACGTGTATTTCAATAATGATAATGATTAGGCTACCATTCTTGACTTGGTTCTTAAAACTTGTGAGGTATAAAATATAACCTCCTTCACTAATAGTTTAAATTGTAATGGCTAATATCTTAATTAATTGATAATTTATTGATTGGTGAGATTTGTATTTATCAGTCACAATAAATCTGTGACTGAGAGAGGGTGGTGGTTTTTTTTTTTGTTTTTGTTTTTTTGCACTTTTTTCTTTAAAAAGCAAAAATATCACCAGAAATAATTCAAATAACAATGGTTTTTATGTTCCTAGGTCTCATGAACTGCGGTCAAAGATCCTTTCATTACAGTTGCTGCTGTCAATTCTGCAGAATGCAGGACCTGTTTTTAGGACAAATGAAATGTTTATCAATGCTATTAAACAATATCTTTGTGTTGCTCTATCTAAAAATGGAGTGTCATCTGTTCCAGAAGTTTTTGAACTTTCTCTTTCAATATTCCTGACTCTGCTTTCAAGTTTCAAAACTCATCTGAAAATGCAAATTGAGGTAAGGTAATTTAAGTAATTTAAAGACACTATTTGGTTTGGCTTAATTTTTCAAGGCAACATGTAATTTAGTTAAAATGAAATAAGAAATCTAAAATATACAATAGTTATTTCATCATACAATTATAGTCACAGTCTGACTACAGTCAACTGTGAGATACGAATTTGATTAGTTTCTTGAGGTTGGTTGTATCTCGAAAAATTTGTATCTTTGATTTCTCATAGGAATGCATTAAATGCAATTTCCCATAGGAATTCATTGAAATTCGTATCTCAAAAAAATCCTATTAAAAATTTATATCTCAAACCTGACTTTTTCCGAGATTTCTGGTCATATTGCAAGTTTTTATTAAGTCAAGCCGTTCGTATCTCAAGGTTTGACTGTACTTCTTCAGCTTTACAAGTCCTCTTGGTCAGATTAAAAGAAAGGACCAGAAGCTGCTAGTAGTTACAAAAATAATTTACTTAACCATTGAAAGGATAGACTGTAACTTGTTTGCAGGCTTCTGATGTCATCTACAGTGAAGAACTGTTATCTACATGTTGACCTAGCATTCATGTGTTGGATTTCAGATTTATGTGGTACTTTCTTTCATGGATTTTTACACATATAGGTACTAAGTACATGATTTTCCTTCTTCACATTATGTAATTATAGCTAACATATATTGAGTTGTGTGCGTGAAGGCTTGTGTAGAAACATGAAATCTAGCACACAAATGCCAACTATTGCAATTCTTTCAGTCCCGATGTCCTCAGACGCCAATTAGTTAGTTTAGTTTAGTTTGTGATGTATTTGTTGATGGTTGTTTTTTTATTTGCTGTGGGTATTGTTGTTATTTGTTTTCTGTTTGTTCACCTCCCAGAGTAGGATATTATCCAGAGGGATGGTATAGAAATTCAATAAATAAATAAATAATATTCCAGAGGGGGGATTGCATGAATAATGTGTCAGTCTTTCATGTAATTTATTATCTTTAACAATCTATTTTACTTGAGGTTTATGAACTGATAGAAAATTCTGTGTCTTCAGGCCCTTGGTCTTTGCTCTTTAGAGGAGTGTTCCTTGCAGTAGTAAGAATTCAGACATGATGTGGAGAAGAAACAGTAGGATTGTTGACAGGAGGAGAAAGAAGATTGTTTAATTAGCAGTCACATATGTGGAAAAATTCTGTTGCAATCCCTAATCTTTATCATTGACACAACTGCACCTTGGCTGTAATAAGTACTTCCAGTGCCTAAGATGTATGCAGAATATGACTTGAAATGGTCAGTTTTGCCATATGGTCGTGGTGTGTCTGTATTTCATGTACTGTCAAGTTACTTCTGACATGATATCCCTATGAATTAACGACTTCCAAGAGATCCTGCTATTGACATTCTCCCTTAGGTTTTGAAAATTCAAGGCCATGATAAACATCTGAGGAATATCAGAAAACACAAATGTTGCAGCAATTTACATTTCATTCATTTTTATGAATATTTATGCACATTTAGTTTGTAGGCTTGCAGGCTTTGGCTAAAGGCATGGTGTGCTATGCTATCCCAATCTACCACAAAGGCTTCTCTGTGGCTTGTTTCACTAGCTTCAGAAATGAAGACAAGAAGTGGTTGGCCACATAATTGCTGGCATTTATCTCTTTGTGAGGCTTTGTTTTCCATTTACTGCAGAGAAGTAAAGTTGGACACTTGTTACAGTTTTTAGTGATTATAATAATAATAAATTCTTCACATGATACCTTTCAGCTTATTTCTTCTTCCCTGAGTGTCACAGTGTTCGCGCATACATTTTTACATTCAGATGTATCCATTTGATTGTGGCAACAGAAGACTGAATTAAGGAAGCATTATTTATTTATATGTCCCAGCAACATAGTGTGTAGGCATATTCAAACATATTGAAGAAAAAATATTTTAACCTTAATTAATGACTCATATACCACCACAAAACACAAAACTACTGTATATACTCGAGTATAAGCTGAGTTTTTTAGCCCCAGAAAGTGGGCCTGGCTTATACTCGGGTCAATGGCCATAAGGGTCCCAAGGCCACGCTGGATTGAGATGGACCAACAATTTAATTAATTTTACCATCTTTTCAGGTATTTTGATTACTGAAACTCACTAGCAGCTGCTGCATTTCCCGCCCTCGGCTTATACTCGGGTCAGTCTATTTTCCTGGGTTTTCAGATAAAATTGGGTGCCTTGGCTTATATTTGGGTTGGCTTATACTCGAGTATATATGGATAGTTCCAAGCTCATAGGAGGGCTTTAGAGCTAGTTTTCTTGAATAGCAATCACCCATCCATTCAACCCAGTAGTGCTAAGGATCAGTACAGTAATCACTTCTGAAATTGAAAGGAGATTGGAAAGTAGTTTGTGATACAATATTGGAATCAACTGCTCAAACTATTTTTGACAAATGCCAGTGAACTAATGCAAGCCTCTTGTATGAGCATCAGTGGCTCTTTAGAGTCTAGAGTCCAGTCAAGAAATGTTGAACAGTAGGACTTAATTTCAGTGTAAATCTTTCAAGTGGTCTCCCTGCATTTGGCTATTTTATTAAACATAGTTAATTTTGAAGGTGTGTAATTATTGCACTTTATGTCCTAGGACAGAAATAGGTAACCTGTAATCAAAGGTCACTTAAGGCCTTTGACCTAAGTAGAAAAGCCATCACAAATGGGCAGGTCTCTATAAAAACAGTATTTTCATCCTCTGTAGAGCATTGGAGAGAAAGAAAAGAGGTGTTGGAGAAAGAAAGGGTTTAGCTTTGCTCAATTTTTGTTTCTGTTCCTGTCCACCAATGGCTGTAATCTTGCCAACTACTGGCTTATAGAGAGATTGCCTCTAAGGGCAATCCTTCCAAAGTAAAATTCCATATAAAATATTAACAGATTATCGGCACTGCCAGATGAAGTGTGAATGTTCAAAATGCATCCTGCATGGAAAAACACACTATAAGGAGCTATTGGTACATAATATTTTGTGGTGTATAGTGCCAGGAGTGAATATTGGACCCATAAATTTTCCCTCCGTTGTCTTCTTGTACACTAGCTTTGGCACACAAATCATTGTTTAAATCATGATTTCCAGAAGTTTCTTCCTCTTGGTTTCTTGTTTCTGTTATACTTCTTTCAAGTCTTCCTAACAGGGCATCTAAATGGAGTTTAATGGAGTTGGTAGGATAGTAATTGGAGTCAATGCAATTACTGTTACAGTCAGACTCTGTGACTTACATGGCCATGTATAATCATAAGCTTCTGTATGAAATACTTTCCTTGAATTGAAATGTCACTGTTCGCCACATGGCTGCCTATTATTTTGATGAATGGAACAATAGATATTTTCATGATGCTGTAGCTTTAAATAACAACAAAAAAGTTGAGCAAAACTTTTATTTATTTATTTACTGTTGCAGAAAGAAAGTTACATTGATTGATTGACTTACCGCATTTTATATCACCTGATTTAGTAGAAATCCACTACAGTGGTACCTCGGTTAATGTAATTAACGTGTTCTACAGGATATTTCTTACAGTGAAAATTATTTTAACTGAATTTCCCATAGGAATAAATTGAATGCAATTTCCCATAGGAATGAGTTGAAAACCAATTAATCCGTTCCAGAAAAATAATCTGTAAACCAAGCCACAATTTTATATGGATTTTCTTTTGTTATGCAATTTTTATGTTGACTGAGCCATTTGTTAGCCGAGGTTCCACTGTACTTTGCATAGTCGTATAACCACATCATACTCCACCCATTGCTCAACAATTTAAGTGGGGGAGGGGGAGAGATGGAGATAGGAGGCGATAAACATGAATAGACCAAATGAGAATTAGTTAGCCCTGTTAAGGGGAAGAACTTTCTTAAAGGCATTTTTTAAAATACAGTAAAACCCCGGTTTATAAACGCCTTTGTTAAAGTTTGCTGTGGTTTACAACAGCAAATCCTATGGAAATGCCATCCTGGTTTATGAATTTTTAATGTATTTTTTCTGGTTTAAAACGATCAATTCAGGACCTTTTAAAAAAAATCAACGCATCCCTACGAATGCTTCAGTTTATAATTTTTTTGGTTTACAACGAAAGCTGTGGGAACAGACCACGATCGTAAACCAGGGTTTTACTGTACAGCATTTTCACTGGTTATATATTGATCTCCAGGAATAATTCTGTATGTATGTATTCGTGTGGGCACATGCAGGTCAGGAAAGAACATGCAAGAAATGCTTATTTTTAAAATAGGTAATATTTCTTTGTTTACACCATTTCCTTAGGTTTTCTTCAAGGAGATTTTTCTGTACATCTTAGAAACCTCCACTAGCTCCTTTGATCATAAATGGATGGTCATACAAACTTTGACAAGAATATGCGCAGGTATTACTGTACTGGGCATACTTTAAAATGTTTTAGAAGTCTCATGTCTTGCTAGCTTGAGAATGTTCATTGCTATATCTCTGCTTATTCCTGACAAAAGCTCTTCAATGTGTAATTTTGTTGTAATTACAGATGCCCAGAGTGTAGTGGACATCTACGTAAATTATGATTGTGATTTAAATGCCGCAAACATATTCGAAAGACTAGTTAATGATCTATCCAAGATTGCGCAAGGAAGAGGCAGTCAAGAACTTGGCATGACTGGCATTCAGGTAGAAATCATAGCATGTCTTGTTGTGTTTCCAATGATACATCTATTAATATTAAAATTGATTTTTTTTCCTAACTCTTTCAACTTCTTGCAGGAGCTTAGTCTTAGAAAAAAAGGCCTTGAATGTTTGGTATCTATATTGAAGTGTATGGTAGAATGGAGTAAGGATCAATATGTGAATCCCAACTCCCAGACAACCCTAGGTAAGTTGATGTTCAATATTCTTTGTGGTCTCTCTGAGTCACTGGTTTGGGTTTCTTTACCTCTTAGAGGTGAACAGAATCGTGGAGGGAATCTGTCCCTTCACCCACTCCTAATCTTATTAAAGAATGTTTTCATAGATCTTTTACATTGCTTCAGCGTGTGTGCTGGATTGAAAGGTGATCAATATAAAGTTGTGGCTTCTGTTCTACTTGCTTCATTCTTTTTCAACCTTTGCATTGTAGAATATTCCACCTGTTTATTTGAATTGCTGAGCTTTCTCATTCCCTCACTTCAGCTTTGTCTTTGGTTGAAATATTTAGTACAGTACAGTAATACCTCATACAAAGTCCGCTTTGTACAACATCGGATTCATACAACATCACCTAATTCCTTGAAAAAAGTTGCCTCTTACAAAGTCGCTGCGACTTTGTATGAGGCATTGGGGTTTTCCCAGGTTGCATTGTGCTTGGGCAGTATAAAAGGCAGGACACATGCGTACATTGCTCTTGTGGGTTTTGCACGAGGCGAAGAGTGTTTAGGAGTGGTTTTGAGCATGTTTTTGGATTTTTTGGATTTTTTTGTCCGAATTTTTAGACGCATTCCTGTGATTTTTGCAGCATTCTTCAGGTTCTTGGACAATCAGGGTTGTTTGACATGTTTTTGCAATGTATTTAGCCTTTAGACAATGATTTCTTAAAGTTCTGTCAGTTTCCTGTCTGTTTCCTTGGCTTTGCTGTGAAGTCTGTGCTGTTACAGTACAATGTATCTCTATGGAAACAACATTGTACGAGGCATCGTGGCAAGGATTTGGACGTTGTATGAGGCATCGCAGCTAGGATTTTGCATGCCTCATACAAAGTCCAAATCCGTATAAAGTCCAAATTGTGGAACCAAGTTTGGACGTTGTATGAGGTAACACTGTATTTCATTTCATTCAGTCCCTTTTCAGGCATCTCACTGTGATCATGTGGGTCTGTTGTCTCAAAAGCCTGATTCAAGAAATGTTAGTTGTGAGGGGGGATTTTTCCCAGGCACATTATCCCAGTGCCTTTTTTTAATGAGAGAAAGGTATCCTTTTGCCACTGCTAGAAGTTTAACAATCAAGTTCTGATGGAATATGACTGAATGTTAGGTGCAGTTGATATTCTTAAGAACTTCAGCTTCGCATACATTTAAAAAGTGTGCAAGTAAAGTTTGATAGGACATACTGGGGTGGGTGGGATGGGTTCTGATAATGTGTTGTTCTTAAAGTAGCAGAAAACTTTAAATAACACAGACTTCATATAAACACATCTTACAGGCATTGTGCGAATGGTGGCACAACCTTCTGTGGTAGCAGAAATACACAGCTTGAATACAGCACTCTTTCTCCATAGGTCTTGCACTAAGTTGGGGGGAAACTGTTACATAAACCTTGGGAATCATTCCAAATAATTTATTAAATCACTCCATGGAATCCAATGTTTTCAAGTTGCTTCAGACCATTCATCTAGTTGCGAGAACTGTTCATGCAACAGTATATAGTATGTTGCATTGCTCTATAATATTTAGAGTTGAAGTCAATATACTGTATCCAATAAGGGGCAGAACGGTAAATGAACAATAGTCAAGGAATGCAACCATTCAACGAAGTCAAATATATGATTTAATCCAAATAAAATTCATTAATTCATGTTCATAATAAATCATAAATCCTGTTCATAAATCCGAAGCCCTTCCGGTAATTTTTGGCTTTTCAGATACAGTATCTTTCATCAAGGATCTGTGTTGTAAATATTTAAACAACGATAACCCACATCCCAAGCCTCGTCAGCTTATTCATGAGCACGAAAGAGAATAAGCTGATGAGGCTGACGAGTCTTAGGATGCGGGTTATTGTTGTTTAAATATTTACAACACAGAGCCTTGATGAAAGATATTGTATCTGAAAAGCCAAAAATTATCAGGATTTATGATTTATTGTGAACATGAATTAATGAATTTTATTTGGATTAAATCATATATTTGACTTTGTTGAACGGTTGCATTCCTTGACTATTGAAGTCAATATACTGTACAGTACTTGGATTCTGTCAAAAGTTACATTACTTTTCAGACATTACAAAATATTTCTCCCTTTTTTCCTATTACATATGTATGTAATTACAGTACTTTTATTTTAATATTCAGACCTAAAATTCTTGTTCAGATTTGTGATCCAAAAATATGTTCATTTTAACAGTTTTTATGTCTGCTTTATATTTTTAATTTTTGTTAATGGAATTAACAAAACAATACAGAGACACAAAGAATAGTACTGTTTTAGAAAGTAACTTTCTTTTGCTTCCCATGTGCAGGGCAAGAAAAACCAATGGAACAGGACAGCACTGAAACCAAACATCCTGAGACAATTAACAGATATGGAAGCTTAAATTCCCTAGACTCTACAGCTTCATCAGGAATTGGTAGTTACAGCACACAGATGTCTGGTACTGACAATCCAGAGCAGTTTGAGGTCCTAAAGCAACAAAAGGAAATAATAGAACAAGGAATAGATTTGTAAGTTTATTGGTTTCTGACAAAGTCTCAATTTTTAGAATAGAGTGGAGTCTATTATTTTTCCATATCTTGCAGTTACCATTATTTGTTTACCCTTTTTCAAATCATAAGAGAATACCACTGCTAAAAATACAGATTGAAATTTCACAGAGATGTGCTTACAGAACATTGTGAGGACTGCAGTCTTATACTAGACTTACCAAGAGTATTATTCAGTTATGTTCAATACAATCTGATAGAATTTTACTAAACCTGACAGAACATAACATACTGACTTAAAATAAAGTGCAGTTGATATTTTTAATAGCAATGGTGCCTTATGAGTGAATTATTGGATCTACATGATTTTTGAAGTTTGGCATATGTTTATAAAGTAGACCAATCATGTTGAATGGGATGTTCTGGTGAATGGAGTAGAACAAAATGCTTTTTTTTCTTCTTGTTTTCCCTATGTAGCCTCCTGAGCTCCTGTGCTATTCTGGAAGGTTGGGAGACCTTTCAGAGTGGCATTTTGATAGACACACAGAGCTGCATAGGGAAGGGAGAACTTGTGAAAAGTCCTCCTTTTCCCAAAAGAAGCTTCTTGTAGGAAGTCCTCTATTCATATAAGGCTACATCTGGGTCCAATCTTATGTGTTACTCAGAATTAAGTTCAGCTGAGTTCAGGAATGCTTGTATTTTCATAGGTGTGCATAAATTCAGTATGTTGTATGCAAATATACTTGAAGCCGATTGGCTCATTGTCTCTTCTCTTCAACACCCTGTTTCCCAGGAGAGAGAAGAGACAATGAGCCAAATGGCTTCAAGTATATTTGCATACAACATAAAGAGGATATTTCCGTGGTCCTGCCTTAAACACAGAGTTTTTAAAAATGAAATTGAGGTACACAAGGCTAAGACAGTAGACAATTAAGTGATATAAGTGTAAAAAACAGTTCCATGAAATATCACCATAATATGAAATGCTGTCGCAGCAGAGAATGAGGAAAGAGATTTAAAATAGAATTTTTACAGTAAGGCTGGCCTGCTGCCTTGTTCCCCGTGAGGGGAAGCAGTCATGCTAAGGGGAGTGCCTAGGGGACGGTTCTTCCTCCACCAGGGGGAGCCCAACACTTCTCCTCTCTGGCTCTGTTATGAGGCACTTGCCTCATGAATAAAGATAGAATAATAATACAATAATATACGGGAGATTTACATGCCCCCTAGATCTTTTAAAAAATACGGGAGATTATTTTAAAAATACATGACGGCAGGAAGAGGGGCTAAATTACGAGGTTTTCCCGGGCAATATGGGATACTTGACAGCTATGCTTCCAATTCTGGAAAAGAAAATAGTGGTGACAACTTTGAATGGAGTAGGATGAGATGGATATATTTATTAATTCCTGCAAAAAGCCTGAATTGTGTTCAGTTATTTCTACAGCCAGTCTAATTCCAAAAGAAGAAACTAGATAGAGATTTTAAAGGCTCTGTACTGTTAATTAATTTTGGTATATACTGAGAGGAAATAACAGTGAGAAATAGCAAGACATTGCCAAGTGAAAAAGAAGCCTAATATTCTTCTCCTGTGTCTAGGCCAGACGTGAAACTGCCAAAATGAAGTACAGTATTAAAGTACCCATCAAAGCCCTGTAGCTGGCTGGATAGCTCAGTAGCTTAGGTATCTGACACTTTGGATGCTGCTTAATGTAAAGTATTTTGATTTTCCCCCCACAGGTCTTGGAATGATTTTGTTAATGTATTTCTGCATGACAATGTGTATCTCTTAATGTGTTTTCACCACTTATTAACACAAATTTTAATGTACAGATTTAATAAGAAACCAAAGAGAGGTATTCAATACCTACAAGAACAAGGGATGCTTGGTACTACTCCAGAAGATATTGCCCAGTTCTTACACCAAGAAGAAAGATTAGATTCTGTAAGAAATCATTTATTTTCTGATGTATCTAATATTTATTTGACAAAAACAATAAGATTCCTTGTGCCAAACTAACTTTATATTAATACCATGCTGCCGAATTCTAAAAAGTTTGTAAGCTGTCTTGAGCATTATCTTTTAGATATATGAACCTAAGCCATTCAAAGTTTTAAGTTCAATGTTACAGTGGTACTGTATTACCAATTTATTTGGAAATAAAAGTATGATTGCAAAAGCAATAATTATAAGAGGCAGCAGCAAAATAGAGCAACTACACAAGAAAACAACAAAAGGCTAGCTAAAATACCTAGTATAAAACAGTAGAACCTCGGATAAAGTCCAAACTCCATTCCACAAGTTTGGACTTTATCCGATTCTGGACTTTATCCGAATCAAATGGGCGATGCATCGGATAACGTCCAAAGAATGGATTTTATCCGAGGTACCTATACCAAATGCCTCAGATAACGTCCATTTTTAAGCGATTTTGGACTTTATGCGATGCATCATATGTGCATGAAAACCGCAACTTTATCCGAATCGGACTTTATCCGAAGTACCACTGTACTTATGTTCTACCTTTTGCATTGCCATGATTGCTCAGTTTCCAAATCTCTTTACATCAGACATTTTAAAATATTGACACAAAAGATGATATCTATTTTGATCACTTTTGTTGTTTATATTCTGACCCTGGATTTACAATCTATTATTTCCATTTAGACTCAAGCTGGTGAGTTCCTAGGAGACAATGATAAATTTAATAAGGAAGTTATGTACGCATATGTGGACCAACACGATTTTTCGGCAAAGGATTTTGTTTCGGCTTTACGCATGTTTTTGGAAGGCTTTCGTCTGCCAGGAGAAGCTCAGAAAATTGATAGATTAATGGAGAAATTTGCTGCTAGATACTTGGAGTGCAACCAGGGGTGAGCAGCTTTCCGTTAACTTTGCCTGTCTTTGAAATTAGGTAATGGGGAAAATTGATTATGCTTTTTTTTTCTAGGCAAACCCTTTTTGCTAGTGCAGACACAGCATATGTCTTGGCTTATTCAATTATCATGCTGACAACAGATCTCCATAGCCCGCAGGTATGTTACATGCGTCCTTTTAATGTCAGAAATTGTAACAGAAAAGCTTAAACTTTAAAGCCATGATTTTTTTTTTAAAAACTCAGAAATGTCAGGCTTCACAAATCTGCCTTGTTTTTTCTTTACTTTTTCTTATTCAGCATTTTTTTCATTTTTCATGTCATCAAACATATGTGGTAAAACTTAGAGGAACAGCATTTCAGCATAGCTTTCTTCTAACTATCTTGAATTTTCATCGTGAAACAGATTGTAGTAAACCAATAGGGAGAAGTGAGAAAATCTTAAAGCTAGACTACTTAACTAGTTTGATGTTTTGTTAAATAAAACTGAAAAAATTAACAGAGTGGTTAAAGAGTAAAGGTTGCCCTTGCTCGAAAACCAGTCATATCCAACTCTAGGGTTCAGTGCTCATTTCCGTGTCTAGCCAAAGAGCTAGCGCACTCTGCATCTGCAGACACTTCTGTGGGCATGTGGCAGGCATGACTAGATGCTAGAGTGCAGGGAACACTGTTTACCATCCCACCAATATGGTACCTATTTATCTACTTGCAACTTCTTGCTCTCAAACTGCTAGGTTCGCAGGAGTTGGGACAGAGATGGGAGCTCACTCCATTGTGCAGCACTTGGTCTCAAACTGCTGACCTGTCGACCTTCCAGTTGTCAAGTTCAGCGTCTTATTTTTTTACTTATTTTAATGCCTTTTAATAGTGCCAACATAGAAACCATATTCATTACATCCTCTGCAGTCAAAGATGGAGAAATTCCATTCAGTCAGCAAAGACAAGACCTGTGGCTCAGATCATAATCTACTGATTGCCAGATTCAGACTCAGACTAAAGAAAATAGGGGGAAAATTAGGCCACACAGGTATGACATAGACAGCATCCCTAAAGAATACACGGTGGAGGTATGGAACAGATTTAATGGTTTTAGACTTGATAGACAGAGTACCATAAGAATTATGGACGGAGGTTCAGGACATCATACAGGAGGCAGCAAGTAAAACCATACAAAAAGAAAAGAAGTGTAAGAAAGCAAAGTGGTTGTCTGAGGAAACTCTTAAAATAGTGAAGGAAAGAAGGAACGCCAAAAGCAAAGGCGAAAGAGAAAAATTCAATCAATTGAATACAGATTTTCAAAGAAAGGCAAGGAGAGATAAGGAAACCTTCTTAAATGAACAGTGCAAAGCAATAGAGGAAAGCAACAGAAGGAGAATGACTAGAGATCACTTTAAAAAAATTGGAGAAATCAAGGGAATGTTTAAAGCAAAAATCACCGTGATAAGGGACAAAGACAGCAGAGTTTTAACTGATGCAGAAGAGATTAAGAAAAGATGGCAAGAGTACACAGAGATACTCTGCAAAAAGAACCTCAACGCTTCTGATAATCACAGTGATGAGAACATTGAACTTGAACCAGACATCTTGGAGAGTAAAGTCAGGAGGGCCCTAAAAAACACTGCCAACAACAAAGCTAGTGGAGATGATGGTATCCCAGTTGAATTATTCAAAACCCTAAAAGATGATGGAATTAAAGTATTGCATTCTATATGCCAGCAGATTTGGAAATCACAGCAATGGCCACGATTGGAAAAGGTCAGTATAAATTCCAATCCCAAAAAAGGGCAATGCCAAAGAATGCTCAAATTATCGTACAATTGCACTCAACCCACACGCTAACAAGGTCATGCTCAAGATAATAGAGGGTAGGCTTCAGCAGCACGCGGATAGAGAATTACCAGAAGTGCAGGCTGGGTTCCGAAGAGGTGGGGTACTAGAGACGAAATTGCCAACATACATGGAGAAAACAAAGGAATACCAGAAACAAGTCTACTTTTCTTTCATTGATTACATCAAGGCCTTTGACTGTGTGGACCACAATAAAATATGGCAAGTAATTAAAGAGATGGGAATACCAGAACATCTTAAATGTCTCATGAGAAATCTGTACGTGTGTCAAGAAGCAACAGTTAGGATGGGATATGGGTTAAGGGAGTGGTTTGGAATAGGAAAAGGCATAAGACAAGGCTGCATTTTGTCACCTTGCTTATTTAACTTATATACAGAGCACATAATGTGCAATGCAGGGCTGGATGAATCATAAGTTTGAATTAAAATCGCTGGGAGAAACATCAACAATTTGAGATATGCAGATGATACTACCCTAATGGCAGAATGTGAAGAAGACCTAAAAGAAGCTCCTGCTTAGGTTGAAAGCAGAGAGTGCAAAAGCTGACTTGAGATTCAACATCAAGAAAGCCAAGATAATGGCAACAGGCCCTAGAAAATAGATGGGGAAGAAGTAGAAGCAGTGACAAACTTTACATTCTTAGGATCCAAGAACACTGCAGATGGTGATTGCAGCCATGAAATAAAAAGCTGACTGATTCTTGGGAGATAAGCTATGAGAAACCTGGGGAACATAGTTAAAAGTAGAGATATCACCTTGCAAACAAAAGTCCGCATAGTCAAAGCAATGGTATTCCCGGTAGTAATGTATGGTTGTGAGAGCTGGACCATAAGGAAAGCTGAGCACAGAAGAATAGACTCCTTTGAAATGTGGTGTTGAAGGAGAATTTTGAGAGTACCCTGGAGAACAATGAGATTTAATATGTCGGTCTTAGAAGAAATCAGCCCGACTGCTCTTTGGAAGGTCAAATATTGAAGATGAAGCTAAAGTACTTTGAACATCAAATGAGAAGAGAGGATTCACATGATAAAGTCTTGATGCTAGAGGAAAGGTTGAGGGCAAAAGAAGAAGGGGCAGCAGAGAATGAGATGGCTAGATGGTATTGTTGACGTGATGGGCACAAAGCTGGGTGGGTTGAAGAGGATGGTAGAGGACAGGAGTGCCTGGCTGGTGTGTAATGGTCCATTGGGTCGCAAAGGGTCGGGCATGACTATGCAACTGAACAACAACAACAATGCCAATAGTTAGAGTTGTTTGGATGGTTCGGATAATAAAGTTTAACTAAGACAGATTAAAAGAGGCTCTCAATAAAACCAAAGTAAAACTTACAAGGACAACTGATTATGCCTAATGTGTGCAGACACATTTTTAAAAGTGAGAATTAAAAATCCTGGAAGGGTAAAATGGTTTCCCTGTGGATGCTTCGGGTTACGAATTTTTCATGTTACTATGGAGGCGGTTGGAACGTTCCTCCGTTGTAACCCAGAATTGTGCTGTATTTGTATCACCTAAATAAAAGCTGCTGAAGGGTTATATTTTATCTCAGTAGAATTTCAGAGCAAGATCGTGTTACATTCTTAGGCAATTGAGTCAGCATAACAAATGCACTTATTCTTACATTTTATCAGCACCATTAGTCTTAATATGTACTCAAATGTACCACTGACACACTTAGAAAATCTGGTTGTTGGGTTGCAGTCTGGTTTAAAGTAAGGTACTAATAAGCCATGGCAGTTTCACTATAATGGCTATTAGCTATTCACTACGTTTTGTTGCTGTCATTTGCAGTTTGGTTTTTATAGCCAACTGCATGGAAGTATAAAACTGTCAATAAAATTAAACAGTTGTGACAACAGCTTATGGACATTGAGGAAAAGAGATGAGTGCTTGAACTAGGCGTCATCATTCTTTGGGCCTAATTTATACTGACGTCTCAAGTTGTTGAACTCTCATTGATCCTAGAGCAAAACAAAGTTCAGAAGACTGAAAGGTTTTTCCTATTTTATAGGTAAAGAATAAAATGACAAAAGAACAATATATTAAGATGAATAGAGGTATCAATGACAGTAAGGATCTCCCTGAAGAATATCTCTCTGCCATCTATAATGAAATTGCAGGGAAGAAGATATCAATGAAGGAAACAAAAGAATTAACAATACCCACAAAAACAAGTAAACAGAGTAAGTGTCCGTACCAGATTAAATAAAATAATTTTCCATTTTTTCTTTTTTGCTTATATTGAAAATCTTGTAAAACTGTTTAAAGTTATTACAGGCCACTTTTGAAATACAGTACTAATAATATGTAAGTGCTGTTACTGCATGCACTTAATTTACTGTATTCTTTTTATAGCGGGAGAGAGTAAAGGAAAGTACACTTTTACTTTTCATAGATGCGGAAAAAGTATTCAGGATGGTTGTAGTTACTAAAATTCATTCTCTGTTGAAGCCATTGCATGAAACGAATTGGTTTTTGCATTGTAATTGTAATGCTGTTGGAATTAAACCCATTTTAAAGATTAACTTGGAAATACATGTTTCAATTCTTGGCTTTTCTGCTTCATCTGGGATTTGCACTGTTTCTGGTACCTGCAACAACCTTTTTTTCCTTCAAAAATCTAGTTCTGAATGTCTCAATGAAATAAATTGTTGGGTGTTAACAAAGGTGATAAGCCGTTTTGCTGGAGCAATAGATTATTCTTTTTTGTCATAACCCTTTAATGTAGTTTATCTTTCAATTTAAAAATAGGGTTTAATATGTGTTGTGAGAAAGAAATACCCTATTTGCTGGCGTATAAGACCCCCCCCCCCAAAGAGTGCATCTTGTATTGTATATAGTGGGCTATTTTGGTAATAATGGGGTGTGTCTTATACTCCAATAATACGGTACATGCTCATTTGGAAAAACAAGAATAAGAAATCTCTCTAAATTACTTCCATACCATATTTGCACAATAAAAAGCAAATTTCTTTCTTGTATGGTAAAACAAACAGTTATTTCACAAATGTGTTGAACTGAAGTATCAAATAGATGATGTTTAATTTAAATTATGATCTTGGTATATAGCGCAAAGATATGCAGTCTATGCAACTAGCTTAAAATATCTTGGTGCAGAGCTTACACTTGCATAATTCAGAAAAGGTTGTACTATTCACAAAGCAATTCTATATGCATGTTACACAATTAGTTGTGCTGTGGATCATACTGTTAATTGTGCAGATCATGTAACATAATTGTAATGCCTGGGAAGCTTTCACAGGTGTAACTTTACATTATGCAAACTGCTACTGTGTAAAGTATTTTTCCCTAAGTTATCTTTAATATAGAAAATGTGCTTACAGGTGTAGCTAGTGAGAAACAAAGACGGCTACTATATAATTTAGAGATGGAACAGATGGCTAAAACGGCTAAAGCTTTGATGGAAGCAGTGAGCCATGTTCAGGCTCCTTTCACCAGTGCAACACACTTGGAACATGTAAGACCAATGTTTAAGGTACGTCTTGATTAATATTTTTCCCATACTGTCAATTCAGGTTTTATCTATGCAAGTAAGAATTTTGGATTAAATCCTGTTGTTACTCACAAGAGTATATACCACGAAGCAATGGTATTTACATAAAGTTGACATAACAAGTTGCGTTCAATTAAGTGGGTCTTGCACTAGTTGGAACTAAAAGTTGAATTTTAGTTTTTGTATTTTAAAATATTTATTATGGCCGATCTCTTTTTTTTCTAACACTGACAATGTTACATCTTCCACTTTTGATAGCATTATTCTGCTAAAATATGTTTGCTTTCCTGGAAGAAAAATAGAAATTAAAAAAAGAGAGAGAAATGTGTAAATCTTACTCATCAACATTTTAGTTTGTAATACAGCTCAAATGTACTTGAACTGAACATTAATTAAAATGTATTACATTATTTTTCATGGATTTGTATTCTAGTTAGCCTGGACACCTTTCTTAGCGGCATTCAGTGTGGGTTTACAAGACTGTGATGACACAGAAGTTGCCTCTCTATGCCTGGAAGGCATACGGTGTGCCATTAGGATAGCATGTATTTTCAACATCCAGGTAAAACCAAACTCTTAACATTTCAAAAGATCATTGCAAAAGTGTTCTATTAAGTAGTAGCAACATACCATAAAATACTTGACGTAGTTTACTAATAATGTGCAATTTACTAAGAAAAGGCCAGAGTAATTTTCTAAAAGTGGAAGCATATTTCAATTTTATTGTTGGAGTAAGACTAAATCATACACATCATTACAGTGTGGGTCTGAGCTTGCTTTAGAAATTTGCCAGGATGTTTATGTTTTTACTAAAATAAGTAAACTCGTACATGGGGCAGATTTTCTGAAACCTGTTTTTCATATTAGTTCAAATTTTTATCATATGGTACCGAAAAACTTGCTTAGCCAATTCTGTCATTGTCTGTACTTTTTATTACACTGGTTCCATTGTTCTTTCTCCTTAAGAATGTGGTATAATCCAATAAAAACTTGGATAGTTCAGTCACCAGTGTCTTCTTTACAAAATGTCTGAAAGCCACACCACATTAACAGAAAGCCTTTCATATTGCACAAATGTGATGATCATCTTTAGGGTTACTCAAGAGCTATGTCCTGTTATTTTAAAATATGTTTGGCCATAATTCTTTGTAATGCTGGTCCCAGTTGATAATCCCGTGATGGTTCTTACCCCATCTCCAAAAGAATTAATGCACAATTTAGAAGCAGCAGCTTAGAAACATTTTGTATGTTCTATGTTCTGTTTATAAAAGTTCCTTAGGCTTTGTCACAATCAATTGTTATTTGTTCTGTAAACTCTCAAATGTGACTTTCATTTATGCTATACTATAAGTGGGGTTTGTTTGCAGATGATAGATCTTCTTTGTAGACCAATATACAAAAGTACAATACAAGATTATCATAAAATCTGGGGAAATGGCAGAAATGTAAAGTGCCTGGATCTACAGGTATCTGATATTTCAAACAGAATTGTGTGAGACAACTCCAGTGCAGTTGTTTTAAAATATTATAAATTAATTTGTTAAATGTCCAGAGAGAGATCATATATTACATATTGGCCTTACTTTTCAAGATTTTGGCATTGCTTCGTAGGAAAAATGGCAGTCAGTGGGGAGAAATCTTTTTCTGAGGAGAGTAGAAAAAATCAGTTTCAAAGTCTAGGAATGCTTTCAATCTGCTAGACCAGGGGTGGCCAAACTTTTTGCACCGTGGGCCTGACCTGGTCAGCTGAATGGGCCAAACCACACCCGCAGAAATAGGCACATTTACCACTGTAATAAATGTGCCCACTTCTGCGTTTATGACAGTCACTGGTGCATTTGCGCCCGTGCATGCATAAGCATGTCTGCTTCCACTTCCGGGTGCGAGGGTGAAGGTGACGGGCCTGATGGAATGGCATCATGAGTCAGGGCTGGCACACGGGCTGTAGGTTGGGAACTCCTGTGCTAGACATTGCAGAGTGTTATATGCATTCCTAAAATAGGGACCACTTCGGTGGGAAGGTAAACAGCGTTCCGTGCCTGCCACATAACCATGGAAACGTCTGCCGAAGCAGACAGCTCTGGTTCTTCGGCTTTGAAACAGAAATGAGCACTGAACCCTAGAGTTGGATATAACTGACTTTCGAGCAAGGGAAACCTTTACCTTTACTAAAACTCATTGAAACTCCAAATAAAGGCCCAATTCAAATATAATAATCTAGCAATGGTTACCAGATAGGGAGCAGTCTGCGAGATCATGCCATTTCTTCCCTGTGCATATGGGTTTTATAAAAAAAAAATCTCTAGCGACTTTCATCACAGTTAAAACTTATGGCCAGTATTCTGTTCCATTGCCCAAATGAGGAAGCACAGCTACATAAGCATTCCTATCACTCCAGCAAACTTCCTTTCGGATGCCCAATATTGTAGTGGTTGTACGATTGCTTGTGCTACTAGTTGCATTAGTGGCTACATGTTGGGCTGTTGGAGCACAGAAACACATAGTCTCCTTTATATTTGAAAAAGGATGCTAACTTTTATTTACAGTATCCAGTATCCTTTATTAACTGATTAGGCATTTGGCCATATCAGGTTAAAATGTGATAAAATACGTTAGATAAAATATCACTACAAAAACAGAATAAAAATTAGATTAAAAGTAGAATGATACAATCACAGTAAAATGAGATACAAAATTTATTCGATAAAATTCATTATTTTTGCATACAACCCCTATTTGACTAATAAAACATCCTCTTTTTTGAATGGCCCGAACTATAAACTTGACAGTTCTAATATTTACATATTTATTTGTGCCCTGAAGTAAGTAAGTTAATCTTTTATTAGATTCCCAGTATTTCGTTCCTTCTAGTACTGTCTGTAAATACTGGGCTCTTATTGTGGCATATAATTGACAACTAAACAGAACATGTGCAATATTTTCTATTTCTGGTGTTCTGCAGACACATGTTCTCTCGGAGTATGGGACATGATTAAATCGACCATATTTAACAATGAATGCTCAAATCTTCTTGTAAGTGCTATTCTATGATACTGAGTCAGGCCCATTGCCATTTATTTCTTGATTTGAAAATGCTTTTTGTTTTCGGCCAACAATTTCAAGGATTGGTAAAAAGACTATAATGAGTCCACATCATAACAAGGGTTTGTGAAGCAGTTTGAACACAGTTTCTGTTGGGAATCCTGTTCCATGATTCAAGTCAACTCAGACATAACCTTTAAAAATGTCTAAGACTGTTATCACAATGGATGACATTTGAATATGAAAGAGGAATTGTCACAGAAGAGTATTTGCAATCCTGCAGCTACTCCTTATCTTTTGATTTTAATTACATATGAAAGCCAATGTTGTGGGGAATAGAAACATTTCTTCCCTTTCATCTGCAAAAAGAAAGAAAAGTACAGACAAACTTTCTCCCCTTCAGAAGGTTGAATAAGCAGTGTGACAGGTAAAAAGAGCCGACTTAAGTACAAAATGTAGATGGAATTAAATAGGTGAGGATCCTGAGTAATATGAATTGCAACACAGAAGTCAAGGAGAACAGAATAGACAAATGCTTAGTTTGATCATGAGAATGCTGTTGATGACTTTAGAGATGGTAGTTTCAGTGGAACAGAGGATAAAAATTAGTTTACAGTAGGTTGGAAGTGAGAAAAGTAAGCAGTGGAAATAAATAGATTGAGAATTTTGGAGATTAAGCATTGAAGAGGAATATAACAGGATATGTCATGGAGAGGAGTTTTTTAAAGTGGTGTAAATATGATATGCTACTCTGTCCAGGTTATCCTGCTATGTTAATAGACCATACTGCCAGCAACTCAACGCCAAGTGTCAGGTGGCGGTTAACTAACGTGACAACCATGAGGACTAATGGTGTTGGGTGCCAAAGTCCACAGGAAAGGGTGATGGTCGCTAAGTGAATTAATTCCTACTTCAGTCCATCTTGATGGAGGTCAGCAGCTTCATCAATACTGGCCTGGGACTGATGAGGAGTTTCCGTACCAAAAAGGCTCAGGACCAGAAAGTGACTCATGGAAATGGATCAGTGGTATGGGTATCATTCTGTGATGGCGAAGGCAGATGAAAGGCCACTGCATTATATTTTAAGGACAGTCTTCATGGCTGATCGCCATGATGATCGCCAATATTTGAATTCCGATACGGCAGAAGAAGAAATATGGTATTTTTTAGAACAGTAGGGCAGAGGGTGAATCTCCTTCACCAGTTTTCTTTTATATGGGTTTTGAGTATTCATATTTTGCTTCCTATTATTGCACTACTATGGTATGTTAAAAAGTGATGCTATCACTTTCAGAACTTAATAAATATTGATGAATTAAAACAACTTATTTCTTTCTTCTTATAGCTTGAAAGAGATGCTTATGTCCAAGCGCTAGCAAGATTTACTTTACTTACAGTGAGCTCTGGCATTACTGAAATGAAACAAAAGAACATTGACACAATAAAAACACTCATTACAGTGGCTCATACAGATGGAAATTACTTGGGAAATTCTTGGCATGAGGTAGATTGATTTTTTTAAAAGTACTATACAAGAATTGACTATGCATACTGTACTTGTCTATATATATTTGTACTAGTTTATTGCCCGGCATTGTCGGGGGTTATTGATTTTTTAAAAATTGTGGTATTTATGGCAGGGTGAGAGGCAGATATACGTCAGGGGAGGCGCTCTCCCTGGTGGATCCCTGCCTGGCGCCTTTGCATTTCCTCTCAGCTGTTGCGAGGGCTGCCCTCGAAACAGCGGAGGGGGAAATGCAAAGGCGCCAAGCAGGGATCCGCCAGGGAAGGCACCTCCCCTGACGGATACCTGCCTCTTGCCTTTGCATTTCCTCCTCAGTGGTTCGAGGGCTGGTTCAAAACAGCAGAGGGGGAAATGCAAAGGTGCCAGGGGACACAGCGATGGGATAAGGGGAGCTGACACACAGGCCGCTATTGGTCCATGGATGGATGTTCCCGGGTGAAGTGCTGCCTGTCTGTCAGCTTCCCTTTTCCCCATCGCTGTTTTGAGAGCTGCTCTCGACACAGCGATGGGAAGAGGGGAGCTGGCAGGCCGCACTTCGTCTGGGAATGCACGTTCCTGGACGAAGTGCGACCTGTCTGTCAGCTTCCCTTTTCCCCATCGCTATTTTACCAGTCGGGTCACTTGGGCCCTCTTCTTACCTTAATCCCCGTTTTTCTGTCTGTGGCGGTGGTGTGGATGGGGCAAGAGCGTTTGGGCCCATGCCAGGGGCTGTTGCACCGCATTTCCTTGCTGGTTCTCCCTTCTATGGCCTGCCAGCCTCCTCCATTGTGTTTTGTTCGGAGGCCTTCGTCTTGCCCTGCCCCCGGCGATGAGGGGGAAATGGGGCCAGACCGTTCCCTCAGCCCAGGCTCTGTCTGCCTCGGTAAGGCAGGGTCCTGAGCTGTATTGTGCGTGCGAGTCGTCCGTTTTTTTCTTTCCGCGTGCCGGCTGTCCCTCCTCCTCTGCACTCATGTTGTCCTGCCTGATTGGCTGAGGCATGCCGCGGCGCGGAGGATGCTGGGACTCGTAGTTTTTTGTTTTTCCATGTTCGTGGGGCGTTGGCCCCACTCTCGGCTCCTGGACCCTCACGGCGATGATGTCAAGGACAAAAGGTAGGTGTGAACGCCGCATTACGGGATAGGCTGGACGTGTGTGGAAACGCATTCCGCACATGCACGGCACATCCCTTCTTTATAGATTAAGATTATGCATAGAGAATTTTTCATACGTTAAATTGGTAGGAATGTATTAAAACTAAATTTCATATTTTAGTTGTTATGAAGTGTACATTATACTCTGCTAATGTTGGATGCCTAAGAATTTGCTTAATTTTATTCCTCCATTTGGGCTGTATGAATGAAAACCAGATGGAAAACTGCTGTTAACTATAATAAGTATAAATTTTAAACATAGGATTGTTTAGTTTATTTACTAGTATTCTGTTTCTTAATTCAAGATCTTGAAATGCATCAGTCAGCTTGAACTGGCACAGCTAATAGGTACTGGAGTAAAACCACGATACATTTCTGGGACTGTAAGAGGGCGAGAAGGTTCTTTTATGGGAACAAAAGATCAGGCATCTGATGAATTTGCAAGTCTGGGACTAGGTGAGTATTGGAAATATCGATAGGAGCTCATGGGTTAGATTGTTTCCAATGATTTATGTAACAATAGCAATCTATACCTATAAGGAAGAGGTGTGGCCGTATGTATGCAGAATACGTTTCCACACCCCTGGAGCAAATCCCGTGATACTTAGCACATACGTACCTGCGAGGGTCCTGAGGCCAAGGGTGGGGCCTATGCCCCACAAATACAACAAAACATAAAACTACAACTCCCAGCAGACACTACAGCACAACGCAGCCAATCAGGGAGGCTGGGCTGAGAGTGAGAGAGGCGGGGCACCGGTCATGCATGCACACAGACCAACTGCCGCCCACAAAGCATAGCGCGACTAAGAAACAGCAGCACCCATGGCCGGAACGTGCAGGGCTGCAACGGCAAGGCCGCTGCAGGCGGCGCCCAGCACAGCAATGGGGGCCAAGAAGCCGCCCCCAAAATAGCCGGGAAAACCTCAGGTGATCTGTGCTCATATTGCAAGAACTCTACATCATTTTTGTATATTGTCCCTGAGCAGCGATTTTCTTGACTAGGAAGAATGGCTAATTCCTGTGTCACCAACAGAGAACTGAGAAAACCTTTAGTGGATTTCAGCAGTAATTGGCTGTATTATGAATTTGCTATCTTTCAGACAGAACAAGATCTTTACCCACTGCTGCTAAAACTCTTGAGGCTGCAACTATTTTTATGATTGTCCTTTTAGTGGTGCTAACATTATTTTCTTACTTTCTTCCTTCTCCAACCCCTACTTTAAAATAATAATATATACATTAGTCGGAGGAAATATGGACTGGAAGCAGATAGCAAGCATTCAAGAATCCATTGGAGAAACTAGCTCACAAAGTGTTGTTGTTGCTGTAGACAGGTACAGTATTATGTTTTGATGTCTTATTACATTGATATAGTAATATCAATATCTCTGTTGATATGGAAATTAATAGGATATTTTCATTAGGATATGTGACACATTATTTTAAGAAAGATCAACGAAGTGAAAATATTAATGCTTCTCATTTTAAAATTGTATACTCATTCTCAAAGTGAAGCTTTTTTAAGTTTATTGGTAGTGCTGTTTTTATAATCTTTAATTGAATTTTAAGATATAACATACAAAAAAATAAAACATTACATTATGCAGTAAAACACACACAAAAAATTTCTCTGATATAACGAATAATTCCCATTTAATAAACTATACTATATTATACATTTCTTAGTGATTTATTTGTAATATATTGATATGCTATTATGTGTATAATTGATTGCATATATTACTCTATTATATCTAGTAATCTGATAATATATAATACTCACATTATTTCAAAATCACAATAACAAACAGAAATCATAAACACCAGTGATATTTACAAAGCCCTGGAGACTAGGTTTGTCAGTGCTGTTTTTTTAAAAAATATATCTAGATATATATTGAAAGAAAATTGTTTCTTTGGCAGAATATTTACAGGATCTACAAGGCTTGATGGAAATGCAATTGGTAAGTTTTAGCCATAGTTCATCATAACATTGCATTAACATTTTTTAAAAAGAGAATATCAAGTGAATTTTCTTTGAATTCCACAGTGGATTTTGTCCGATGGCTTTGTGCTGTATCTATGGACGAATTGCTATCTGCGACTCATCCTCGGATGTTTAGTTTGCAGAAAATAGTAGAGATTTCTTACTATAACATGGGGAGGATAAGACTGCAGTGGTCTAGAATCTGGGAAGTTATTGGTGATCATTTCAATAAGGTATGTATATAATAATTTTAACCTGTATATATACATATATATACATATATATATAAAGGCCCCTTAACCGTTGGGTTCGTTCAAAGGCTCCCGCACCAGGCCCTACCATCCCCAACCTGGCCCTCCGCACTCACCGTAACCCCTGCCTTCCCAACGCCGCGGGGTTTTGGTGGTCGCCAGTGGGGCAGCAGCCCCACGAATGCAACCAACAAAAAAGAACTACGATTCCCAGAGTCCTCTGCGCTGCGCAACCCCTCAGCCAATCAGGCTGAGGGACGCGAGCGCAGAAAAGGCTGGGAAAGCGTGGCATGCCGACTAAAAAAAAAAACAAACCGCCACGGAAAAACCCCCAACCACAAAAGGGAAAGTGAGGAAGAGGGAATGAGGGGGCAGCCTAGGACCCATGCTGCCCACCCGCCCCACCACCTTGCCCCCTCAACAGTCCCTCTCCCCCACCCCACTTACCTTTTTAAGGTAGGTGTTTTTCCAAAAAAACACGGCCTTCTCCTCTGGAACGTGCGGTGGTCTCTCCTCCGATCCTGCCTGCGTCGAGGCCTCAACGCCAGCAGGATCAGAGAAGAGACTGGTGCGCATCCCAGCGGAGAAGGCCACGCCGGGAAAAACATGCCAGCCAAAAAAAAAGTAAAGGGGGGGCAGGTCCCCATTCGCCCAGGAAGGCAGGGCCAAAGGACCCGGCCACTGCCACCCACGGGTGACGGGGAACGCCGCCACTAAGCTTCCAAAAGCCTGGCCTTGCAGTCCAGGCTAAGGGAAAATCCCCCCTGGCCGGCCCCACTTTAAAAAAAAACCAGAAAGCAAAGACAGCGAACAGAGCCCTGTTCGCTGTCTTTGTTTACCGGGAAAATACCCCCCTCCCTGCGGCCACCGCCACCGCAAGGCAGACCACGGGAACCACCTGCCCCACCGCCACCGCAACAGCAGCCAAATTTACCGCGTCCTGGCCAGCAAGGCGAGGCCACGGTAAACCTTCCCAACACAACCCACCCCCCAACACACACACACATAAAACCCACCCACAACCAACCAACCAACAAACCCACCCACAACAATAAGAACAAAAATTCAAACTTACCTAAACAGAGCCACCCTTACACACGTCTGTCCTCCATGACTGCCTCTTCCATCTGAACGTTAGTGAATGTATTCCACCAGACGGAGCTACAATTAGAGATACTGTTCAGTGAACACTATCTCTAACTAAATATAGCACCCTCTCTTGGACTACATTCACTAACTGCCACTCTGTCTCCCTCTTTCTCTCTCTCTCTCAAACACACAGAGAAAGAGAGAGAGAGAGACAGAGTGCTTTTTGTTTCTCTCTCTCTCTCTCTCTCTCTCTCTCTCTCTCTCTCTCTCTCTCTCACACACACACACGACACTACTGTCTTAAAAAAAAATTTAATGTGTGTGTTGGTGTTTGAAGAGGTATTTTACGTAGGGGTGGTGGTTGTACAGAACCAAAACCACCCCAAGCCACCAACCCACACATTAAAAATGCCCGGCAGGGCCGGGCAAACTATACTAGTTATATATATTTTTAAAAGCTGTTCTTCCAAAAAGATTAGAAGAACTTCACATGATATTCATAACATAATGCAAATGCTTCTTGCATATTAAGAAGAAGGTTAGTAGTAATAGAAAATAAATAATGCAGACCAAGTCTCAGCAACTTGTAGTTCTCTATAGTACAAGGACCGTATTGGATCTTCCAGAATGTATTAACTGATACCTACTGCATACGTAGTCTTGTGCTAAGGTAGTTTTAATTTTTCCTTTTATTCATTGTCTGAAATCCTGCTTAGTTTCTTAAATGTGACGGTGATGTCTTCAGCACTGGCAAATCACTGACTAATTATTAATTATTAAATTATTATTAAAGATGTGTGCTGATTTTAAGGAGCATATGCAGTGAAGTCAAATGCACATCCAAAATTAGCAAAGGAAAACCTTTAAGTAGCAGCAATTTGCTTCTGCTTTACAGGGAAAATACAGCAATTTGCTTCTGTGTGACATTACCATCACACATGCAGAGCTGCACCACAGGATTTCAACCATTTTTTAATAGTATCATTTCGAATACTGAAGGTAGTGCAATTAATTTCTTATTTTTAGAAAGTAAAAACATTGGAAAAGTTCCATGAACTAGGTATTGAAAATGTGGAATTATTTGGAAAATAACTGTGCTACTAAATAGGAAATGGAAAAAATATTTTTAATCATTATTTTCCTTCCATTTTTGGCAAGTACTGTAGTTCTATTAAAACGTGACTAGATTGAATCTCCTGTTGCCTACTATATCTTGTAAATTTTTGACTTGTCCTTGATAGGTTGGCTGTAATCCTAATGAAGATGTAGCTATTTTTGCGGTGGATTCTTTAAGGCAATTGTCAATGAAATTCTTAGAAAAAGGGGAACTTGCAAATTTCCGATTCCAAAAGGATTTTTTAAGGCCATTTGAACACATAATGAAGAGGAACAGGTAAATTATGTCTAATGAAAACTACTATTTGGAATCATGCTCTCTTGTTATATGTATGGCGTTACATTTTGGATTGAATATTTCTTTGTAAAATTTGTGTCTGCTATAGATCTCCAACCATTCGAGATATGGTTGTCCGGTGCATAGCTCAGATGGTGAATTCCCAGGCAGCAAACATCCGCTCAGGGTGGAAGAATATTTTCTCAGTTTTTCATTTGGCTGCATCTGATCAGGATGAAAGTATAGTGGAACTTGCATTTCAAACTACAGGACACATTGTTAGTGAGTATTGATGCATAAATGACTGAATATCACAAGGAGGGACTGAGTTGTTTTTATCACCCTCCTTTCATAGCAGCATTTCTTGTTTCTTTCAGTTCTACTGTTTATATCCCTGAAAATTTTGTTTTATGGCTGCTTTTTATTTATTGGCCGATATCCAGTAAGGAAGTCATATTCAGAATAGTCTCACTGAGTCAATGTAACTTAGGTAAAGGTAAAGGTCACCCTGGTTCGAAAGCCAGTTGTATCCGGCTTGAGGGTTCAGTACTCATGTCTGTTTATAGCCAAAGAGCCAGCGCTGTCTGTGTTTCCATGGACATGTGGCAGGCATGACTAGACACCGAAGTGCACAGAACGCTGTTTACCTTCCCACCGAAGTGGTACCCATTTATCTACTTGCAATTTCTTGCTTTCAAACTGCTAGGTTGGCAGAAGTTGGGACAGTGATGGGAGCTCACTCCATCATACAGCACTCGGGTCTCAAACTGCTGACCTGCCAACCTTCCGGTCATCAATCTCAGTGTCTTAACCACTAAGCCACCACAGTCCCTCTCAATGTAACTTACACTGGTGTTAGTTCACAAATGCTCGCTGATTCAGTGGGCCTGCTTTCGCTTAATTCTGGATTTCAGCAATTGTTTCAAAATCTACTAACATTCTACTAGTGTTACAGTATTATGATTGTGTATTAAAAGGTAAAGGTTTCCCTTGCTCGAAAGCCAGTCGTATCCGACTCTAGGGTGTAGTGCTCATCTGTTTCAAAGCCGAAGAGCCAGCACTGTCTGCTGCTGCAGACATATCCGTGGTCATGACTAAACACCGAAGCGCACGGAACGCTAAGTGGTCCCTATTTATCTACTTGCAATTTCCTGCTTTCGAACTGCTAGGTTGGCAGAAGCTGGGACAAAGACAGGAGCTCGTTCCGTCCTGCAGTACTCGGGAATCGAACCGCTGACCTTCTGCCTCCCAGTCAGCATCTTAGCCACTTGAGCCACTGCAGTCCCTGCAGATTGTGTATTACTTAGTCAATATATGTATTTTAAAAATAATTCAGAAATTGTTCAAAAACATGTTAGGGTTAAACTGTAAGTATTTTAATGTTACTTTATTATTTATTTCAGCCATTGTATTTGAAAAACACTTCCCAGCAACCATAGATTCTTTTCAAGATGCAGTAAAGTGCTTGTCTGAATTTGCATGCAATGCAGCTTTTCCAGACACAAGTATGGAAGCAATTCGCCTTATTCGTCACTGTGCAAAATATGTATCAGAACGGCCTCAGGTACAGTTTAAAAGTGTTAAGTAGTAGTAACTGTAGATAACGTCATCTGCCAAGTCTTTTCCATAAATCCTGTTGCAGAAACTGGATTTGAATAGAACGTAAGATGGCATAAGTTGGTACAGTATTTATAATTTTATTCAATTTGTCTACTTTTTTATTGTAAAGATTTTTATTAATGTTAGGTTGTACGCCACCCAGAGTGGGAAAATATCCCAGATGGGCATGATATAAATGTAAGAAATAAATAAATAACCGTATGAACCAGCTGTATCTAGCATCTGTGACAGTGCTTAAGATGGTCCTACATTGAGTACTGCATAGAACTAAATTTTTAACAGTCATCTCTTCAAGGCAGTAGAAATATAGCAAACACATTATCCTCCTACTCACAAGATGCTTGCTGCAAGTCAGTGCTCTGAGCGGTATATGTTCATCAGGAAAGCTTTATACACTGCAGTGGATGTAACGATACTCTACATACCTGAATACAGGCTTGAAGTCTGATAGTTAAAAAGATCTAGCTAGCTAGTAAAGATCCTTTATTTTTTTTAAAAAAATAGTTGGATTAGTGATATTCTCAAGATTTATAAAGCAGGACTTGCACATGATACTAAGTTTCTTCTGCATTAGTGTTGTCTTTGCTTCTTAAGGCTTTCAGAGAATACACCAGTGATGATATGAATGTTGCTCCAGAAGACAGAGTGTGGGTGAGAGGATGGTTTCCAATTCTCTTCGAGCTGTCCTGTATCATCAATAGATGCAAATTAGATGTAAGAACCAGGTAACAATCCATATTTGTAATTCACAATTTAAAAATTTCTACTTTACTTGTAAGTCTTCAAGGAAGTATCTGAAAATAAGAGGTATCATCAAGAGGAAAGGAGCAGAAATTTTAAACTACAAGGAATGGGAATTGTGATTAAGTAGTGTTCTCTTCTTTGCTTTAGGAATTTCCTTCAGGAAATAGATTCAAATTCAGTTGCATATACACAAATATCGAATGTAGGAAATACAGGATCTCTGTGTGTGTAGATTTATGTGTCTTTCAACAAAGTTACTAACTGTTCTAATTTTCAAAATATCTATGCCATAGCATTCTACAAATTAAAGCTGTCTGCAGACACAGATTTAGACAAATAAACAGTTAAAGCCAATTTGTTTCCTCTAAATTGGCAGCATTAAAGTTTCATAGATGATATCCAACAACACCATTCCTACGCCTTATTTCCTTGTATAACTTCTAAAATGGTCTGAAAGATAATATGCTTTCAAGAAATGTTCTGGTTTGAAATGTGGAAGGCAGTTTGTTTAACTGATCTAAAACCTCCACATTACTGTTGATTATTGAACAAGAATGTGAAACGTTCACTTAAAATATTGAAAAAAATGTGCTAGCAGTGTGCACCCCAAAGTCTCAAAAGGAAGTTGGCAATATGCTGCTGCCAATAACATCATTCCCATTGCTCAGGAGGAGTTGTGCAACATAAAGTCAGTGGAACAGCAGATTCTTTTAATTTCAATTTCATGTAGGTGTGTATAGTTTTCCCTGGACTGTTACTGCTGTTGCTACATGCTATCAAGTCACCTTCATTTTACGGCAACCCTATGCACGTGTAATCTCCAAAACACCCTAGACCTGCTCAACTTTCGTGAACTCAAGGCTGGTTTCATTTAGAAAGTCAATCCATCTTCATTTTCTTGCTGCCTTCTACCTTTCCCACCATTATTGTCATTTCTAGGTAATCTTGCCTTCTCACGATACCCAGGATTGTACCATTGGTATACTGTATTAGGAAAATTTTCTAGTTCTGTGCTAACAGTTTATTTTATTTTTATTAGAGCACTATTCTTCCTCTAATAGGCTTATGTCTTAGAATCTTCACACTGTGTAAAATCAATTATTTTAGTACTGTTTCTGAGTGTATATGTACTTCTGTAATATAGACAGAACACAGGATGGAATGAGCTCCTGTTCCCAGCTCCTGCCAACCTAGCAGTTCGAAAGCAAGAAATTGCAAGTAGATAAATAAGGACCGCTTCATTGAGAAGTTAAACAGTGTTCCGTGCGCTCCAGTGTCTAGTCATGCCTGCAACATGACCATGGAAACGTCTGCAGAAGATTCGGCTTTGAAACAGAGATGAGCACTGAACCCTAGAGTTGGATATGACTGGCTTTCGAGCAAGGGAAACCTTTACCTATCTAATATAGAAATTGATTTTTTGAGAAGTCTACTGACTTATAGCCATGAAGGAATTCTGAGGATTAGAGTTGAGGTGTGACAGAAGGCAAATGAAATGGTAAACAAAAGTGAATTTCTGATGCAATAGAGAATGACACCACATAGCCTTGCCCTTTCAAGAAACTATCCTTTATACTTCAAATTTTAGTTAAAAGCAGAACAGGCTAAATGTTCATTTTTTTACAGATTGAAATACTTTTATTAAGGTAGTTTTTTCTTAAACTAGAGTTAGTTTAAGAGTTATTTGGCAGCCTGAATTCTGTTGAAAAGTACATTTTCATTGGCATCATTGAAAAGAGCTCATGGTATCTGTTTTTGAAGATAATTGTTTTGATAGAGTCTGCCTTTGCTTCTAGTCAAGTACAAAAAAAGTCTGTCTATCATATTTTTGCTGCTTATATGATGGAAACTCAAAGTGGTGTCATGTGTAGGGACTACTGTACTGAATCTGACCCAAGCCCAGATCCATTTACCTTCAGGAAGGTCACAGAATCATATGCTTGCAAAGCTTGCCTGCTCTATTTAGTGCAAAGTCCCATTCTGATCATACCTATCAAGCATCCCAGATTGGCCGGGATTTCCCGTTTTTCGGCGCCGATTTTTGTCCTTTCCCGCCCAGAGCTGCCGCTATCCCAGATCTTGGCAGCGGGGGGAAAGGAGTTACTGCGCATCCCTTCTGTGCAGGTACTTTCTACGCATGCGCAGAACTTTTTTACGCATGAGTAGAACCCTTCTACGCATGCATAGAACCCTTCTATGCATGCGTAGAAGGGTTCTGTGCAGAAGGGGATGTGTAGAACCCTTCTACGCATGCGTAGAACTGACCAGCGCAGAATGGTTTTGCGCAGGTCCATTGTACGCATGCGTAAAAGCCTACGCATGCGTACAACGGACATGCACAGAATGGTTCTGCGCAGGTCCATTGTACGCATGCGTAAAAGCCTTCTGCGCATGCGTAAAACGGACCTGCGCAGAACCGTTCTGCGCAGGTCCCGTATTGTCCAGAGCCACGCTTGACAGGTATGATTCTGATTAGTGTCAAGATGTTTCCTCAAGATTAAAATAGATTTTAAAAGTAATTTGAGAAGTCAAGAGATTCTTTTATTTCTGTGTAAACCCTGCCCAGAGTGGTTCATGTTGGATGAGTAGAAGATAAATATAACGAAATACTTAGCATGGCTTCTCATATTTATTATCTACTCTTCATTCCAGAGGCTTAACAGTTATGTTTGAAATAATGAAAACATATGGTCATACATATGAAAAGCATTGGTGGCAGGATTTGTTTCGAATTGTCTTCCGGATATTTGACAACATGAAATTGCCGGAACAACAAACTGAGGTAAGTATGACATGAAAACAGAGGATTTTTACTCATCTCATAACCTCTTTTGCTCATGCATTTCTTCATACAAATGCTATGTTGTAGAACCGTTATTATTTGATTATTCCCAACCTCATCTCTTTTTCATACCAATTCATGGTGTGGAAAGCCATGGAAAGTTGATGTGATACTTTTTGCTCAAAGTCTTGTTTATTTGTGGTATAGCCTGTTAGTGCTCATACTAGTGCTGTTTAAATACTTCTACGTGAGAGAGGTGGAGAAATCCAATCTTTGTTCACTACAGGTACATGTGGAATGTGAAGTTATAGATAGTATCTTCTTTTTGGTCTGTTTTGTTAAAATCCTTGGGTGGACTGTGGTTTGCTTTCATTGTAATTACTATTAGTGGTGCAATAAGCATATGCCAGGATCCCATGGTAACATGTTTGTAGAATTTTGCTGCTCCCATCAATTGACTCAGGTTGGATTGATCCCTTTCTGTAGCATGCCATGGCTCGTAGATACATGCTCTGAGGATCTGGGGAAACTCTCTGGAGCAAGTGTTTGGTGCTACAAGGATCTCTACAGCAGCGGAAAATGGTACAAAAAACAGTTCTAGTGATGGAAATAATGGAATCCAGTGGAAGTATACAGTTGGATCCTAACCAAAGTTTTTACTGAATGATGAGGAAAAAGTCAAGGTTATTTTTGTATCAGTTTTCATAGCAATAGTCAACAAAATTAGAGGAAAGGGGGGGGGATGAGAATAGGTTATCAAAGGCAAGGTATGAATATGTGTATACTTACATTATTTTCCCATTAGGAAGATTTTGAAAATTCCTCTTTGATTGTTTTCAGTTTTCACATGCGCAATATTCTTGTAAGTGTGGATTTCTCTTACTTGGGCAAAATCTCCTTGGTTGTTAAAACACTAAACAGCCCCTGTTTAGTAATGGTTTACAATAGGGGTCCCCAAACCTTTCTCGTAGCAGGCTAGTCACGTGGTTCTTTCCACTGTAAAACGTGTCCGCGGCTGCCGTAAACACATTTACGACAACTGCAGGTGCATTTACAGCAGTGTTTGCATGTGCAAATTTTAATTTAATTTTCGCGCTTATATACCGCCCACTCGGGTGCAACCCAACTCAGGGCGGTTTACATGGCGGACAATAAATACAATATAATAATACAATGACACATAATAATACAGTTCAATTACATCAAAAGAAATTCAGGGGAAAAACACAATATCAATACATCACATAATACAAAGTACAAAGCATCAAAAATAATCAATATTAACAAAATCCCCAAGGGATGAAGCACAGCTCACATCCCATATAGTGCCCAGCCCAACTTCCCCAGCTGCGGCAAACATCAGCCTCAGTCCCTCTGTCTCCCTCCCTGCCCCCCCCCACTCTCACCACAGACCAGGGGAGAGAGCCGAGGTGGTGTGTCAGCTTCAGCGTCTCGGTGGCAGCAACTTCCAAAGTCCCCGCCGAGAACAAGGCACAGCTGCGCCAACGCTCCCATCTCCCCTGACCGACTTGGCCCGGGGAGAGAGCTGCAGGTGGCTCCCATCCTGGGCCGATGGCGGGGGCCCAGGAGATCTTCGGCGCGGCATCTTTTTATCCCTCCGGTCAAGGCAGGGCCGGAGGGAGACGGGGCCGGTGATCGCAGGTGGCTCCCATCCTGGGCCGATGGCGGGGGCCCAGGAGAGCTTCGGCGCGGCGTCCCCGGCTGCGGCGCGGCGTCTTTTTATCCCTCTTGTCAAGGCAGGGCCGGAGGGAGACGTGGCCGGTGACTGCAGGTGGCTCCCATCCTGGGCCGATGGCGGGGGCCCAGGAGAGCTTCGGCGCGGCGTACCCGGCTGCGGCGCGGCGTCCTTTTATCCCTCCGGTCAAGGCAGGGCCGGAGGGAGGCGGGGCCGGTGACCACAGGTGGCTCCCATCCTGGGCCGATGGCGGGGGCCCAGGAGAGCTTCGGCGCGGCGTCATGTTTTACTTCCAATTCCAGTAGCGGCATGGGCAGCACAGGCTGGATGATTTTGTGCCGCAGGCAGAGTCTGGCCCATGGGCCATAGTTTGGCCACTCCTGGTTTACAAGATCAATGTGATGTGTTTGATAATTACTTCAGTTCAAGACCAGAGAATCTCATTCCTGTAGCCAAATCCAAACTCTGGGCTTACTCAGAAGGTTTCGACCCATTTGTGACGACGTTGTTCAGTTGTTTCCCAGCTTTTGTGTGTGTCCTCCTGCCCTATTGAAACAGTTGATGTGTGTCTCCATGAGGCTTAGTTATTTGCTTTTGGTTAAAATACACTTGTAAATTTGGTCCCACCTTTAGTTCTCAGTTGCACTCAGCGCTGGAATACAGTCATACCAGAAACTTATCTAAAACTGTATTTGGCCCTCAAGCCTGCTCTTCTTTAATGGTACATTTGAAAATATATCAGGAATTATTTTTCATATACAAAAGTTCAGTTTTACAGGGATGTTGAACCATACCATCCAGTTTTTCCTTGAACTGTCCTGTGGAAATAACAATGAAATATACTAGTTAATACTTCCTTGTCTTATCTGGAACTAATAAGGTTTCTGTGGTGATGTTAAATAAGGGTTTTCACATTAGACATTTATTCCTTTCAACAGTGCTGCTTTTACCATATTGATATCTTTAGGTGCCTTTACTGATCAGGACTGTGTTGTTTTGTTTACGCCAGGGGCCGGTCACGTGGTTCCTTCCACCAGAAGTGGAAGTAAAACACGCCTTGCAATCTGTTTTGCAACAGGATGAGATAGATTTTAAGGTGCCATTTTCTCTGCTTAAAGCAGGGGTGCCCAAACTACAGTTCATGGGCTGGATCCAGCCCCCGATGCCAATTCATCCGGCCCATGCTGCTCTCATCACTCCTGGAAACAGAAGTAAACCACGCCCATACAGATGCGTTTTACATCCGCTTCCGGGAGTGATGAGGGCAGCACGGGCCAGATGAATTGGCATCAGGGCCGGATCTGGCCCACAGGCGATAGTTTGAGTATCCCTGGTTTAAGCCCTTAACTACATGCCAGGTTAAAATCCTTTTCAAGCTTTCTGTTAGAATTCGACCTTTCTTTCAGCTTCCTCTTGACAGATGCTCTCATTATTTTAAAGTCCCCCTTTCCTTTTTCCCCACCCTAGAAAGCTGAATGGATGACAACAACTTGTAACCATGCTCTTTATGCAATATGTGATGTGTTCACACAATATTTGGAAGTACTCAGCGATGTCCTTCTGGATGATATATTAGCCCAGTTGTACTGGTGTGTTCAGCAAGGTAAGGTGTACAGACTTGTTGGAAACAATGCTAACAGTTTACTTGATGCATATGAACCAAACAGTGCCTTGTTTTGTGTTTCAGACAATGAACAACTAGCACGGTCTGGTACAAACTGTTTAGAGAATGTTGTCATTCTAAATGGTGAAAAGTTTACCCTTGAAATCTGGGATAAGACTTGCAACTGTATGCTGGATATCTTCAAAACTACTATCCCCCATGCGTAAGATTGTTTTCCCTTGTAAATAATGAGGAGGAGAAAATGTTTTGTACGTGGTAGGATACTATAATATTTTGAAACTTGATTGCTTTCACGAAATCGTGGTATTCTGGTTATTAAAAACACTAAACAGCCACCTATTTAATAAAAGTCTACAAAATCAATAATATGTGTTTGACAATTACGCTAATTCAGGAGCAGACAGCCACAGGCTTGAGGCCAAATCCAACTTCTGGTTTTCTTCAGGGCCTTCCCCCATTCCTTGTACAGTCCCAGAGACATACTGACAAAAGCACAAATATTAGAATCTTTTAGCAGGGGTCCCCATCCCTTTTTGCACCATGGACTGGTTTCATAATACATGTTTTTTCCACGGACTGTTGTAGCTCAAAAATGAGGAGGGGCCCAGCCACCTGCCAGTCACACCGTTTGACTCGGGCAGTGAGGTATCACACTGCACACAGGCAGGGGCAGAGCCCCAGTGTAGTTAAGCAACATGGAGGAGGGGTCCGGCCACCTACCTATCTGCTGTGTTTGAAGCCCGTGCTCTTGCCCCATTCACTGGGCAGACCTCGCAGAGCACGTTGAGGGCAGAAGACTGCCATCAGGGCTTCCACCCCTGCGGCCCGGTTCAGGACACCCCTGCGGCCCGGTACCAGTCAAAGGCCTGGTAGTTGGGGACCTCTGTTCTAGAGCACAAAGTGGTCCTTCCCATCATCTTCTTTCCTCTGGGTTAACACCACTGGCATTCATTGCTTTGAACAAGAGGAGGGACAGGTATCTCACCTGCTCAGGGTTTTTGCTCCACACTCATAGAGTGGTTAGATTCCTTTTTGCATTGTTCACCTTACTCTGAGTCATTCTGTTTTGAATTTGTTCTGCTGCCCTGCCCTTTCTAAAGAATAACCTTTAACTTCTAGCATTTTGCTTCATATCCCATCTAAGTCACTTTTGGAAAAATAGCCTTAATAGGTTCGGTAATAGTGCATAGTTACCCAGTTCAGTTGCTGTGGAATTTGACTTGTGTCTAGGAAGAACTGGTAATGTTGGTGACCAATTCTTTCAAAATAAATTGAAGAAGATGAATGCAATCTTAGGGAAAAGGTACCATCCGTGAATGAGGGGGGGAAGTGAACTTCCATGTCTGTGCATTTTTATTTTATATTTATATAAGTAAACTTTTTAATGTTTATGAATATCCTTTTTACGTTCTTAATACTGCCCAGCATAGTTTTACCATTGTTTTTATTTTAGATTGTTGGATTGTTATTAGTTTTTCAAAATTAACTCACATTTTCTCTCTTTTCAAGGCTTTTAACTTGGCGACCAATAGGGGAAGATATTGCTCCTCCATCTCCAGCTTCTGGAAAAGAGAAACAGATGGTATGTTTGTGGAGTGAGTTTTTGCAAGATAAATGCTATTGGGAGTATGAGTTAAATGTGTCTTTTGCAGCAAAATAATGTTGTTTCTACATGAAATGTTTGAGAGAATGTCTGCGGAATTTTTAAAATTACTACATGTTGTAGATAGCTTCTGAATAAATGACTTAATGGATATAACAACTCTCTAGAAACAAGGAAGTTAAATTTGTTTTGCCACAAATATTTGCATGCTGGCAATATGCATCTGTAACACTAGGTCAGGAAACCTTAGCATAATATAGCATGTGACAATTCTGTTCTTTTTCTGTGAGCAAGTAAACAAAACAGAGAGACCTTTTACATCCCACCTCTGCTTAAAGTCACGTGGTACCCAAACAAGTCAGGATTTGTAAATCAAGCTGCAGTCCCTGGTTTGAAATCGGTTTATGACCCCAGTTTGAATGAGGTGTCCTTGTTGCTAGTTTTAATCCCAGATCTCAGTATAACACAAACATTCCCGGTCCCTTTCTGTTTTGATTCATGCTTACACAAAGAGGAAAGAGGCAAGTAAGAGCAAATGGGTTGAGTGCACCACCATGTTGCTCATTCACATCATGGTACATTAAGTCAAGATTTCTGGTTTACTATTAGCTGCAGATGCTGCCAATAATAATCATCCATGGGTCAATAAGTGAAAAATGTACATGTTTGTAACATATAAGGTAGCAAAAATTCCTTACAGTTTTTAAAAAGCATACTGTATGTTTATGGATTATGACTTCATGTGATAACCAATTCCCATGGGTTCTAATCTTTTTTATTGGCAAAAAGATAGCTAAAACCATCTCTTCTTAAATTTTCTAATATCAGTTATAAACTATGAATTTATCATTTATTAATTATATTAATATTCGACTGTTGGAAAGCTAACAGATTCTCCTATAAATTGATAGTAATCATGACCTAATTCATTATAATTTTCACAATATACAAACCGTGTATCTTTTTAAAAAGACACACATACCCCTAATTTAATACTCCCACAAATAACTACCCATGAACTTATCCATTACTGGTTTAATACAATATCCTACCACGTACAAACATTTTTCTCCTCCTCATTATGTACAAGGGAAAACAATCTTATGCATGGGGGATAGTGATTGAAGATATCCAGCATACAGTTGCAAGTCTTACCCCAGATTTCAAGGGTAAACTTTTCACCATTTAGAAAGTAAGGAAGTGTTAAATCCAGTAGTTTCAGATTTTAATATCAGACACTTTGCACATACATTTAGCTTAAAGTAGAAGAGTTAGAAAATAGCACCAATAAAAAGGGAATATCACATGAAAATATAATCCATAGTCATACACCTTTAGGAGAATAGCAAGGAAATTTTACCCATCCTGATTTTTTGTTTGGTCTACCTATTTTAGAGTTTCATGAAAAAGCCTACAGCTCAGTGCTGTCTCCTTCCTTCCTTTGTATCTTCCCTCTATTATAGATAACTATAGCAATATGCGCCATAGCATATTAGATAACTATAGCAATATGCGCCATAGCACTTAGTGCACTCTCTGGGTGGTTCATGACGTAATTAACGTTTTGCCTCCAACTTGGCTTTCAAGAAGAATGGGACAAGCTATGGTGTATACAGGCCAGGTGTGGGGAACCTTCTGTATATAATGTTGCCAATTTTTAGGGGGATTTGGCAAGGTACCTTCTGGGCTTCGTCCCAAGTATATTCCTGTGTGTGTGTTGTTTTTCCCCTGTCAACAGGACATCTGCCTTTTGTCCCTCTTTCTTCTCCCCCATCTTCCCCTATCCCAATATCTATTCTCCCCCTCAACCTGCCCACAGAGTCTTTCTCTGTGTTCTTTCTCACCTTGTGCTTATTCACTTCTTCCCTTCTTCCCTTACCAGGAAGCTACACATGTTTCTTTCTTCTCCTTTTTTTCTAAATGTTAATTTGAGCACATTGTGCATCTTGGTTTCCTGAGTGGGTTTCTGGGTTCACATGGCCATCTGAAGACTGTCTAGAAAAGTGAGGGTGGCAGCCATGCTCTAGAAAGGTGTTTCCCAACCTTTGATTCTTGGACTTCAATTCCCAGAAGCCTAAGTCAATTCCTCAAAACAGTGTTCAGCCAATGTACTAACAGGCTTCTGGAAATTGAAGTCCCCAGTGGGGCATGGGCCCCACGTTGGGAACCACTGCTCTAGAAGTTAGAAAGAAAAGATGTGGCAGTCAGGTAGGAAAAGGATTTGTTACCCCCTTTCGAAAATGTTGTAAATGAAAGAATAAATAAATAAATGTTTCTATGTAAAGATCAGGTGTCAGATTCTAAAAAATGTCTACAGTATATGAAAAAGGCTGTTTGATGCATTTTCAGGATTCAGTATCGCAGAAATCTGTAGATATTCATGACTCTATACAACCAAGACCTTCAGATAGAAGTCAATTGCAGCCTGTTGTTGGGCCACCAGCAAATGAAGAGGTCAGCAAAAATAAACCTACAGCAAGTGAGTGTTTTTCTTCAGTTAAAAGAAGGATCTTATTTGAGGAGAGGTATTGGATGCAATGTTAACATGTAAAGTGTGTAGTGTAAGATCCAGAGAGTCTTGTTGGGTCATAGAATGTTTATGTTTATGTTTATTTGATTTATATCCCGCCCTACTAAATGCCAGCCGACTCAGGGTAGCTAACAATCCATCGGAAAAAATGCAATAACAGAAAATATACAGTTTTCAGATTACAAAATTACAAGACAAAGTACAGATTACACAATAAGATACCATTTCAGTGCTCAAATCACAAATAACGAAAAAGTAACACAATGTCTTCCACCACGGAGCCCGGGGCTCAAACGTCCACAATGGAGTCCGGGGCTCAACGTCCATAATGCAAGGGAGCAAACCGGCAAGGCGCGAAGGCAGTCTGACAGGGGCAGCTCCGGTGATGGCATTGTAAAGCTGCACCTGTGTTCCGCGCTCCCTGCAGCCCCAACTGGGTAAGGGAGCGAACCGGCAAGGCGCGAAGGCAGTCCGGCAGGGGAGGCTCCGGTGACGGCGTTTTAAAAGCTGCGCCGGTTGCCCCCAGGTGTTCCGCACTCCCTCCAGCCCCGACTGAGTGAGGGAGCAAACAGGCGAGGTGCAGATGCAGTCCGGCAGGGCCAGCTCCAGCAACGGCGTTTTAAAGCTGCGCCGGTCACCCCCAGGTGTTCCACGCTCCCTCCAGACCAGGCGAGGGAGTGAACCAGTGAGGCGCAAAGGCAGTCCGGCAGGTCTGGCTCCGGCGTTTTACAGCTGCGGCGGTTGCCCCCAGGTGTTCCGCGCTCCCTCCAGCCCTGACCGGGTGAGGGAGCGAACCGGCAAGGCATGGAGCAGCTCTGTTTATGTAGCTGGGCTTCATCTTTTTCTGACCTACAGTATCTTCTGTTCTAAGAAAGACCAAAGTTCCCTGAAGTTCTAGCAATAGCTTCTCAGGTGCTGGTGTCAGAAAAAAAGACAGCCCATGACACCATTCCATACAGCTAGTCATCGGCTCCACTGCATCCAGGAGTGGAAGCAGGCATGTTTACATCAGACGTAAAATATGCATACGCAAACACGCCCATGGCTGTCGCAAATGCAAAAGTTGGTGCATTTACGCCAGCAATAAATGTGTCTGCTTCCGGGGTTCTGGTCTGGCCCACTCAGCTGACTGGGGGCATGGTCAGGCATAAAAACGTTGGCCACCCCTGGTTTACAGCTTCCGGTTCTGAGAATGGTAGTTAAAACAAGAATAGTAAGGTATCCAGGATTGTTATAAGTTATATTTCATTCAAATTGCCCATATTATACTTTACACTTCATTTATGTTAACAGCATCACCCTTGGTAATGTTAAAATATTCATGCTTCTTTAGTCTTTTGTTATTCTGTCGTTCAGAGGTGAGATGAACGCCAGGATGGCTGAATTACATTTTAGTTAACAGGCAGCCTTGTATCAATTAAAAGGTAGAATGGTCTTTGTTATATCATTAAATATAATGTAATATATCTTGGAAATTTTGTTTCAGTATTTCCACCTATAGGTCCAAAATATCAATCATATTTATACCTGCGTCACAGCAAAAGGATTCTAGATGAGTTGCAACAAAAAGCTGCTTGAAACATTGTAAAAGTTTAAGACTAATTTAAAATTATACAATTGTAGCACTATAGGACACTTGCTCAGGCAGTCATTTTGTGGACCAGCTCTGCCTAAAGGAGGCAGATTGAGCCTCTGGGAGACCTGAGGCCTGAGCTACCCATGCCATTCCAAGAGTCCATTTTCTTGGACTATATCTTCAACACTCAACAGGGTATTACTATACAGTGAAACCTCTACATACGAATTTAATTGGTTCCTCGAGGTTGGTTGTATCTCAAAAAGTTCTTCTCTTGAATTTCCCATAGGAATGAATTGAATTTTGTATCTCAAAAAAATCCTATTACTTTTTTTTATCTTGAACTTGATTTTTTCTGAGATTTCCGGATGTATCTTGAATTTTTCTTAAGTCAAACCATTCTTATCGAGGTTAGACTGTACTTACAATGACACAGCCATAATGTATTTAAGCCAGATTGTTTAACCCCCAAAGTTTTGGTGAAGAGCCATATTTCAGTTGGGCAATGAAAAGAGGCCAGAGTTAGTGCACATTCCACAACTGAAGTGGCAATGCAAAGAAGGTCCCGTCCTCTGTCTCCACACAGTGTATTGTTCCCATGAGTTCAGACAGGAAATATATTGGCAGTCAATACAATTCCAGAGTGTAATAGTTGGACTAGGAGGTTATTAGTGTATGAGGTATTGTGGCTAAATTATTCTTATCTGAATAGATGGAGTAAACAGAGTAGTTTAAAGTGTAATTAGATCTATTGCAATATTTTCAGTTGCTTTGAAGACTGCATTTGTTTTACTGTGTTCTGCTTTTTGTTTGGAAGAATTTCCAGATCAGAAACTGTTTGGTGCTCTTTTGATTAAATGTGTGGTGCAGTTGGAACTCATTCAAACAATAGACAACATTGTGTTCTTCCCAGCAACCAGCAAAAAGGAAGATGCAGAGAATTTAGCTGCAGCCCAGGTTAGTGCAATTGGTTGGTATCAGTATTTGGAGAAGTGCCATTCATCTATAGTCATAGGTTCAGTATCTGTCCTATAAAATCTGTGATTGGGAATAAGTCGTCTTCTTTTGTGTCCTGATCAAACTCTGGACTGCCAAAATGAAGCCACTTTCTTGGCTTTGTCATTGGCCAACTTTAAGTCCTCATCAGTACATCTTTCTGGTAGTAACTGGCAGATCAGTATCTCTCCGTATTCACACAGCATATTGTTGTCCGCCAGCAGGCCCCACTTGAGCATGTTGGTCTTGCATCTAGGGACTCCGACCCTCAGTCTATTCAGGGTCGTCTAAGTGACATAGAGGAGATTGCGTTCCTCAACTACATCCTCCTTTAACAGTGGGAATAAATCAATGGTGGGCATCAGCAGTTTCGCACCAGTTCGCCAGAGCCGGTAGCAGAAATTCTTTGGCCCATCCAAGTTTTGAAATAAAGTAGTCCTAATTCAGGTACAACACAGGGCTTTCCCCTGGCCACCCCACCATGCCACGCCTTCAGCGTGGTAGTAACTTTTTGGAGCCCACCACTGGAATAAGTATAACTAACTGAAACCAGGGAGAAGAAAGTGCAAAAGAGTTTTGAGGTTTGTTTTTCCTGTTAAAACCTTTGCAATTACTGACAAGAAAATTATTTTGCAAGTATGTCTCATGGGATCTCCTTGTCGTTCCCTTGATGATATGTAAGCATCATGTTGCCATGTAGCGTGTGCAGATTGCAGGACAGGCTTTTGTGACCTGCTGCTACATAAATATTTTATATCACAAAGTCTCAGCTGACATGCATTAAGGTCAGAAATAGTGGGAACTGCAGTCTAAAAGACCTGGAGATCATCAGGTTCTGGAAGACTGTGGCTATATCTCACTGATGCAGCTCCTAGTCTCATGACATCACCTTAGAGAGAAGCAGATTGCTTATGACAGTCGGCAGTTCGAGACCCCAGGTACGGATAGAGCGCCTGTCTCTGTCCCAGCTCCTGCCAACCTAGCAGTTTGAAAGCAAGAAATTGCAAGTAGATAAAATAGAGACCACTTCGGTGGGAAAAGATCTTGGGGGCATGAAAAGAGCCTCATTCGGGTGTCCCCTGAGCGGAGTTCCTCCAGCAAAAATCTTTTCAATCCAGGATAATTTCTGACACGAAATTATTATCATTATGACAGTGGCTTCCTGTGAGGAGAAGCCATCTCTTGTTCTTTGGAGATAATAGCAATATTAAAGTTTGTAGACTTCAAGTGACATAATTCGGATAAATAAACTTTGGGGGGAAATGAAATAGAATTGTATTCTAAACTGGTTTTGCCATTTATTTGCGGTAGGCTTAATTAAATATTCATTGTGATACTCAGAAATGAGATAAACATAAACTAAACCATTTTCTTTTTCTTTAGAGAGATGCAGTTGACTTTAATGTCCATGTGGATACACAAGATCAAGGAATGTATTGCTTCTTAACATCACAGCAGCTCTTCAAGCTCCTAGACTGTTTGTTGGAATCTCACAAATTTGCTAAAGCTTTTAACTCAAATAATGAACAAAGGACTGCTCTGTGGAAAGCAGGCAAGTTTATTTGGTAGAAACTGCCAAGGATCTCAAAAGAAGAGTACATCACCATATTTTATATGGCTGGAGTAAAGAAATATGTCATAGAAATGATGATACAGTGACGTGATGCAATCCAGTGAATTTGCACAAGTATGAAAAACAGATTTTTACAGTAGTAGAACGATTGCACTTAAACAGGGGTTCTCAACCTATGACCCATGGGCCGAATCCTCCCTGTGGTGCCAAATTATCCAGCCCCCATCCTCACTCCAGCCGCCGCCACCGGAATCAGCTGCAGACTCATTTATGGCCTTCATAAACGCATTTAGAACAGCCATAAATGAGTCCGCAGCCATCATAAACATGTTTACGACAGCTTCAGACTCATTTATAGTAGCCATAAATGGTGGGGGGACAATTAGTCCGGCCCCCTCAACTGTTTAAGAGAGTATGATCTGGCCCCCAAATTGAAAAGGTTGAGAACTCCTGCAGTAAAAGAACTGCAACTCTGGATAGAATCATACATTGTCTTTGAAAATACAGGATTCTGATAAAAATGTAATAAATAAATATAAATCTGTTCAGCCCCAAAATTTCAAGGGTTTAAAACAGTGGTTCTCAACGTGGGGCTCACGCACCACAGGAGGACTTCAATTCCCAGAAGCCTAAGTCAGTACATTGGCTGATCAGTGCTTTGGGGAATTGACTTAGGCTTCTGGGAATTGAAGTCCAAAAACCAAAGATTGGTAAACACTGATTTAAAAGAATCCCAATCAAAGGAGATAGGTTTTGTAAATATTCTACAAATAGTTCTTGGATTCCCACTTTTACCCCAACTCCGAATCGTATTCCAAAGCAGGCTTTCAGATAAAGCTACAAGTATCTAACTAGAAGTGTTGTTTTGGCAGGTTTCAAAGGCAAGTCTAAGCCTAATCTTTTGAAACAAGAAACAAGTAGTCTTGCCTGTGGGTTACGTATTCTTTTCCGCATGTACATGGATGAAAGTCGCAAAGATGCGTGGGAGGAAGTGCAGCGGCGATTATTAAAGTAAGGTTCACAGGTTTATATATCAACTTACATGTTCCTGTTTTTTTTTAAAAAAGTACACTGTTTAATTCTATAATAATGTGTTGAATGTTTTCTTTAAAGGGGAAAGTGTGACATGAATAATCGGCTGCATAATGTCTTTTTACCTGATTTGATAAGCTGTGTTGCCCCTTGTCTTTTGTAGGGAGACCATGAAAGCTGCAATTTTTGAAGCGGTAGCCATGTTAGTCTGTGAAAACATTTCAGAGAGTAAACAAAAGATTAACTGCTGTATTTTAATGTTAGCTTTCATGGATCAAGTTCACTTTGTTTTTGCCTTTTTGTTTTGCTTTCTTTACTCTCTGATAAGAAAGCTGCAGTAGTCCATGAACATGAGGTGTTCTGTAGGCTCACCTTTTCTTGCATTATGTGACCTGTATTGCTAGAACATGATCCTGTAATTCAGCTTTCCTTTTTGGACTACTATCCAATGGCCTAAGCAAAGAACAGAAGTGGAATATTGTAAATGTCTTATTTCCCTCCCACCCCAGAAAAACTCAAGCAAAGTAGCGCCTTATTGCATGGCTGTTGTCGAACTTTGCAAGATTATTCACATAGTACCGTGGCACTGTACTATTCACTTTTCACTCTGAGTTTATGCAACCAGATAGTAGCCATGATTCCTGGTGCATTCCTAACTAGAAAATTATGCTTCTTGGGGTCAATGTACATAATACAGGAGTAATATCGCAAATAGAATTTGTTTTTATTGTCATCTTGTCCCTCCCAGCAGATTCTCAGGATGAGAGATCCTTCTGAATGGGGAGGGCTAATATGTATAGAAATATCTGAGAAATATCACATAGAAGCATCTCTGTGAAAACATGTGCACGGCAGGGTGCCTCAAGGGACTGTGGTGGCTCCTTGGTTAAGAAGCTTGTCTTGTTAGCTGGAAGGTCGGCAAGTCAGCAGTTCAAGACCCGTGTACTGCATGATGGAATGAGTGCCCGTCCTCTGTTCCAACTCCTGCCAACCTAGCAGTTCAAAAGTGGGACCACTTCGTTGGGAAAATATCTTGGGGACATGAAAGGAGTCTCATTCAGACGTCCCCTGAGCGGAGTTTCTCCAGCAAAAATCCTTTCAACCCAGAAAGCACCTTTGTGTGCTTCTGACACAATTTTTTAAAATTTTTTTGAAGGAACATGAACCATGTTTTCCCATCAATGTTTCTCAGGCTTTCTGAACATATTGCTTTTCTTAGCTAGTTATCTTTTCTATCAGAATGTCACACTTATTGCAGTACATTTTTCATGCACTCAAACGTTTATCCCGATTGTGTTTGTTGCAGTGTCTGCAGTGAAGCATTGAGTTACTTTCTTACTTTAACATCAGAAAGTCATAGGGAAGCTTGGACTAGCCTGTTGCTCTTGTTCTTAACAAAGATCCTAAAGATCACTGATGAACGGGTGAGTAAAACTCAAGCTCATATGTACTGGAATCCTCCTCTGTACCATCTTGAGAACTGGGTAAATAAAGAGAAGTAGCCCCAGCCAGCCAGATTGGTTATTAATCTGGTTCTCTTTAGTTCCTTGTGGATTGGGTTCCAACAGGCAGAGGCTTGTAACCTACGTTGGCTTTGGGCTTTAGTTCATTGTGATAGATGTGGATATATAAATACATATGTGGATCTACAGTATGCGCATCCTGAGTCTTTCCAAATGTTTTATCAGGGTCTTTCTGTTCACTCTGTTCCAGATAATAACAGGGAGTTAAGGAACATATCATGACTTGTCAGTCTGCCTAGTGCCGTGATGGAGAACCTTGGTACTCTATCTGGTCTTGGACTTCAATTCCCAGAAGCCCAAGTCTCTGTGAATCCACATGAAAGGGTTTACTGCAACACTCCAGGTGTTCTTGGACTTCAGTTCCCAGAAGCCCAAGTCTCTGTGAATCTACATGAATGAGTTTATTCACAGTAAACTCATTCGTATGGATTGAGAGACTTGGGCTTCTGGGAATTGAAGTCCAAGAAAACCTGGACTCAGACATGGACAGTCTCTCAAGGTGGTCAAGATTTAGGAATTAATTCTTACCAAGTGAAAAGAAATCCTGGAAACTCCACAGCAATTCTGTTCATCTCCCTCAAAGGTTGTTGTGATAATTTGCACAACAACAAATGCTTACATCTTGTCTCTCAAGGTTCTGGCAGGCGGGAAAGAGTCACAACAAGAACACAAAAGTACCTCCTATCCCTAGTACAGTAAAACCCCGGGTTACAACCGCCTCGGTTTAAGTGCCAAGGCTCGCTACCACGGGCCTAGTGCCTCTTCCTGTGTTTTGTATCTGATTGTGACTTGAAATCTTCTATCAGACCTTTAAAAGACATGATTTTAATGCTGTTGAGAAATATAAAGCCACTGTGATAAAACTGCATTGGTTTTTAAGTTGAAAGGCATGAATTATAAACAACAGTAAAACCCGGATTACAACGGAGGTCCGTTCCAACAGCCTCCATTGTAACACGAAAAAATTGTAAACCAAAACATCCTTAGGGATGCATTGAAATGTTTTTTAAAAAACAGTCCTGAATTGATCATTGTAAAACAAAACAAAAATACATTAACAATTTGTAAACCGGGATGGCATTTCCATAGGATTTGCCGTTGTAAACCGCAGCAAACAAACCGAGGCGGTTGTAACCCATGTTTTACTGTACTGGGGATAGGAGGTACTTGTGTGTTCTTGTTGTGACTCTTTCCCACCTGCCAGCATCTTGAGAGAGATGTAAGCATTTGTTGTTGTGCAAAGTATCACAATAACCTTTGAAGGGAGATGAATAGGATTGCTATTCAGAAAAGAACTTAAAACCTGGCTGGCAGGCCAACTGTGGGGTGCAGGTGGAAGGGTAATCTCCATTGGGTGGCTGGTGTAGAAGAAACTCCTTCCCCATGGTGCCTTCGGTTCCTGCATCCCTTTTTTAGGGGGTGGGTAGTTTTAATTGTTTTAACATGTTTTTAATTGTGATTGTGTACCGCCCTGAGTCGGCCTTGGCCGAGTGGGTGGTCTATAAATTTGACAATTAAATGAAATTAATTTAAATTAAATTGCTGTGGAGTTCCCAGGATTCCTTTTCACTTGGTAAGAATTAATTCCTAAATCTTGACCACCTTGAAAGACTGTCCACGTCTCAATTCTGCTATTGCACTCCAACTCCCACTTTTGGAAAGTAGCTTTATTATACTTGCTGCAGTCTTTTAAGTCATCAATTTTTCTTATAACTAGTTTCAATATGTAGCTATTATACTGTGCATGTGTTCAGCTTTAAATAGTTATATTTTAATATAATACATCTCATGCCAAGAAGTTGGTATCTCACCTAATTCCCCTTTTCCAACAGTTTAAAGCTCACGCATCATACTACTACCCTCTCTTGTGTGAAATAATGCAGTTCGATCTGATCCCCGAGCTCAGAGCTGTTCTACGAAGATTTTTTCTGAGAATTGGAGTTGTTTTCCAAATCTCCCAGCCAAGAGAACAAGAGGTGGGAATACTCCAGCCATAGAAGCATGGCTTTAAAAACAAAGGACCAAGGAAACCTGCACTGAATGTCCATAAAAAGAGTTTCTTTATAGGGCCGTGTGCATCTACGGGTTCACAGTTCAGATTAAAACTGTAATTTAGGCTTGCAACACTGTAGTTCTCCTGTGAATTTCTCTCTTTCCCCTCTCCTGGCTTGTGTTGAGCGCAGAGCCATTTCTAACAGTCTTTATTGCCAGCCTGGACTATGTTTTCCCATACCTTTCTAGACAGTGAAATCAGAAGGCATTTATTCTGGGTGTGAACCTAAAATGTACCCATTTGAAAAGTTCAGACATCTACAGAAGTACAACTCGGGAGAGCTGTATTTCGGAAGATATCTTTAGAGCAAAACATGGCGACAGAAGTAGCAACTATGTGTTATATTCTTATTCTGGAAATTATTATTTTTTTGCACACTCAGGCTGTCTGATATATAAGTAATCCTTCTGTGGAAAAAATGTACAAAGATGCAGGTCTGTAATATAAAGTTAAATACTATATAGTTCTTCCTGCATTCTTTATTTCCTCTATTATTTCCTAGAAACCCATAAATTTGTTTATCAAATGCACTAGCCTGGATTTGAGCTGGGATTGTTTTGGTCTGTATCCTAAAAGTTGGTCTTACTGACTTTCATTGGAAGGAAACTGAAATTATCACAACTCACTTAACTGTTTGTAATATATATACCTGTGATTGATAGGGCTTTTAAATATATGAAGCCATTGCAATGACGCTTCAGGACTGGAACTTGAATCACTGCAAACAAGTCTAGGTTTTGTCTTGCTATCACCTTTTGGGGTAGGGAGGGTTGTTTGATGTAGATTTCACTCTATGTACAGAATTTAATGTTGAATATATTCAAGTAACAAATCTGGCATGAGCTGGGATGGTTTTAAATTTATTGGAAATGTATTCATACTGTGAATTGTGCTCTGATGGTTAAAGAAGAGATTTGTCAAGAATTCTGTCTTACAGTGGATGTAGAAAAAAATTTCAGATGGAAAATGTATATGGTACAGCTCTGTAAAGTTTTCTATGTAAATTCTGTACAACTTTCTGTACAATATTGGTTCTCATCTCACATATTCTAATCAGGTTATAGGTCAATAAAGTTTTTGAATTCTTTCATCGGTGCAATGAAAACCAACGTAATGTAAACTACTTGTTTCACTGTTTGAACTTAAATGTACTAAAACAGACATTGTTGCTAAAGGTAATTGGGACTAAGAGTTTAGTCTTGTGAGTAACCATCATCCCATGTTAATGGAAGCTTTCCTATACAGTACTTATGGAGTTGCAGCCAAACTGCCACGATCTCTGTACAAGATAACAGTAATAGACAGGAAAAAGGTATCTACAGAAGAGGATTGAAAGAGAGGGCAAGTCATATACAGTACAGTAGAAGCCCACATAACAAAAAAAGCTCCATGGAATGGAGCTCTTCGCTATGTGGGTTTTTTTGCTATGCGAATTAAATGGGCGATACTCTGCATAACACAAAAAACTTCATTATAGGGGTTTCATTAAGCGGGGTATACCCCGCTTAACGAAAACTTTATGTGGGGTATTGTGCAGAGCACATGAACGCTTCATTGTACGAATTTTTCGTTATACAAAGCGTTTGTTATGCAGGGTTCCACTGTATAGCAATGATAGAATGAAATCAACACACTGTTTGATGGACTAGTATTTATTGTAGAGCAGCAACAAATAGCTTTCTTTCTCTTATTAAGTCAAAGTGCAGAATACCTAGGTTCAGTATCCAGGTTATGTGCCACTTGAAATAAATCCCCACATTTCTCCTCTCCCTGGAAATAATGGTACATGAAAACTCAAAAAGAAGTAGTCTTCATGATCTGCTTCCTGAGGCAGCGTTCTCCCTTCATCTACAACTGGGATGCCCCCCCTTTTTTGGGGGGGGGGCCATGGGCCGGTCACGTCACTATGGCCTGTGGACCGGATCCAGTCCCCAACGCCAATTCATTTGGGCGTGTTTTACTTCCACTTCCAGGAGCAACGAGGGTTCCAAGTTGGATGAATTGGTGTTGGGGGCCGGATCTGGCCCACGGGCCATAGTTTGGGCACCCCTGGTGTACAAGACAGGTCCTGACTTTCTGGTTCTCATTACCCGGATTGGATAGCAGGACAATTTTCAATCACTCCCCAAAGAGCTAAATCAGGAGTTCTCAACCTTTTAAAGCCAGGGCCCGGGCCACGCTCCCTCAAGATAGCTTCAGGAGCTGGATAGCCATTTTGCCCTTCTTCTACCACATGGCACTTCCTGGTGTGGTGGTGGGGGCACATGAAATTGTGCCGCAGGCTGCATTTGGCCCACGGGCCGCAGGTTGAGAGTCCCTGAGCTAAATGTTGGTCAGGTGGAGCAGTGTGCCCCAACCTTTGGGTTTTGGACTTCAATCCCCCACTGATCAGACAATGTATTGACTTAGGCTTCTGGGAATTGAAGTCCAAAACCCAAAGGTTGGGGCACACTGCAGTAGAGCACCTATTCCTCTAGCCAAGGATGCAGCATTTCTGCTGCACTTGTCTTGTCACAGATACTATGCAAAATTAACCAAACAAAAATCAACAGGTGCAATTTACGACTAAAAAAATGAAAACATCAATTTCACAGCGAGTAAAAAACATGGTTGGGGAGGCACTAACAGCTTAGCTATGAAAACTGATGTGTTTATTTTAAAAGATATTCATGACAAGAAATACACTCAATTCTTAGTAAAATAATTTATTTCATAGTTTTATCAGATCCATAAATATATTTTATAGTATTCACATTTTTAAAATACACAAAGCAATTTAGCATTTTAGAACAAATGATTGGATTGAAAGTATGGGCTAAATATTAAGCAGCAAATGAACAGTTTGGAATCCTTTGTCGTTCCTTAAACAACTCCCATTTTCAAAGAAATCCAAGCCCTAGTTAGTACTCGGCGCTTAAGTTGGAATTTTTCTCAGTTGTATCAGTGCTTGCGATCTGAGGTAATCACGCTCAGTTCCCAAGGTACCAAAAAGTAAACTTGGAAGCCTTGCCTCCAAACTCTGCCATTAAATCAGCTGAGTATTTGTGTGCTTAGCGCTCTTGTGATATTTCCAGGGATACTTAGTGCAAAGAGTTCAATGCTGAAGTTTAGAACAACACACTGATAATTTAATTTGGAAAAAGTGAGAACTGGAGGCTTTTGTCATAATTTGCTAGCCTTTGTTTTACAAGATCTGTTACATTACTGTTTCTGTACAGAGAGAGAAAGCATTTACATTTTTGAAAATTGGAAAAGTGCAATAGTGGAGAAGGATTCTTTTGAAAAGGCACAACTGGCTTTACTACAGATTTATTCATCCATGGGCAGTTGACAGTCCTTGCCAATTGAAGGGAATTTTTTTCTCAGAAGAAAGTTCAGCTTGACTTGACTGCTCAGACATAAATCTTTTAAGTGTCTCTGATGTCCCTGGTCTCAGCCATGGCTCCGTTGCCACTGTGTCAACAGAACTGCATCTTCTGCCATCTTTAGACGGCAACTCCTTTAGGATTTCGTCAGCATTTCCCAATGAAATATCATCAGCTTGGAAAAGAAAAAAAAAGTGAAGTTAGGTTCCGTTACTAGTTTAAAATACTGTGCGGTGGCATTTCATTGGCCTAGTAGGTTAAAAGTTTCATCTGCAATCATGTTGCAAGAAAAAATACAAAGTCATAATCATGTTTTAGTGGTTAAGAAGCTGAACTTGATGTTTGGGAGGTTGGCAGGTCGAGACCCGAGTGCGCTCCTGTCTCTGTCCCAGCTCCTGCCAACCTAGCAGTTCGAAAGCAAGAAATTGCAAATTGATAAATAGGGAGACGAAACCTTTACGCATCTCCCATAGTAACCTCTTTATCCACTATGGTGGATCCATTTAATTATTGTACTCTGTTAGGAATACCAGACAGAACAGAATGGCAAACTTATTTTCACCTCGAAATCCCTTTTATAATATTAGCTGAGGTTTTTAAGGGGGAGAATATAACACGGGAAGGATAAAGAAAACATGTGGATTTTCATTCAAAGTTTTCAAATCATAGCATGGGTCTACCATGGAAGATAAATGAGGAATAAAGATCAGGCATATTTTTACTTAGAATATCGTAAGCGAGACAGTTATCTGGAAATCATTCCCAAACCTCTTACTCTTTATAAACTACTCCATGTGCGGAAAATGTTGACTATGTGAACTCAAGGGAGCCTTACCATTTGGGCTATATGAATCTGAAACAGGCCCTCAAACAATAACAGAAATTGATTTAAGATTCATTCTACAACATTTGGTAGAATATTTTAGAAAAAACATTAGCACCACTTTTTCTGTAAATATACTAACTGTTAAAACAGGGATTTGCCTGTCACAAAGAGAAAGGGAGTAGCATTTCAGATTAAAGGGTTTTCTCCTTCACATCCAATATTCCACGTTACAAGTGTAATGTAATTTCCCTCTAGAGAAAATGGGTTCTTTTTCTAACAGACTACATGCATCCCTCCCTCTATATATAGGGCTGTGATGGCGAACCTTGGCACTCCAGATGTTGTTGGACTTCAATTCCCAGAGGCCCCCGTGAAGCCACACGGATGGGTTTACTGCGATTCATCCGGCCCACGCCGCCCTCGTCGCTCCTGGAAGCAGAAGTAAAACGCGCCCATCCGGGCGCGTTTTACTTCCGTTTCCAGGAGCGACGAGGGCGGCGTGGGCCGGATGAATCGCAGTAAACCCATCCGTGTGGCTTCACGGGGGCCTCTGGGAATTGAAGTCCAACAACGTCTGGAGTGCCAAGGTTCGCCATCACGGATATAGGGGCATCAGGCTGTTGGCCAGTTAGAAAGCTACAGGTTGAATTGTATCTGACTCAACATTCCCTAATACAGAAGCGCACTTTCTGTGTAGCTGAACCTAATACATGCTTTTTTAAAAAAGGGAAACCTGACCAATACAAGCCAATGAACTGTTACAAAGATTCTTCTTTAAATGGTAGCTTCAGGGATTAGTTTGCACCGGTTTACTCTACCCAGACTAGAGGCTTATAAAGATGCCGCACCGGCACTGTCCACAGACAAAGGGAGCCTATCTGCATATAGGCATCCCCATAGACCAGTAGTGGCTAACCTTGGCACTCCAGCTGTTTTTCAACTTCAATTCCCAGAAGCCCTGATCAGCAGGTCTGCTTACTTGGGTTTCTGGTAATTGAAGTCCAAGAACAGCTAGAGTGCCAAGGTTCACCACCACTGCCATAGACTTATGTATGGGACAAGGGTCTGGGATTCCACACACAGGCAGAAAAAGGGTTTACAGCAGCTGCAACCAATGTGCAGAAGTGATTTACAAAGAAGAGGAGGTGTAAATGAAAAGAGGCGAAGAAGCAGTCAGCAAACAGACTTTTATGCACCCAGCAAAGCTGTTTTTGTGACTGTACTCTTGTTCTCTATTTCAGTGTTTCCCAATTGGGGCACAGGCCCCACAGGGGGGCTTCAATTCCCAGAAGCCTAAGTTAGTACATTGGCTGATAGATGCTTTGGGGAACTGACTTAGGCTTCTGGAAATTGAAGTCCAAAAACCAAAGGTTGGGAAATACTGCCTATTTGAAGCTTTTATGAGCTTGTCTTCAAAAGGTATTTTCAAATATCTTATCTATCTAAAAGAAAGGAGATACTGTAAGTATTCAATTACTCACCCTGACTATCACTTCTTTTTTTATAAATGTCAAAAATGAATCCAGAGTTTCATGATGCAAAAAGCTAACCTATTGAAAAAGAATATAGGATAATTGGGGAAGGTTTCTAAAAAATACTTCTGCAAGTTTTTAAAAAGACTTTGATATGGCAGTGATACCTTCCAATATCAATACCAGTGAATGGCCAGAATCCTGCAGGCACTTTATATTTGTGTAAGGAAAATCATGTACATCTCAACAACAAATTGCTACTCATTAATGAGATGGTGGCTTCATTCTTGGTCACGTACCTGATTGTGCCCAAAATTTCAACTAGTTCTTCATTAATGAGCAGCAATTTGCTGCGGTTACTTGACACGGTTGCCTTTACAATTAAGTAAATTGCCCATAGTTTTCTAGTAGGACAGACTGCAAATAGAAATTTCAAAGGACGGGGGCATAATTAAAATTTATTTTGATTAAGAAGGAGAAATTCCTGAAAGAATGGGAAATGCAACCATGAAAAATGCAGAATTTGATACAGAATGAAAGGCCTAAATCAAGTTCTGAAGTCAAGTCAATGTTTAAATCCCATTGATTCCATGTGTTGACTTGAGATTATCTTGGGGGTCAGATAAATATCAGACTCTCTTGCTTGGCATCTATGTAGGTGAAAATAATCTTGAGATTGTAAATAAGCACCAGCCAGGGGGTGAGGAGGAGAGCCGGCCGAGCGGAAGAGGGGCCAGCCAGTGCCGCTGCCGGACAACCACCCCCAGCCGGGGGGTGAGGAGGAGAGCCGGCTGAGCGGAAGAGGGGCCAGCCAGCGCCGCCGCCGGACAACCACCCCCAGCCGGGGGGTGAGGAGGAGAGCCGGCCGAGTGGAAGAGGGGCCAGCCAGCGCAGCCGCCGGACAACCACCCCCAGCCAGAGGGTGAGGAGGAGAGCCGGCCGAGCGGAAGAGGGGCAAGCCAGCGCCGCCGGCAGACAACCACCCCCAGCCGGGGGGTGAGTAGGAGAGCCGGCCGAGCGGCAGAAAGGCCAGCCATCGCCGCGAGGCTTCCAGCCGGGGGTACCCACCACCTACAGGCTCCAGCCGAACACCAAAGGAGAGGACCAACTTGGCAGAAGGAAAGAGAGCAGAGGATGAAAAACAGGGGGCGAGACTCAGAGCCCCATGCAAAGGATAAGTAGCTGAATGCAAAAAATGTAGAAGACTTAATATAGCAACTCACATAGAGACTTTATACTGACTTAATATAGAAACTGACATAGAGACTGTGTTTTAAAGTGTGATAATACGCATGATAATATGTTGTCTAAAATGTTTTAAACTTTTAAAACTGTGAAAAATGTATGCTGGGAGAAAAATGGCGTAGACACCGGCAAACCACACCAAAAAGCTTGCCAAGAGAACCCTACTGACCAAAACAAAAGGCAAAACAAGTGAGCAGTTTAGATGATACAGGATGCTTAACACCACAGAGGGGAGGAAGGGGAGGGACAGGAAAGGGGGAGGGGAAATGCAATGTTGCAAGGAACAATACTGCACAGGGACATGGAATGTGAGATCAATGAACCAAGGTAAACTGGAAGTGGTAAAAAAAAATGAGATGGAAAGAATAAGCATTGACATCCTGGGAATCAGTGAGCTAAAATGGACAGGGATGGGTGAATTCAGCTCTGGAAACTGTCATATCTACTACTGTGGGCAAGAAAACTTTAGAAGAAATGGAGTAGCCATAATTGTCAATAAAAGAGTGAGAAAAGCAGTAATGGGATACAACCTTAAAAATGACAGAATGATGTCAGTCAGATTTCAAGGTAAACCTTTCAACGTCACTGTGATCCAAATATACGCACCAACCACTGGTGCAGATGAAGCCACAGTGGACCAGTTCTATGAGGACCTAGACACCTCATAGAACAGACATCAAGAAATGATGTCCAAATTATATTAGGAGATTGGAATGCCAAAGTAGGAAATCAAAAAGTGGAGGGAATAACAGGCAAATTTGGTCTTAGAACACAGAATGAAGCAGGGCAAAGATTGATAGAGTTCTGCCAAGAGAACACACTGGTCATAGCAAACACTCTCTTCCAGCAACACAAGAGGCAACTTTACACATGGACATCACCAGATGGCCAACACCGAAACCAGATTGACTACATACTCTGCAGCCCAAGATGGAGAACCTCCATACAGTCAGCAAAAACAAGACCTGGAGCAGACTGTGGCTCAGATCACAACCTACTGATTGCAAAATTCAGGCTTAGACTAAAGAAAATAGGGGAAACAAGGAGACCAGACAGATATCATCTAGACAGCATCCCTAAAGAATACACGGTGGAGGTGATGAACAGATTCAATGGCTTAGACTCAGTAGACAGAGTGCCAGAAGAATTGTGGACGGAGGTGAGGGACATCATGCAGGAAGCAGCAAAGAAAACCATACCAAAGGAGAGGAGGCGTAAGAAAGCAAAGTGGTTATCTGATGAGGCTCTTGAAATAGCAGAGGAAAGAAGGAACGCAAAAGTCAAAGGAGAAAGGAAAAAATACAATCATTTGAACACAGAATTTCAAAAAAAAAAGCAAGGAGAGATAAGGAAAACTACCTAAAAGAACAGTGCAGAGAAATGGAGGAAAACAACAAAAGAGGCAGAACCAGAGATCTTTTCAAAAAAATCGGGGAAATCAAGGGAACATTTAAAGCAAAAATGACCATGATAAGGGACAAAGACGGAAAGGAGCTAGCTGATGCAGAAGAAATTAAGAAAAGATGGAAAGAGTACACAGAGGAACTCTACAAAAAGGACCTCAACACTCCTGATAATCACAATGATGAAGAAATTCAACTTGAGCCAGACATCCTGGAAAGCGAAGTCATAAAGGCCCTAAAGAGCACTGCAAACAACAAAGCTAGTGGAGATGATGGTATCCCAGTTGAATTTTTCAAAGCGCTAAAAGATGATGGCGTCAAATTACTGCATTCAATATGCCAGCAGATTTGGAAAACAAAACAGTGGCCACAGGATTGGAAAAGATCAGTATACGTTCCAATCCCAAAAAAGGGCAATGCCAAAGAATGTTCAAATTATCGAACAATTGCACTCATCCCACACGCCAGCAAGGTGATGCTCAAGATAATACAGGATAGACTTAAGCAGCATGTGGAGAGAGAATTACCAGAGATGCAGGCTGGTTTCAGAAGAGGCAGGGGGACTAGAGACCACATTGACAACATACGTTGGATCATGGAAAAAACAAAGGAATACCAGAAACAAGTGTACTTCTGTTTTATTGACTACACTAAGGCATTTGACTGTGTGGACCACAACAAGATGTGGCAAGTAATTAAAGAGATGGGAATACCAGAGCACCTCATATGCCTCTTGAGAAATCTGTACATGAACCAAGAAGCAACAGTTAGGACAGAACACGGAATGACAGAGTGGTTTGGAATAGGAAAAGGAGTAAGACAAGGCTGCATTTTGTCACCCTGCTTATTCAACTTATACACAGAGCACATAATGCGCAATGCAGGGATGGAGGAATCACAATATGGGATTAAAATTGGAGGGAGAAACAACAATCTGAGATATGCAAACGACACCACCCTAATGGCAGAAAGTGAGGAAGACTTAAAGAACCTCTTGACTGGATTGAAGGAGGAGAGTGCAAAAGCTGGCTTGAGACTCAATATCAAGAAAACCAAAATAATGGCAACAGGCCCAATCAGTTCCTGGAAAATAGATGGGGAAGAAGTAGAAGCAGTGACAGATTTTACTTTCTTGGGATCAAAGATCACTGCAGATGGGGATTGCAGCCATGAAATAAAAAGGCGACTGATTCTTGGGAGACAAGCGATGAGAAACCTGGGGAACATAGTGAAAAGCAGAGACATCACATTGCAAACAAAAATTAGAATAGTCAAAGCAATGGTATCCCCAGTGGTAATGTATGGATGTGAGAGCTGGACAATTAGGAAGGCTGAACGCAGAAGAATAGATGCCTTTGAAATGTGGTGTTGGAGGAGGGTTTTGAAAGTCCCCTGGACAGCGAGGAGAACAAACAGATCAATCTTAGAAGAAATCAACCCTGACTGCTCATTGGAAGGTCAAATAGTAAAGACGAAGCTAAAGTACTTTGGACATCAAATGAGAAGGGAAGATTCACTTGAGAAGGCATTGATGTTGGGAAAGGTGGAGGGCAAAAGAAGAAGGGGGAGACCAAAGATGAGATGGCTAGATGGTATTGTAGATGCAGTGGGCACAGAGCTGGGAGAGTTGAGGGGGATGGTGGAGGACAGGGGCGCCTGGAGGAAAATGGTCCATGGGGTCACAGAGGGTCGGAGTCAACTGTGCGACTGAACAACAACAAATGATGCAATTACAAAAAAAAACAACTAGGGGATTTTTGTTAGGATTGTAACTAAGGTTGCACTAGACGGGAATTTGGAGTGATCTGAGTGACATTTAAAAGGCTCTTCAGTGTGGTCTATTTTATCTCACATTTAACTGAGAAGTATAAATTTAATATATCAATAAATAAGAATTAAAATAGACCAGCAATACATAAACTAGCATGGATACTTCACTTAGGAAAATATTGGGGGAAATGCGAGATGAAAATGCCACCGGGTGTAATTCAAGGTGCTGGTAATGACCTATAAAGCCCTACATGGTAGTGTGCCAGGAGACTTAAGAGACCGCCTCACCCTGAGCACCAAATAAACTCTAGCCCTGGTACTGTGCTAGAAAGAAGTGAAACAGCTCACAAAAGGGGTTAGATAGATCATTCTTACTGTAGTTGCCAGAAACCAGGGCAAACCAAAATGTGCCAAAAGTGAACCAAATAGTGATCTATATGCTCATCTATCTGATTTCTCCCCCCTCAAATTTTGGAAAGTATTATCTCCATTTTACATTAGAGCAATCTACCTTGACTGCTGGACACCATTTTGTGTAACACACTTTAAGAATATCAGAGATTAAACAAAACAAAAAGCTGTAGCGCTTTAAAGACTGTTACATTCCAATGTGAGTCCACTTCATCAGAAACTTTAAGAAATTGAAAAGGGCTCAGAGGAAGGCAACATCACTGGGGTGAGGGTTGAAACACGCTGCTAAAAATATTCAACTAGAGCTTGGCTAGTCATCACTGGAGATAGTCTAGTTCTGGATTTCCAACATGAAGCAAGGCATTGGAGTAAATGGCTTATATGCCTCCATCCAACATCATGCTATCTAATCCAGATGGAGCCAACCTTCAGCCCTATGATGGTGAACCTTGGCACTCCAGATGTTCTTAGACTTCAATTCCCAGAAGCCCAAGCCCGTGAATCCACACGAATGTGTTTGCTGCGATTCTGTCGGCCCGCACCACGCCACCCTCGTGACTCCTGGAAGCGGAAGTAAAACATGCCCATATGGGAATTGAAGTCCAAGAACATCTGGAGTGCCAAGGTTCGCCATCACGGCTTCAGCCCATATAATCCAAAAGGTTTTAGACACTCCTGATCACCTGTGGACCTTTTTGTGAGTACAGTATAAATAAAAAAGACTATAAACATTTTGTTCTTCAAGGAAATATTGATAAACTGCTGCCTACCTCTTTGAATGGCCTCCATTTTGTATCTTTTCCTCCCAGCCCAAACTAAAACCAGACCCTTGTTAACCCACACATTTTTAGATCACTGTTAAAATGATGTCAACATCTACTAAGGATTAGAGACACAAACAGAAAAAAACCAAGTAGAAGGGTTTTTAGAGTTCCTCCATGTCCCACCCCAGTAAATTCCAGTCCTAGGTTCATACTCTTCTTCCTTACCCTGTATCCACCCTCAATCATTGGCCAAAGGAAGCAGAATGTCACTCAGCTCAACAGCAGATTTCTAATTCCATGGAAATTATGATCCCATACAGGATCTTCTTTTACAGCAGAACCACACCAAAAGCCCAGCATCACACAAGTGTCACTGCATAAGCAATGCTCCCTCATTCCATTCTATTAAGTGCATTCTTCCACCCCATATGGAACTTCGCATCCTATGAATATGTGTCTCAAATTTCTGGTTTGTCAGTTGCTCCTGCTTTGACTTAAAAAAGAAAAGAAAAATACCTATATGAATAGCATTCTTTTGTAGCTCTTTTAATCTTCGCAGCCGCTCCTCATTTCTGGCCTTCAGCTGCTCTATGTTGAGACTAGAGTTGGAGTGCAGAGAACTGTCATCAGACTGTGGTGGCAGAGTCACTCTAAGGGAGGCATCTTCCTATAGAACAGGTGAAGAATTTAATAGTTATAATAGATATTTGACAAAAGAAACTTGGTAGTTGGAGTTTACTACCAACTGCTCAGTCAAGGGGAAGATGCTGATAAAATCTTAGAAGAATGCCAAATTTATACAACATAGTAATAATGGGAGATTTTAATTATCTCTATTTCTATCTTAACCTATAAATCCAAGGGTTCACCGTTGGAACTGGCTATAGGTTGCTATGCGTCGCCCTACTGATCCGCACCCACCCTTCGTGCGCACGGCCAAATTGCCTACGCAGGTCAATGAAGGATTTAAAAATCCGGCACAGGGGCCTCAGCCCCACAAACGGCAAGAAAGGGAAAGAACTTCACTTCCCAACATTCCTTGTGCTGCGCCGCGCCAGAGCCAATCACGCTGAGAGGCTCTCGCACGGCGCAGCGTTCCGACACGCGCCGCAGCCAATCGAAAGAAAGGCATTTTAAAAAAACCCAGCAAAAACACAAAGCACCAACCCATAACTACAAGCCCCAGCGTCCTGCGCGCCCACGCAGAATGCTGAGGAAAACGGCGCCCAGAAAGTTAAAAAGAAAAACAGCTCACAGGCAAGCAAACAGCAACCGGCTTTCTTTTACTCTCCCGCGGCGCCTGAAGCTCCCGAATGGAGTTTCCCCTTTAACATCAGTGGGAGGGGGTGGCGATCCCCCTCTCCGCTGCCTACCCTACTGTTGGGAGGTTTGTGGGGATAAAAGGACTATATTGCCCCAACCCATCTGGAAACAAAAGATGAGGCAGAGAGGATCGATCCCCCACCACCCCTCCTTAAAAAAACTCCATCTTTTCTTCTCTTTAAAACCGGAGTTGTTTTAAGGAGGGGGGGTGGGGGATCGATCCTCTCTGCCTGTTCCTCTGTGTCCAGAAGTGTAGCGCCAATATACACCTTTTATCCCAAAAAAACACCCAACACTAGGGAAGCCAGCGGGGAGGGGGATCGCAGCCCCCACCCACTGACATTAAAGGGAAAAACGATCTACTTTCACGATTCCTCAAAAACAAAGCACGACTCCACAAAAACAAAGCACCATAACACACTACAGCTCCCCTCCCCACCACCTAGCCCACCCTTCCTAACCCCTAATGACCATGCCCCCATCCCCACCACGGGCCGGCGGAGTAAATAATCCAACGAGTCCGGCCAGCGAAAAAACCCCCAGCCTAACAACACATGGTATTTCAATGGCCCACCCAGCCACCGAGGCCGGCCCACAGAAATACCCACTCCAAAAACACAAACAACATTAAAAAAAGCAAAAACAATACTAAACATAAAAATTACAAGGAAAATCTTCCACAAACAATAAAAAAACAAGTACAAACACAACCCCCCACCTCCCACAAATCACAACAAAGCCACCCCTAACAAAACAGAGATCACAACTTACCAAGACATGCAGCCTCTCCGAGAATCAGAATTGAAATGAGAAAAGAACAGGAAGAATACACAGGCCAGGACAAAATCAACATTAAAACATTACGCAACAGCACCACCAAGTGGCCACAGGAAATATTACACTCAATGAATTCAAATTGATCTACAACCATCTACAAAAAACATACACTTACACATTTTTAAAAAAATCTTATCCAAAGTACACCTATCACCAAAAACCACATAGGAACACATTATTTTAAAAAATGCAATTATTGGGGAAAAAATATATCAACCTTATCTCTTTTTAAAATCCAAAATTTTTAATAACAGTTTAAAACACTACCTACGTATAAAAAAAAACACATTTAAAAAAAACTAATTTAAATACACATACAACAAAAAACATCCAATACCATTTCCCATATTTTTTTAAAAACAAAACCCCAAAAAAAGCCCGGCAACGCCGGGCAACCCTTGCTAGTTGGGAAATAAATTCTGCCAAATATGACCCTTCAAAAAATTTCCTGGCATTTATTTAAATTTGTATGCCGCCTCTTCACCTTAGGGTGACTCCGGGTGGCTCACAGCAACTTAATATCAAAAAGAGAAAAACATAAAAAACATCCTTAGTTAAACAACCCAGTACATAGTCCTAAAAAGCCCCAATTAAAACTATAAAATACCCAACCACCCATCGCTGCAAGAGGGATACTTTCTTAGATGAGCCAGTGGGCGGGGGACATACCCCCGTCGGCCCCACACACCTGCCCCGTGAGCCAGGTCTTAAGCCCCTTCCTAAAGGGCAGCAATTCCGTCTGCAGCCGAAGTTCTACTGGCAGGAGATTCCACAAGGTTGGAGCGGACACAGAGAAGGCCCCCCTCCTCGTGCTGGAGAGGTGAGCCCGTATAGCTGACGGCACAATGAGGGAGCCCCTCTGGTCAGCTCTGGTTGGGCAGGCAGACACTCTCGGGACGACGCGGTCTGTTAGGTATCCTGGCCCACTACCATGTAGGGCTTTAAAGGTCATAACCAGCACCATGAATTGCACTCGGAGGCAAACTGGTAACCAGTGCAGCTCCAAGTAGAGGCGAGGCACAGGCATAACGCCCACACCCCATCAGTACCCCAGTCGCAATGTGTGACTGATAGTTTTCTCCTACAAAAAATGGAGGCAGAAACTAGAGGAGTAGCTATCCTTGACTTGATTTGATCTTAATAAATAGAGATATTGGTGTGAGAAGCAATAGCAAGATGAACTCCACAGAAAGGTGACCATGTTCCACTTGAGTTCTTGATTTCAAAGGAAACAAAAGCAGAGCAAAGCCACAACTATACGCTGGACCTTTGGAAAGTATGTTAATAAACTCAGAACCACTGCAGGTAAAGTCCTATGGCAAGAGGATCCTAACAGGAAAAGGAGGCCAAGGTATATGGGGGTTTCTAAAGAAAGAAATTCTAAAGGCAAAATCTCAAATTTATTTATGTATTTATTTATGTATTTATGCACACTTCTATCCTGCCCTCCTGGTGGGTACACCACTCAGGGTTGCAAACAACATAATAAAAATTACAATGAAAACAATTAAGCAACAATAGTTAAAACAGATCTAACAGCCCCAGTCAAAACCAACATTAAAAACACAAACAGATCATCATTAGCAAACAACCCACCCCCACCCTACCCCCATTAAAACAGAATAACCAAGCAAGGGGGCAGTCGCTCACATAGGCTAAATCAGCCACCGGGCTTGACTGGTAGAGTCAAGCGTGCCCCAAACCTGCTGGAAGAGCCATGTCTTCAGCATCTTCCTAAAGGGGAATAGTTCTGTCTGGAGCCGCAACTCAGGTGGTAAGAGGTTCCACAGGGCTGGGGCAGACACGGAAAAGGCTCTTTTCCTGGTCCCAGTAAGATGTACCTCTTTCACTGATGGGACCACCAGTGAGCCCCTCCTGTCTGCCCTAGTAGGACAGGCTAAATTCCTTGTGGCGACGCGGTCTCTTAAGTAGCCTGGTCCAATACCATAAAGGGCTTTAAAGGTCAAAACCAGCACCTTGAATTGCACCCGGAGGCACACCGGCAACCAGTGCAGCTCCCGGAGAAGTGGTGAGGCTCGAGTATGACGCCTGTACCCCATCACAACCCGGACAGCCGCATTCTGGACCAGCTGAAGCCTCCGAATGGTCACCAAGGGCAGCCCCATGTAGAGCGCATTACAATAATCCAATCTGGAGGTGACCAGAGCGTGAGTGACTATGAGCAAGGAGTCCCGGTCCAGGAGCGGGCGCAATTGGTAAATAACACGAAGCTGTGCAAAGGCCCTCCTAGCCACGGCTGCCACCTGCTCTTCGAGCAGTAGCCGCGAGTCCAGGAAGACCCCCAGATTGCGCAAGTTTCAAGTAATTCCAGCAAGAAAAAAGGTGGAAGACTGCCAAAAAAGGCAAATGTAGCTTCAAATAAAGCTCTGAGTGGACCTTAAAAAAAGGACAATAAAAGAAGTGATTTGGATTTCTGCATTGAGCAGGTGGTTGGACTTGATAGGACCTTTGCAACTCAATTACTCTCTGATTCTATGAACAGGACGCTTACAGGTGAAACTCAGAAAATTAGAATATCGTGCAAATGTTCATTCATTTCACTTAAAAGGTGAAACAAATATATGAGATAGACCTACCCCTAATCAGGAGCTGCAGCAGCTCAGCGGTTAATAGGCTCGCCTTCTTAACTGGAAGGCCGGCAAGTCGGCAGTTCGAGACCCGGGTACTGCATGACGGTTTGAGTGCCCATTTCTGTCCCAGCCCCTGCCAACCTAGCAGTTCAAAAGCAAGAAATTGCAAGAAGATAAATACGGGCCACTTCTGTGGGGAAAGATCCTGAGGGCATGAAAGGAGCCTCATTCAGGCGTCCCCTAAGAGGAGTTTCTCCAGTAAAAATCCTTTCAACCCAGAATAATTTCTGACATGAAATTATTATTATCCCTAATCATCCCAAGATGCCTGTTGTATCAGGACGCTCTCCAATTGCCTGATAATAATAATAATAATTTTGTTATTTTGGAAATACTGCCTGATGGCAGTACTGCCTAATGACACAGCAATAATGATAGCTTTGACATTCCCATGGGGGGGGAGGGATACAGTGGTACCTCGTATAACGAAAAAACTCAATTCCACAGAGCGCTTCGCTATACGGTTTTGTCGTTATACGTATCACTATGGGCGAAGCACCATATAACAAAAAAAATGTTTGTTGTACGGATCACTATTGGCGATACCATGCACAACAACAAAAATTTTTGTTGTACGGGGTATTGCCAATAGCGATCCATATAATGAACATTTTTTTCATTATATGATGCATCACAAATAGCGCACGAACGCTTTGTTGTAGAAATTTTTCATTATGCGAAGCATTCATTATACGGAGTACCACTGTACTTTTAAAGCAGGGGTGAGCAATTTGTGCTTCACAAGACATCTAGAGGGCCACAAATTGCCCATTTCTGCCTTAAAATCAATGACAGCCTAACAGTGGATACTGAACAACAAAGAACAGACTATCTCAGGGGTTCCCAACTTTTTCAAGCCGGGGGCTGGGTCATGTTCTCTCAGTCAGCTTCAATAGATGGACAACCATTCTGCACTGCCTGCATGATGGGGTGGCCATTTTGTTTCTCAAATGCCTTTAGAGGGGTGGGTGGTCACATGAAATGGTGCCTTGGACTGGATGCGGCCCACGGGCTAGGTTGGGAACCCCTGGACTATCTCATCAGTACAACCAGCAGTGAAGCATCCACATGTGCCCCCATGCCAAAGAACTGATGCTGGGACTGTTATTTTGATTTAATACACTTGTAGATTTCTGAGTCAGAGATGTCTCAACACCCAGCATTGTTCTAACTCAGTATTCCTACCCCATTGTCACAAAAATAAGATAAAGAAGACACACTGCATATAGTTAGTATCCTAACTGAAAGTTAGTTTCTCTAATTCCCACTGAAGAAATGAGAAGGACAACTAAAACCATCACCGATTTCAGCAAGACTTTAATGCAGCCATTACCTTTCTCCTCTCTCGTCTCCTTTCCCTTGCAGATAAAGGTGGTGGTGGAGTTATGTGTACTTCTGAAGTAGGAAAGGTCTCACCATCAGTACCTAGAAAAATTGAGTAGGGGGAAAAGCTTATATTTGAATTTTGCAATAAGACCTGTGAACACAAGCATAATACAGTACTGGTGTATTAGATAGAGATAGAAGAAACTCAGCCCTTATGTATTTGGTTGCAAATAAAATCCTGTATCATAAAAATAATAACAGTAATGTCAGTTCAGGGAAATCAAACCCTGGGTAAAATGCTGGCATCTCTGGAGGTCTAATGGCTCAGAGAATGAGACACCTGATGGTACAATGAAACAAGAATGTGAAAATTTGTGCCAACACATTTTTAAATTCAAGACAACACATAAATGGTTTTTATCTGTTTTATTTGTTTTTATCTGTTTTTACCCACTGTTGTGAACCGCCCAGAGTCGGCTTTGGCTGAGTGGGCGGTATAAAAATTTAACAATAAATAAATAAATAAATAAATAAAAATTGAAACCCAGGTAACTTAAACAGTTGTGGATTTAAGGTTAGGTTTCTACAAGGTTAGGTTTTCCAAAAACATATGAAAATGTACATCTTTCACATAATATATGCTAGTTTGGCATAAGAGTCCATACAATATAACTTGGGAGAAAATCACACCTGAGGACTGGCAACAGGGATCTTTAACAGAAGGAGCATTTACCAAAATTCGTCTATCACACATAAGACTATACATTAAAAGTGCACCACTGGAAAGATATACTCACCAATAAAAGCACTCTCAGATTCCAAGAGTGAGGTTTTCAAATATTCATTTGCTTCATCATTCCTAACCTACCAAAGAAAAACAACAAGAAACTTACTTCAAATAAAAATTTATTTCTGCTACAGGAACTTCAGCTGAATATACACAGGAAGTGAAAGTCACACTATCAGTTATTAATATTTTTTATCAGAAGGTGACTCTACCACTTTCCCACATGTTCCAATCCAAACAATGTTAGAATGGTGTAGAATAGATACTGAAGGTAGTTTTCTCTGTGTTGAAGTACTGAAGTATGACACCAACTTTGTATCCCACATTCTGTTCTATAGCTATACTGTACTTTTAATTACACTGGACCATTTGTTATGCCATCCATGCAAAGGAAAGTACGTATATATAAAAATGGCAGTGCCAGGATCTCTTAATAATAAAAATTATTTTGAACTAGGTAAAGGTCATCATTGCTCGAAAGCCAGTCGTATCCAGCTCTAGAGTTCAGTGCTCATCTGTTTATAGCCAAAGAGCTAGTATTGTCTGCGTTTGCAGATGTTTCCATGGACATGTGGCAGGCATGGAATACAGTTTACCTTCCCACCAAAGTGGTCCCTATTTATCTACTTGCAATTTCTTGCTTTCGAACTGCTAGGTTGGCAGGAGCTGGGACGGAGCTGGGGGCTTACTGCATCGTGCAGTACTCGGTTCTCAAACTGCTGATCTGTCACCCTTCCAATTGTCAAATTCAGTGTCTTAACCATTTTAGCCACCACAGTCCCTGTTAATTTTGAACTACATGTATACAAAACTGCAACTCTCACTTTTCTGAAAATATTTTGACCATCTGAGGGCATATTAAGAAGTCCTGTCTTTAGAAGGAAAGGGGTTTGCTTTCCCATGTATAGACACTATACATTGTTTTTAAAAATTGCATGGTTTCTTGGATTATACATACCTTTTTTTTAACCATAAGACGCACCTGACCATAAGACGCACCCAGTTTTCAGAGCAGGAAAACATTTTTTATTTAGTACTGTATTTTGCACCACCAACCAGTGGTGGCGCTGCAGGGGAAATGGGCAGGCAGGCCAATTGCACTGAGGAAGGAAGTGATACTCTAGCCTAGCCTCTTGCTCTCCTTTCAATCAGGAAGCATGTTTTCCCCCTCCATTTTGTCCACAGGGAGTAGAGATAAAGGCATCAAGGTAAGTGAAACCCTTTCTTTTTAAGCATAGGTTTGGTTTCCCACTTAAATGCATTGGGAACATACAAACAGAAAACTTTGGAATACAAGAAATTTATTTCCAATGCATTTAAATGGAAAATTGCGATTTTCGCCCTCTAGTGGCCACTTGTTTTTCATATGTTTTTCTTTCCCCTGCCCCGGAACAGCTGAGAGGTGGCAGCAGAGGTCTTTGGCCAGCTGCGTCTCTTATAAAAAATCCTTTTACAACAGCCACAGTTGGCTGAAGACCAGCATTTGGACTATAAGACACACCCTCATTTTCCCCCCACTTTTGGGGGAGAGAAAGTGCATCTTATGGTCCAAAAATATGGTACCACATATTAGCTTACACAGAATAGGCCCAAAAACAGAGCTAACAGAGACCCTTTTATGTTGATAAGGTGCACTCCTGAGCCATTCCCAACCAAACTGCTGCATTCTACATTAACTAACACAGTCCTTGGTGATTCCCTACTTTGGATGGCATCAGGGTACACCTAGCTTTGAAAGATGGGATAGGGAAGAATTTCCTTGGAAGAAGCTAGCACACACCAAAAAAAAAAAAAAAGGCAGGAATATATCCTCTCCAAAAAGACCAACAATGAGAAGAGATTTAGACACAGAAAAGAAAGCAACACAACTATTTCCCCCTGATAAACAGATTATAGCACGTTCACACATCAAAGCAGCATCTTCCACACTGGAATAAAAACAACATATTCAGTTATATGTCTGCTTACCATTCTTTCACGTCTTGATTTGTAGCCAGATGCAGGACCATCAAAATCTAAGATACCTGGAACAAGTAAAGAAAAAAAATCAAAACAAAGATCAATAACAGCGTAACACTGAAATTCAGAGACAGTAACAGCTCTTACCCTTATTAAAAGCCTCACATTTAGGTTCACACCAAGATCAATTTCCTACTCTATTTTAAAAATGCATCTTACTAAAAAAAAAAAAAAATCAACAAAATGACATGAAAACTGATACATACTTTGGGAAAAGAAAAAAGGTGAAACACAGTGGAAGAATTGAACAATTATTGCTGTGCCATATTAAATTCTTTATTTACCAACTTGCTTGCAAAAAATAAAACTAAATGAAGGATGCACGGTGTCTCCCTTTCTTCTAATGCAATTTAAACTAACTTTATTTTGTGCTTCTACTGCATATATACAGGACCAAATATAGGAAGAAATGTATTAATTATGTTTACATTCAAAAGAATAACCACGTGTCCATATTCAGTTGATTTTCACCTTCCATAAACCAAATTGCATCTCCTGCCTTCTTTTTGCTGTTGAGCCATCTCTCTTGAGAATTTGAACTTTGCAGAAGTATAACAGCCCGTAAAAGCCAAATCAGGCACGCACCTATTTATGCATTTCCAATTTCTTTATTTGAAAAAAATCAAACATGCAAACAACCCAGTGTTACAGCATTGCTACTTTCTAGCAGAATCTGACTGTCCCCATCTACTATGTTAGTGAAAAGCTATGTACAAGTGATGGGCAACCTTGGCACTCCAGATGTTCTCAGACTTCAATTCCCTGAAGTCCTGATCAGCAGGAGTGCTGACTTGGGCTTCTGGGAATTGAAGTCCAAGAACACCTGGAGTGCCAAGGCTTGCGATCACTGCCATAACTCAACAGAAATAGTCTCAAACTGAAGTTTAATAGTAAACAACAAACAGCTTGATGCCTTCACCCTGAGACTCCTCCAGTTTTAAAATCACACCCAAAATCACACATAATACAAAAGGCTACATGCTACATTACAGGTCACCCATATCCATAGGCTCAGTACCCATAGTTTCAGCTATCTGCAGGTCTAAAAACCCTGAAATACATAATCCTGTATAAAACATATGCAGAAGTAGAAAGTGATCTTTTCTGGATCACTACATTTGAAAAATCATTGCGAGCTTTCACGATTCATGGTTATTTCTTCAGGCATGCATTCAAATGTTCATAGCATGATGCCAGCCAACAGAGCCTTGCTTCTGAATGCCAATGTTCCAGGTGGTATTTTTGTAAGACATTTCCAACCTTCTAGCCCTTGAAGTGTGCTTAGGGCACCAGTTACTACAGCTGCAAACATGCATTACGTAAGCCACTGGTATATATCACTGTAGTCTGGTACTGAATAAAAAAGGAGTTTAATGCTGCCACCTAGTAAAGGTAAAGGTTGCCCTTGCTCAAAAGCCAGTCATATCCGACTCTAGGGGGTGGTGTTCATCTTCATTTACAGCCAAAGAGCCAGAGCTGTCTGCGTCTGCAGATGTTTCCATGGATATGTGGCAGGCATGACTAGATGCCCAAGCACCCAATGGTAACTTGTTTACACAGCCTACTGACAACACTGAAGGAAAACTATGTAAATGGAATGAAAAAAGATAACGGACAATCTAACAGACACTTTACACAAGTGTGATGTTAACAATCAGGAAAATAGGAATTTTTGAACTTACATAAAAGTATATTTTTGGTTTAGAATGCTTGTGTTTCTGCCTTCTAAATTTGTTCAATTCTTGCTTTATATTTGCAGATTTTTATATTAAGACTGAATTTAAGACTGGTCCCAGAATGATCTCTTACCAGTTTCTATTACTGTGGGAACCTATACCTTGGTAAAAGTATTGGTACAGCCTATCACGGTGACTCTAAGAAAAGGGGTCAAAGAAAAGTTAAATGTCTTATCTGCCAAAACACAAATGGAATATCTTCTCAGACAGAAATTTGCCACAGAACTCAAGGCTGACTGCCTTGCCCTGGAATAGATATTTAGTGACTTTCGCAAGATATTCACCAATTTTCATAAGGTTTTAATTTTGGTTTATGCAAATGCGCATACCAACTAAGACAGCAGTAAACAGAAAGTATGGCACCAACTGAAGACAACTGTAGGTATATTAGATAGACCATAAAGCTATGTCTGTTTTCACTAAGTCATCCTGAGATTACCTTCTGCTTTTCTCCTCATTTTTTCAAGTTTCTTTTTCTGTTCTCTTAGCAAGGCCTGCTGTTGAATGTCCAGTGTATCGTCAGTGGTGGGAGGGTCAGGAAACATGGACCTCACTTCTACTCTCGTTTCTGAATCTATCACATAAAATGTATACACAATAGTGGCCAAAATCTTCATTAGTTCATTTTCCCCCAGTATAGTTATAACTATAATGAGAAATTCCTTTTTTTTTTTTAACTGCAGAAAACGTTCAGGGGTATGAACACTATGCCCACCATCATTTTACAGAATTGACTTTATACACTGGCTATTTGAAAGGATTCTCATATTTCAGCAGCAGTTATTTACAAATTTAAAGAAAAAAAGAAAGAAATTATAGATCCAAGAAATCAAAGTGAAATTTAAACCTAAATTAGTGATGCTGAAAGATCAGTCAGAGAGCACAATATCTGACTAGGATAAACTAAAGAGAAGGTGGAAACAATATACAGAAGAGATGAAAGAATAACGAGTCCTCTACAAAAGAATTATTGGATATCCAGAAGAACTTGCAATTTTAGCAACTGACACAAAAGCAGCTCTCAGAGCACTGAGCAGATATGAACAATCAGGAACAGCTGTGCTAACAATAGACTGATTTCAAACTACAGAAATTTTGGGAATGTCCAGTAACATTTTGTTTTTGTTTGGATGAGCAGGTTTCATCCCTTCCTCTGAGTAGACAGCTTATTCAACAATGCAATTTTAAATTCAACCCAAGATTTCAAATAACTGCATTTCTGCATGTTCTTTTGCAAACCAGGTCACATCATCATAATCTATTAGTACTTTCAATTTTACACAACACCAGTCTTTACACAAAGCCTGAGAGTTTATCTGTGTTCTGTTCAGAATGTGCTGAGTTGGCAGCAGAAAGTGGAAGTGCAGAAGCATGCCTTATAATAGGTTCAGTTGGATCTATTTCTTGATCAGAATATATCACAAAGTGTAAGATGCCATGACAGAATAAACTACAGCCGAGTAACTCATCTACAGCAAAGTAACTCCTCTGCTGTGCCTATTTTCTCTCTTTCCCTCTCTTTTTCTCCCTCTCTCTCAGGCTTACAGGTGACAGGTACAATTAATCAAGGTGTTCGGACCACAATTTTTGCAACAGAGCCTCAGCACTTTGTAGAAAAATCACAGCTACATTAATTACACTGCACAACAATTATTTTGCTACTGAGAATAACACATGTGATTTACATGATACTGAGTATGCTGATTCCAAATATGAATTTAGAATTTGCCTATCCTGTACAGATTTTAAGTTATAGGCATGCTATAGCTGTTCAAATGGCCAGTAGTTGGGTAATGTATTTTTACATGGGAACATTATAACAGTTGCAGCTATCACTATGTCTGCTGCCGCCTCAACTGAATCATGACCCCTGGTGGCATGCATGTTCCAGCAGCAACCAGGCATGCCTGGGCAAGTTGGTGAGATGAGGTTAGAAATAGGTATATAAGGTGAGGTGGACCAAGGGCTTATCTCTAGTGCGAAACCATCTTATTGGATAGTACAGCTAGGCCATAGTGAGTCTGTTTTGAGCTAAAGATGAGTAGGCGCAGCTGTGTTAATAAACCAGACAACTGTGTCTATATGCATAATTAACTTAAGATCCTGACGTCCTAGGCAGAATCGGACATCAGATTTGGATTCAGCGCACTTGATTTAGTGTAGGACACATGGAATAGACCAAGTAGCAGACAAATTATTTTTTTTGTGATGTTGTGTTATTAATACTGTATTGTTACATAATGGTCTACTACATAACCTCCTTTAGTAAAATCTCTCTCCATCAAGCTAAGAAAGAGATTGCAAGTCACTATGCACTCTCTCGTTAACAAGAGAAATGACTAACCTTTGAACATAAGCTCATTAAATTCACGGATATTTTGTACATTGACAGGATCAGCCAAATCCTTTGAAGATGGTCGCCTGACTGGAGCCTGCATACGAAGTCTGGCCATCTCGAAAACATCCATGGAGTGTTTATCTTTCTTCCTACTAAAAACAACCGGATACTTTAAAAATCCAACTACATTTGGAAGTTTAAAACAAGATACTGTATTTGTATTAAATTCAATTGAACTCCAGGACTAAAAGGAAGTAAATGATTTCTCATTTCCTGAGAGGAAATCAACTCACTGAGAAGACACAGAAGCAAATTTAATGACAACACTAATCTTAAAATTTTCAGGTTATGAATAGTCCTTTATAGTCTATATTAATACTCTGGGCAGAAGCAAGCATTTTCCCATGCATAATTTCTATCAGTTAATACCACAGATAGGAAACTTTGCCAATTCTAGAATTGCTATATTCTAAACATGCATGCAGGCTGAAGCCCAATCTTCGAAAGAAGAGAGGTTACAATAATACACCACAACTCCTACATATAAATAAATCCAAGTAACACTTTGGTCAATCCCTGGAGATTTCCTCTCTTCATTTCTAGGACTTCTAGTACAGGTGTGGCCAACCTTTTTCTGTTGTGGGCCAGACCACGCCCCCCCCCAGAAGCAGACACATTTACGGCTGATGTAAAAGCACCCACTTCCGCGTTTATGCCAACCACAGACGCATTTATGCATGTGCGGGCACGTTTTATGAATGACGTAAATGCACCCACTTCCACTTCTGGGTGCAGCGGAGGCAGCAACAGGCTGGATGGGATGGCGTCGGGGGCTGTAGTCGGCCCATGGGCCATAGGTTGGGAACCCTTGCACTAGTCGATGGAACCGAATACACTTCTTTGGAAAAAAAGAAAACCACTATAGCTGTTCCATATCCGGCTGTTCACGCTCTTCCTAAAAGGCAAAGGGCGTAACTTTCTAGTAGCTGTTAGTCCTCTTACTGATCAAAGGGGTCAGGCAAGAATGGCTGGTTTTGACATGTGAGAAAGTGGGACAAACAGCTAATTTTTACCATACACTCATCTCCATGCACTGTTCAGGTAAACATAATTTTACACAATTTTAGATCAAGCTCTTCAAAGCTGAACATTGCCTACTGCGCTTGCTCAAAAGACTCAGGGGTTCCACTCTAAAAACAGGCATTCATCTTTGCACTAAAACAAGAGAACTGGGTGGGGCGTGGCTAAGATGGCCGACGAGTAACATCTTGATCCGGACGCTCGAGCCTAGCAAAGTGGTAATTAATGTGACTGAATGAAATAGAAAATTTTTAAAGTGGTAATTCCTGTGGATGAGACTCCTGCCTGCCTTTTTGGAAAATTTTGGGAAGTTTTGAGGTCGGATGGTCGAAGTTCGGGAGGCTTTCCTGGGCGGGTGAGGCCTGCGACGGCAGTCGCGGCTTTTCTGCCGAGGAGCCGAGAACGGGACCAGCGAGACAGCAGAGAAGCACCGGAATTGGCAAGAAATTGTCTGGCAAGAAAATAACTGTATGTAAGTGCATGAAAGGAAAGTCAAAGTTTAAAGTTTAAAACTAGCTGGGGACTTTGCTTAGAAAAGCCTGGGCTTTGAAATGGAAATGGGTGGAAGTATATGAAATCAAGTGGTCGTTTCGTTAATGGCGGCAGTCCTGGAAAACGAAAGTGGTCGTGTTTGGGTTTATGGTTTCCCTGCACCCCAGGAGAACCGCGGCGCGTTTGGTCGATAGCAAAGTGGTTTAAAAAGTTCCTGTTCAGGCTATAGTATTGGAAAGCAGCAGCAGTGTGTCTCCCAGCTTAAAGTAGGTGGGAAAAGTTTGCCGTTCCACAGAAGAAGGGGGATTTTTACCCTGAAGTTAAGGTAACCGCTGGAAAATGGCGTTTTGACTTGTCCGTCTCAAGAGAAGGATTAATTGGTCCTCTTTTTGCTCCTTCACCGTGTGGATTACAAATATTACTTTTTTTTGAGCACATCGCTTCTCACATCTTTTCCCCTCCCTGCTTGGATTTTGGGCTTCTCTCTCTTTCATACCTCCCCCCCCTTTTTTTTTTTGGCGGCTTGGGCTTAAAAGAAAAGTTTTGGGTGACTGTTTTCTTGGAGCCTTTACATTTGCAGTTTGGAAGACCATCAGTTGGAATGTGTGCCTCGGGGAAACGGATCTGATGTGGATTATTATTTTATTTTATTTTTTATTTTTTATTTTTTGCTGTTTGTTGGGAGTACACTTCGGTTCCTTCTATCTTTTTTTGTGGATTACAGTACTTAACTCTTTGTTGGATTTCCTACTTCATACAAGTTTCCCTCTTGGTTTTGTGGTACCAGGGGTTGCAGTGTTGCAGGTCCTGTCTGACTGACTAAGTTTTACAACGTTCTGCAACATCGGACTCTTATATTGTGTATTACTATGGATAAAGGTACAAGAGGGAAAGCAAAGGAAGAAGAGCCAGCTGTGAAGTCTAAGAGGAAGGAAAAAGCACCAATGGAGGAAGCCCCTCAGTCTTCATCCCCATCCCCAGAGTCATATGATCAAACCCAAATTATGGTGGAAATTGGCAAGCTGTTTCAGAAATTGGAGAAGAACGAGGAATCAAGGGTGAAAGATAGAAATGAAATGATGAAAAAGCAAGATAAAGTGGTATCATCTGTTGCAGACTTCTCAAAAAAGGTGGATTTAAGTTCAAGATGAGGTAATTGCCATAAAAAAGGAAATAAAAGGGACTCAGGAGGTGGTGCGGGAGAATAAGCTGAAATTGGATGAACAAGAGAGAAGGATTGATGCTGTGGAAGATATGATGAGAAAGCAGAATATTGTGATCCGTGGGGTGGTGGAACGGACACCGGATTTGTTAAGAGAAAGAGTGGTTCAGTGGTTAAATGGTTTGAATATGGGAAAAGAATTTGTTCAGGAAGATTTTGTAAGTGTATTTCGGGTGGGCCCAAGAAGAGGGAGGATGGTTCAAAGAAATGTTTTGGTAAAATTTGCAAATTGGGCCGACAAGCTAAGAGTAATGGCCCATTTGAAACGTGTTGGTTCTGATGCTCTGAAATTTGATGGTTCTGAGGTAGAAGTTTATAATGATATCTCATTGAAGGAAAGAACGTGGAGATATAAGATGAGGCCTGTAACTAAATTGCTGATGAGTAAAGATATAAGGTATAATTGGAGATTTCCACAGCAACTGCGCTTTTTATGACAAAAGAATGCAAGTAATTGATGAAGGGGCCAATCCATTGGAGTATTTGAGCTTGTTGGAGCTGGTAAAAAGAGATTCGGAGGAGTGGATAAATCTTAAGAAGGAACTGATGGAATCGGGAGCCTTGGGTAGGGAGTATGAGAGGGCGGAGGCCGGTGGGGCAACAGGTGGAACATCGCAGCGAGGGGAAGAGGAGGAGGAGCTGTCGCTGATCATGGTGGAGGAGGAGGCAAGTAAGGAGCAATGAGAATTAGATTTTTAAAATTTAATGTATTTAATTGATATATAAGGGTGAGTAGCGCGTAGCACTGGTAGGCAGGCACATCTTACATGTCCCCCCTCTCCCCTCTTTGGTTGTCAAAGGCGGCTTTTTTTTTTAAGAAGGTGGGGAGAGAGATAGTGTGTGTTATATGTAATTTTTTGTGGAATGGGGGTAAGGGGTTAGTGGTGGCACGCCCGATGGAGAGTTCAGAGTTTAGAAAGGAGATAGGTTATGGGAAATATTAAAATACTATCATGGAATGTAAAGGGTACAGGCTCTGTTCTTAAGAGACGTAGGTTGGAACTGGAGCTGAAGAAAGATAGACCCGATATATTATTTTTACAGGAAACGCACCAGAAGTCAAAGGACACGAATAAACTTTTTTTGGGATGGATCCAACATTATGAGATGGTGTTTGGAACTTCAAAAGCGAGAGGGGTGGCAATTATGATTTCTAAAAAATTAGGATTTGAGATTACAAAAAGTATTGTTGATCAAGAGGGTAGATATTTGATTGTAAGAGGAAAAATAGAGGATGAGGAAATCATGTTGGTAAATATTTATGTGCCAAATGATCATCAAGCGGATTTTCTAGAAAAAGTTCGGAAAATAGTGGAATTAGAGAATGTTGCAAAAACTATTGTGGCGGGAGATTTTAACTTGATAAGGTCGGGGTTAGATTGCACGAACATAGCAAGAAGTGGAATCGGTTTGAAAGGGAAGGTGTTGGATAAATGGATGGATGCATTGGGTTTGAAGGATTCTTGGAGAGAGTTTAAGGGCTCTGAAAGGGCATATTCCTTTTTTTCACACGTTCATGGGACCTACTCGAGAATAGATTATGTCTTTCTTACGGAAAACTTGATTAAATATAGAAGGAATGGAAATTGGGATCATAAAGGAATCAGATCATGCCAAAGTACTTTTGGAAATGAAATTACAAAAAGATACCCAAAGTGGAAGAAGTTGGAGGTATGACCCTAATTTATTTAAAGATCAAAAATGTAAAGAGCAGATTATGGAAAGATGGAAAGAAAGTTGGCAGTGGAACAATAATAACGAGGTTAATTTCAACGTTGTATGGGATACCATGAAGTCGGTTTTTAGAGGGGAAAGTATAAAGTTGGCGAGTTTTAAATATAAACGATATAAGGTAGAACAGACAGAAAAAGAAAGAGAAATAAAACAGTTACAGGAGGATCACGCAAAAAGTAAAGATAAAAAAATCTTTACGAAATTGCAAAGACTTAAAGCAGAATTAATGGGTAAAGATATTGATAAAGTTAAACGAGACTTGATCTACTTAAACAGAGAATATTTTGAATTTAGCAATAGAAGTTCAAAATTACTAGCAAGAGCAGCTAAGGCTAAAAGGGAAAAAAGAGAAATTGGGGTATTGGTTAATAAACAAGGTTTAAGGTGTAATAAGAATAGAGATAAATGTAAAATTGTGAGGGAATTTTATCAAGCATTATATGCAAAAAAGGAGATAGACTTGGAGAGGCTCAAAAAGATACTGGAGAGACAGCTAGGGAACGGAATAAAACAAGAACACAGAGAGAAAATGGAGGAAAGGATTAATGATAAAGAGGTTAATGAGGTAATTAATGGGTTGAAGATGGGGAAAGCCCCGGGGGATGATGGATTATCGACAGAGTTTTATAAAGAATTTAAAGAAGTGGTGGTCCCAAAATTAGTGAAGCTATATAATTATATTTTAGATGGAGGATCAATTCCGACTTCATGGTATAATACTACAATCGTTCTACTGCCAAAGCCTGGTAAGAACTTGGAAAGTGTGGAATCGTACAGACCAATTTCACTTATAAATCAGGATGCCAAAATCTTCACAGCAATACTGGCCAACCGTCTAAATGGTTTTATGGGGGAATATATAAACGTTGATCAAGTTGGGTTCTTAAAAGGTCGGCACATGGCGGATTTGACTAGAAGGGTATTAGATTTAATCGATAATGTTAATCAAACGAAGGAAAAGGTGGGTTTATTATCATTAGATATTTTTAAGGCATTTGACTCATTACAGTGGTCTTCAATCAAGGAAATAGTTAAAAATTACGGGTTTGATGACAGATTTAAAAGGGTAATTGATTTATTATATCAAAAAGGGAATGCTAGGATTAGAGTAAACGAAGAGGTTACTGATGTGGTAAAGCTGGAGGCTGGTACTAGGCAGGGATGTCCTCTATCTCCTATCCTGTTTATTATGGCAATGGAGATATTAGCTAAAAATATAAGGGATGATACAAATATAGAAGGGATAATGGGTAATAAAGTGAGTATGTATGCGGATGATACATTGCTTATGGTGAAACATCCGGAGTTGGTAATGGATAGGATTAAAGATCATTTACAGGTATTTGAAGCTACAACCGGATTATTGATAAATTGGGATAAATCAGAATTGATGCTGTGTAATATGGGGGTAGGAGAGATGGGAAGGATAGTGGAGACACTTAATATACAAATTAAAGATAAGCTGAAGTATCTGGGGATAAATATTTCAAATAAATTGGAAGAACTTAAACGATTGAACTATGACAGCTTGAAAGTCGAATTCAAGAATAAAATACAAGAGTTTCAGAAACTGAAGCTGTCATGGTTCGGAAGGATTGCAATTTGTAAAATGATATTGTTACCAAAGATTAATTTTTTATTTGCTGCATTAGCGATCCATTTGAAGAAGGAAATCAATGAATTTCAAAAGATGTTTAATTGTTTTTGTAACTGAGGTAAAAAATCTAGACTTTCAAAGAAGTTCTGGTACTTGTCTCAGAAAGAAGGGGGTTTGGGCATGCCAAACTTGTTAGCATACTATCGAGCATTCCAAATTAAGAATGTTGTGAAGATTCTGGCAAGAGAAAAGGTAATTTGGGAGGAACTAGAGATGAAAGAGTATAGAAATATAGGTAACATGATTTTTTTGGGAATAAAGGACAAGCCGAAAAGGTCAAATAATACTATGATGAGAGGACTCGTGGAGGTGTGGAAAATGGTAAAGAAAGACATGGTCCCAAATCTCTCTCCAATTTTGGAATTGACTGATATGGTGTGTTTTCCAATAAAATTAGATAAGGAAAAAAAGGAAATATTGGATAAAAATCAGATGCTTTTACTGAAGGATTGGTTAAAAGTTTGTGATGATGATATTAAGAGAAAAAAATATTTGAGAAGTTAAATTTGGATTGGTTTCAGAAATTAAAGGTGGATAGCTGGAATAAAAAATATAGAAGAGAAGCAGGGATAGATAGAATAAAGACGGAATTTGAAGAATTGGTAATAAAGATAAGAAAAGGGGAAAGGAGTATTAAGGGTCTTGTAAGCAAACTGTATACTATATTGAATAAGGGTAAAGATCCACATGAAGATTTGAAATGGAAGTGGGAACAAAATTTGAATATAAAAATTGGGGAGGTTGAATGGAGAAATAAATGGAAAAAGAGGATTATGAGAACAATGTCTGTAAGAATTAAAGAACACAATTTTAAAATGCTGTGGCAATGGTACTTGACACCACTAAGACTTTATCAGATGGATAATAAAAGAGATAAATTATGTTGGAGATGCAAAGAAACGGATGGAACATATGAACACATGTGGTGGAGTTGTAAAATAATAAGGGATTTTTGGGGAAGAATAGAAGGGGAGTTTGGTGAAATTGTGGGTAAAAGTGTTAAGTTGGTGTCAGGTACCATTCTTCTAACAAATGTGGAAGGTTTGGGTTTGAATAAGGAGGAAAAAGAATTACTGGAAATTGTATTAACTACGGGTAGACAATGTATAGCTAGAAATTGGAAACATGATGTTGATATACAGATTGGAGAGTGGTATAAAGAAATGTGGAGTTTAGCATTGAACGATAAATTGACATGGGAGATCAAAGTAAAACGAGATAGATTAAAGGAGAATAGGTTTTGGAACATTTGGAAACCGTTTGTGGATCATTCTCTTATGGTAAACGACAGTTCAGGACCTGTACCATCTCAAAGAGGTTTTTGGAGTTGAAATAGAAACTAAACTCTCCGGGCATTGTATATATTCACAGGGTGATGTGTAACTATCAAAAGATAATAATAGTGGTAGCACAGAAAGCTTTTATTCTTATGATTGTGTAATAATTTATAATGCGGTGTTTAGATTGGTGGTTATATGATAAATAGTCAGTTTAAGTACTATTATGTGCTAGCTCCTATGAATTTGAGTCAATACTGTATTGATGTTGTTTTTGATTTATCATTATATTGTATTGTTATTGTTACTGGGTTTTTTTCTTTCTGTATGTCTGTCAAAAATTCAATAAAAATATTATAAAAAAAACCAAAAAACAAGAGAACTGTTCCTTTTTTTAGTCACCAGCACCTTTGTATATCCTGCCCCAAGACAGAGAGAGTGGCTGGCAGTATGGTCTACTCTATTATCATACCAGGATAACCTGGCCACACTGGTTCTGATACTGCATTAATAAAATTAGGTAATGAGAAAATCTCTCCCAACTTTCACCCAGGACACAATACAATCTTCTCCTTTTACTTCAATGACTGCAGGAGGTACTAGGGATCAGATGCCAAGGGCATTATTTACAGAAAGTCTATAAATGGAAGACAACAGTGCAGCAAAGGAAAAGTGCCTTGTAACACTTTCAATTAATATTTCACTACTAAAACATCTTTCAAATTACCCATTTGAAAACTTTAGCAAATGTACAGATTCAAATGCTCACCCTTTAACTGACACGTCGCTGTCATCACTATGTACTTTTAATAATTGCTCCTGTAGTCGCCGTTCTTCACTGCGAAGCTGCCTCCTCATCTCTGATAGCTCACTTATTACATTCTTTCTTTCTTCTGCAATTCAGCGTCCAAAAAGAAAAGGTGATTTGTAATACCAATCTGACAATGAATTATCTTTCCAGCTTGGTGAACAGCTGAAGTAGTTGGGGATTACTTCATGTTGTAACTATCTCTTACCAAACGCACGGAGCTGATTTCTTCTAGCTGGGACCGGAGGAGACTGGACTCTTGGAAGATCCTAGTAAAACATTAAAATAGGCATTTGCCCCAAAAACACTTTAAGTTCCTCGCACTTATTTTCCGCACAAACTAAAAAGTGAGTTAATTACAGTAGTGATTATATTGATGTTTTTAAATTAAATATCAGGCATTGGATTGATCTGAGGGCAAAACTGTGAAATAGTCAAGATTTTCTGTAAAACTAAGCAGACTTGTGAAAGATGTAGTCCATTAACAACACTGGCCTATTTCTGTCCCCCTTCTCAAGGCAGAAGTCTTAAGAGAACAAAATCCAATTTGGGTTAGGAAACACAATGCCAGAATCTATTCACAGATGATGCATGAATGATGAGCAAACATACGTGTTTATAAAAAGCGGTACGGTTCTCCATCACAACTGGCCTTTCTTCTTTTCCTACTGGCATAAGGACAGTAATAACAGGAGAAGGCTGTCTGGACATCTGAAAAGTCAGGAAGAAGGGAGATGATGTAAATTTGTTCTTTAAAAAAACATTACTCTACCTCAAAAAGAGATTATACACAAGGGAAGGGTTTTTTTTTTTAAAAAAAGGCTAAAATGCACATAAGGGACTGCAGTGGCTTAGTGGTTAAGATGCTGAACTTGAGGACTGGAAGGTCAGCAGGTCATCAGCAGTTTAAGACCCGAGTACTGTATGACGGAGCAAGCTCCCGTCTCTGTTCCACCTCTTGCCAACCTAGCAGTTTGAAAGCAAGAAATTGCAAGTAGATAAATAGGTACCACTTTGGTGGGAAGGTAAGCAGTGTTCTGTGCACTAGGCATGCCTGCTGCATATCCACGGAAAGGTATGCAGAAGCAGATAGTGCTGGCTCTTTGGCTGATCAGATCATTCCCAACGGGTCAGGATGGGCTCTCACATCTCTGCGGATCTCAGTATAAGTACGGGGACGCTGCAGGGGTGTGTGCTGAACCCGCTTCTGTACATGCTTTACACATATGATTGTGTTCCCAGTTACCCCAGCAATAAGATCATTAAGTTTGCAGATGACACAACAGTGGTTGGCCTGATTATTGCTGGGGAGGGGGAGACGGCTTACATGAAGGAGGTAGGGAAAACAATTTATTCTGCAATGTAAAAAAGACAAAAGAGATCATTGTGGACTTCAGAAAATGCAAATTGAACATTTAGCCACTTATTATTGAAGGAAATTGTGTGGAACAGGTCTCGGTGTTTCGATTTCTAGGAATGGAGCTGAGGGATGATCTAACATGGGGAGCAAACACCAAAGCTCTGATGAAGAGAGCACAGCAGAGGTTATACTTCTTGAGAATCCTCAGGAAGAACAATCTTTCAAAGGACCTGCTGTTGGCATAGAGAGTGTGTTAACCTATGGTCTGTGTGTATGGTTTGGGAGTTGTACAGCTAGGGAAAGAACAGTGCTGTCTAGGGTTGTAAAGACTGCGGAGAGAATAATCGGGTGTACTCTTCCCACCCTAGATCAAATCTATGCCTCCAGGTGTTATAAGAAAGCTGTAGATATTGTGTAGGATAGTACGCAGCCCAGAAATGATCTCTTTCAGCTTCTGCCTTCTAGAAGAAGGTATAGGGTCATAAAGACCAGGACCAGCCACTTGAGAAATAGTTTCTACCCAAAAGCAGTTCTGGCTTTGAATGCAGTGAAATACAGTTTGTGAGGGAGCTTCTGTATATAGTTTTTAGAGTTTTTAGAGTTTTAGAGCTTTTAGAGGTTAAATGTGTATATGTGGGGTGGGAGCATGTTGATAATTTTGTATAGTTGTATTTTGTTTAGGTTTTGTTGGGGCAATAAGTGGTTTTTCAATCTCATTGTTCTGTGCAGGACAATGACAATAAAGATCTATCTATCTGACCTTTACCTAAAATTCACATACTGTATCATGTGTGAGTACACAGATGTTCTATTTACTTCCAAAACATAAGCTAGCTATGTTTACTTCCTTAGGGTTTTAGTTATAAACATGGTGGCATAGCATATTAAAATTCAGAAAGCACAGATTTGTAGGAAAAACAGACTTCCAATTTTAAAATTTGTTTCTAGTCATTATCTTTCTGATGTATCAATCTTATTGCTGTTGGTATATTTTTGTTTATAAATTTTACCTTCTATTCTATTAACCTTCTTAAGCACCCTTTTTGATTGAAAATGCAACAGCAAAGCTCCCAGGCAATTTGCTGTCTTATCTGCAGGTATTTTATGTTTATTTCTACCCATCTAAACTTATTTACAGTAGTAGGCAAACATTCTTTTCAGCATTAAGTTTTGGTTAGGAAACACAATGCCAGAATCATTAATTTTTGTTAAAAACTGCATTTCGTTACCTTCATTTGCTTAATTAAGAAAGTCACCATTCTTACTTAGCTTCCATCTAGGTTAATAAGTGCTTGTAAGCTGACAGGCTTAGTCTGAATGAAGATTTCCTTAATCAGTTAAGCCAATTACAATGAAGAAGTAAAAATAAACACTGGAAACAAATTCAGAGCTTGCCATTAGTTTCATCTACTACAACTCTGCCCTAAGGAAGCCTGCACACTTTCTTGTACAAATGGCAAAAAAGTAAAACTGTTCCTATGTGCCGCAAGGCAAAGAAGAGGAACCAGTTTGTGAGGATTTTGCCATAGAAGGTTAAGAAAAGCACATCAGGTTATCCATAGCATTTAAACCACCACATTTAACATACAGTATTTTACTTAAACTTAAATGTTATTTTTAAAGAGCAAAGCAAAAGCAAAGCAATCACACTAATATACCACCCCATAGCACTTAGTGCACTCTATGGGCGGTTCATAAGTTAATTAGCATTAACTTGGGGGCAATTAGCGTTAACTGCCCCCAACATGCTGGGTACTCATTTTACCAAACTCAGGAGCATAGAAGGCTGAGTCAACCTTGAGCCCAGGTTAGGATTTAACTCACAATCTTTTGGTTGCAAGACAGCAGTTTAACCACTGCAACATGAGGAGCAAATTCTTCAGCATAAACCCATGAACATAGAATTTCTACTTTGGTCTAAAATATAAATTTTCCCTCTATTAATATTGTTCCTTTAAAAATTCAGTCAATTATATTTCAACAACTTCAACATATTTCTACAGAAATGTTTGTAGTTTTTTGACATCACTGAAATCTAGCTTGCAATTTCAGTTTCAAATAAAATCACAGGTTTGGTTTTAAGGACCTTGGCTACAAGGCATCAAAAACTATATATCCAAAAACTGCTCTGGCTGCTCTCCTCCTGAGCCAATTTGTGTCACTTTTGAAGGAATGGGAACAGTGGAGAAATACCCATTCTTGAATCCAAGCCAAAAATGACAGTATTCAAGAAACAATTTTGGAAGTTCACCTTCTGTTCTTCAATCTTTTTATGCTGTTCCATTTCATTCTTCTGATTATCCTGCCTTCCTTCTTCATCTATCTTTTTATTCTCTGCCTCTTTTCTCCATTCTTCAGCTAATCGATACAGTTCTTCATTTTTTAATCTTTGCTGCAAAGATAAAGGTGAGTTAATGCAAAACCAAGAAAGCACTTTTAAAAAACAAATGTTAACCCCACTTCAACAAATGCAAATTTGGGGGATTTTATCATCCACTGAAACTTCAGGATAATTAACATGATACCAAGAGATGTGTACCAGGAACTTTCCTGAATGTTACAGAGAAGATAAAGCCCTTCTTTGGCACCCAATACATAACAGAATAGCCACAAATGAAAGAAGGCAAGGAATTAGGGCACTATACTTAGAAACATGTTCCAGTTACAATAATTAAGTCTTACATTAATATAAATGAACAAAGTGCAGCAATATCACCTTCTATCATTAATGGGACTAAAGCAACATGGTTATTAATAAATAAATACCATCTACTCAACTACTAGTTAGCTTATTCATGATTAAGAATGACAGCTTTTGAAACTTCCTACCTGGACATCTTTTAATATTATGACTACAATGCTGAGTCAACGTTCTAAGCTATTTATTTATTTTACAGACAAAAGAACTTCTTGTTCTTCCGTGTCTAGGCCAGACGTGAAACTGACAAAATGAAGGCACCTTTTGGTGAGTTCATTCTGCAATTCCTTTCGCCTGACCTAGTGTGAAAAAAATTAGCTGGCAACACAAGGTTGCCGTTACCAAGGCACGCCCAATTGTTGTTCTAAAATACAGTAAAACCTCCGTTAACACAATTAATGCATTCCCCAGGATGTTTATTACTTAAATCGAATTTCCCATAAGAATGCATTGTATGCCATTTACAATAGGAATGCACTGAAAACCAATTAATCCATTCTGGGGGGGGAAATTCCTTAAACCGAGCCACTATTTTCTATGGATTTCCTTTTGTTATGCAATTTTTATGTTACCCAAGCCATTAACTGAGGTTCCACTGTACCACAATCTTTGAGGAGGCTCTTTCTGTGTACCCCAACAAAAGAACTGAAAAGTCCAATCATTTGTATTAAAGAGGGGTATCTATTAAATCTATACAACTGAGATTCCAAACCTCTTCTTCTTTCCTTCGCTTTTTTTCCAGTTCTTCTTCGTATTCTCTCTGTATCCTAGCTCTCTGTTCAGCCAGCCTCCTCTCTTCCTTTTCTTCTTCAAGTCTTTGCTTTTCACGCTCTTCTTCTTCCTTTTTCCTTTTCTCCTCCATCTGGAAAAAAATACCCATGTATTTATCCACTGAACACAAGAAGAACATCCCCCAGCTTTATACTTAGAAGAATATGAAAACTAAATTAAGGTCCACAACAGCACTATTAATGTGTTGCAGCTAATCTTTCTGCGTACACTAATGAAGAAAAGTCTCCTAACAATCACAAAAGACTATGTCACACACATCTAGTCTGCCTTGGTACTATCAATTTACAATGAGGTTTTATTGTAGGGATTGCCAGCTTTCATAGGGATTGCCAGCTTTCCTGACAACTTGACACCTCCTTTTCTTTCTAAAGTGTTTCTAAACTTCTTCTTGTTGAAAACATAAATATGAATGAGTAGGGACAGCTAGAGGTAAAAGTATTGAGAAATATGTTGCAAGTAGCCTCATATTTACTCTTCCATATAGAAGCAAATATCCAACAAAATGATGCAGTTGACTAGACCATTTTACAGCAAACAGACTACATAAATCGGCATTTGCCGAAGAGAAAATTCAGTTTTTTATACAGTCAAGGATAATCTGTCCAACAGCTCTAATTAGATATGCATTTTGTACCCATTAAAGTTTTATATTGTCTCTCCATTGCCAAAAGGATTTTCTTTTAGGGTTTTTTGTTTCTGGTGTGTATATATGTAATTTTTTTAAAATGTGTGTCTGTTTTAATGTGTGAGTTTGTGCAGTTAGCCGCCTAGAGTAGGAAAATCTCCTAGATGGTTGGGGTACAAGTATAATAAATAAATAAATAAATAAATAAATAAATAAATAAATAAATAACCTTTCTGCAAGCGGTAAGAAAATAAGACTCACAACAAATGTACTGCCTTTATCCCAATAATTATATGCTGATTTTTGTGTATCCTGGTATTTGTAATGACATTTAATAACATAAGGACCATGGAGTATATGTTTGTTATTAGTTTATAGCAGTGGTCCCATGCCCTACAGGGGCGCTTCAATTCCTGGAATCAGTACATTGGCTGATCAGTGCTTTGGGGAATTGACTTAGGCTTCTGGGAATTGAAGTCCAAAAACCAAAGGTTAGGAAACACTGGTGTATATAGCATACTATACATGTTGTTGTTGAAATCACTATACATGTTGTTTTTGAAATCACAATTAGCAGTGCTTTGCAAAGGTTTTAGAAGTTATAATAGCCAAAGACATTTTGTGCAGATCCCCCATGCACCATTGTGACAATGTCTCCTCCAGAGGCAAATCACTGCTGAATAAAAGCAAACCACTACCATTTAAAGAAAATATCAGGGTGTATGAGATTTGTTCACAAACCGATGAAGTTGCATGCACTAAGTTGCATGCATTATGAAATCACCAAAGGAAGCCTTTAATCAGTAGCAATCTGCCACTGGGGATAATATCATCATCACTCCGCACATGGAACACTACAACAAGAGTTCAGCCATTCCTTTACACATTTACTGCATGTAAAAATATACTTCATTTCAATCAATGCTGCCACAAATACTCACTTGAAAACGAAGGAAGTTCTTATAAGATTCTTGCCGCCTTAGTTGATCCGCAGTTGGGGGCTCACCAAAAACATTACCACGAGCAAAGGGGGATGTTTCTGTATATGTAAAATCTAGTTTTTATAGAAAAATATATATATTAAGCATTGGTAAATCTACATTTTGTATAAACCTTTAAGCTGGTAACTGCATCTGGCTCCAAAGAATATTAAACTCATAGCTTCATTAATTAATGGAACACATAATTATCTGAATACTCCACGCCCATGCATAGTTAGTAACTGTTATGGCACACACACAAAACAGTAAAAGCTGAAAACACAAGCAAACAACATGTATACAGTATACACACACAACATCTACATATTTCTTGTTTAGAATGAAGATAGAGTCTATCCATGTTTCAAAAGCCTGGGTCCACAAAGTTGAAGGAATTTTGTTTTATCTCATGAATGCCATGAATGATACACATATATAGGGAGAGACCATCAGGGGAATGGAAGAACAGAGAGCACTTACCACACAATCCCATCAAAAACATAATTTTAATCCCTTGAGGGAAAAGTTAGATGTGCACAACCTCTCATTTCCCCAATGGTCTGTTGCTCAACATGTGTATGTATAGGTGTGCTGGGGGTCATTGGAAAAAACAGTTCTATCCCTGCATGTGAATGCTGGTCTTCCAGTAGTCTAGATTGACCTTTAAAAGAGTTGCCATATATCTGAGTTTCTTGAATGCTTTAAAATAGCTACTGAAAAGATCTGCAAGGAAAAAAATCCACCTGGAAATACTACATAGGTCATTTCAGTAAATGGATTCCCTTTTTGTATTTTAAAACATCTGCAAGTTAAGAAAATACAGGTGAAACTCGGAAAATTAGAATACCGCACAAATGTCCATCATTGCACTTAAAAGGTGAAACAAATATGAGATAGACGCACTACATGCAAAGCGAGATACAGTATGTCACGCCTTAATTCGTTATAATTGTGATGATCATGGTGTACAACGTACATGAGATTATGTGATGATTATGAGGTACATGAGATTGGGGGGTCAGGGTTTTCATAAGCTGTAAGCCATAAGCATCAATATTATAACAAAGTAATGCTTGAACTATCTCGCTTTGCATGTAATGAGTCTATCTCATATATTTGTTTCACCTTTTAAGTTGCATTACTGGACTAAATGAACATTTGCACGATACAGTATTCTAATTATGCAAGTTTCACCTGTATTTTCAGTATAAAACTTAAAACAATAAAATGAACAGGAAAATTAACGAAAGATCTTACAGACTACTCTAACAGTGTCACAAACAAAAGTTGCTTATCAGAAATGTAATTTGTTTGGCATAATATTTTCCTGAATTTTCTTTTCTTAAAAAAATGCACGTACCTTAAACATTTTTTCAAGCGGAGCATTTGTGAACCCTAGTGGATAATCCTGTGCATAGAGTTCTGTTTCATTGTGACCGATTGGTTAATATGAAACAGTCACAAAATGGAAGTCAGTAAACATTACACTAAGACAGTTGCCCTCTACTAGTAGTTCTCTGCATTTTACCTGTAAACAGTATTATGCATGATTTGCATCACTGCTTATACAGATTCTTGACATAATCTGATTACCACATTTTGATATCATACTGCTATATTAAAAGGCTGAAACTCCTACTTCTTCACAAAACCCATCATACGGCCTCTGAAATAGAACTGTTGTGCTTTTACTCCAGCAGAATCTTGTGCGCCGGAACAGTTTTGTTAAAGTAGCAGGGAAGAAAGAGGGCAAGGGTAACATGACCTTTGTTGGATGTTATTTATGACCCAGGCATCACTATGACTATGAAAAGGATCCTGTTCTCTTCATAATGGTGGGATACCCTATATATAAGACTTCCTTAGGCATATATAGAATGTTTTAGCATTGAGAACAGGAAGCTACAAGAAATACAAACATAATATAATTAGTGCAACAACAGCGTCTATCTAGTGCTCTTATACCAAGTTTAAGACAAATGTGGAAGAAGGAAAAATATAGGACTACCTTCAGTGGAAAGTACAGCATAGCAAGAAAGCACAATTATTTTGAAAAACGACACTAAACACATTTATAGCTGGAAGTATGGTATTATTTAAACCTGCTACTTTATTTGTAGAGTCATCTGCATTTTCAAGTCTTGGGGAGGCCAAACTTAGGTCAACAGATACTATAGCCTTTTTATCTTCATGCACTCGTGCCTCTGGATTATGATAAGCATCTTCATTTTGCTTGTGCATCATATTCAAGTCAGCTGAGAAAGAGGGGGAAACAGCCGTTTATAATAGTTTATTCCAGCAAGTGGTATGTTTGTGACAGTTTCAATCTAAGAGATGTTTTTCAGATCTACAGTTAAGAAGACACTCAAAGGTCTCCGTTGAAGGAAGAGTTGCGCTTTAATGGTGGAAGAGATAGGAAATGTAACTTTTTTTTACTACGACTCCCAGGATCCAATGGCCAACAAGACCATTCATTCGTATAGCGCATGTTGCATCTAAACACTCACTAAAGGTCAAAGTAACATTTCTTTTATCATCCCTTTTTATCTTTTTAAACTAAAGACATGATATTGGTTAACCCTAGAATTCAGGCCTAAGTGGAAGGATTCTCAGAACTTGGTACTCTGAAGTGTTGCTATAATTCAGTTACTGCCTTAAAGGATTGTTTCTAAACAAAAAAAATTGCCTCACTTCTTTACATACAGATTATAAATACTTTAAAACATCATTCATAACAGCAGGTGAAAAAGTTTGCAAGTTTGTGTTCAATTCCTCTCTCTCCTTGAAGCCCTTCTTTTTAAAAAATCTGATTTGGAGGTACAGAATTGGCAGCTACAAGCAAGAGAAGGCATGGCAATGGTATACTCCTGTGGTCAAAATCATTTTGTACAATTATTCTGTCAGAAGGGAAATTATATATCAAGCAATACAAATTGCCACTAATTAAGTTCTTGCTTGACTGCCACAATGGCTTAGCACACAACCAGGAATCAAGTGAGGTTTTTTTTAGTGGCTATTTGCCACTATGAATTACATAATTTCCCTTCTGCCAATGTAACTACACAACAGAGTTCAAAGTGGTTAGGCAGTATCAAACAGGCTTCTGATTTTTATTTTATTTTTATATATACAAAACTCAAAAGTCTCAGTAGGTAGGCCAGAATATTTTAAGAATTTGCCAAATGTCTAGTATGAATTAAAGTTTTTAATCTAGATTTTATTCCTTGCTAATATAAAATGAGAACAAACTAACGTATACAGACATGCAAATTAAAATACTGAACACACTATCACGGTGATTTATGCAAGCTTAGCTATATATGAGGCAGGAGGTTATTCGACATTTGTAGACAGAGGTTATTCGACATTTGTAGAACCTTTCCTCTTCAAAATAACTTTCTCAGGAAGAAAATTTGCTCTTGATGCTTCACAGTAACTGCCTTTTTCACAAGTGCTACTTTGTCAAAAAGTTCAAAAAACCTCTTATGTTCACATTCAGCTTGTTTGAAAAATAATAGTAGTCATTTTCTTTAATTATTCATTGAAAAACTTAATTTCATTCACAAAATGTAAATTCTAAATAGAAGAAATGTCTATTTAGAAGAAACAGGATTTTATTTGAAAGTTATAATGCTCACCTCTACAAATATCATTTATTGCAACTTGTCCTTACTTATCATGGAATTCTTGTCTGCATGATATTTATTTCATACTTTCCTTTTATATTTATTCATGCTTCTTGATGCAATATGCTGATTATTTTTAACCTTGCTCTTTTAGAATTAGCTTTCGCTGAAACAAGTAATGGTGACTGACCTAAATAACTGCAATAAAATTTCTTCTATGCTGTAAATTCGCTGTAGTACATCCACTTTGCACTCCTATCCAAAGACATTTATTTCTGAACACATAAATAGCTAAAGAAAGAAAGAAACTGGCCAGAAAAAGAGGCTCTGGTTTTAAAACGTACTTATGAGATTTCCTTTTTTATCTCTGAGAGGAGCACCTCCTCCTCCTTTTCCCCAAGGATTGTAATGTCTCATTTCAGCTTCTATTTTGGCTTCATACCGTTCCTTTTCCTCCTTTTCTTGCCTTCGACGTTCTTCTCTCTCCTTTATCTGCAAAGGGAAAAATAGGATTCAGATGCATTGTTAGCAGAATTATTTTTGGTAAATATTGAAAGAGGGAAACATATATTGTGACAGCAATATCAATATAGTTAAACAACATTCTATATATATTTGGCAGTAGTGGCGGCTTAGTGGTTAAGATGCTGAACTTGATGGCTGGAAGGTCAGCAGGTCAGCACTTTGAGATCTGAGTACTGCACAACAGAGTGAGCCCCTGTCTCTGCCCCAGCTCCTGCCAACCTAGTAGTTCAAAAGCAAGAAACTGTAAGTAGATAAACAGGTACCACTTCAGTGGGAAGGTAAACAGCATTCCATGTGCTCCGTCTGGTGCCTAGTCATGCCTGCCACATGTCCACGGAAACGTCTGCAGATGCAGATAGTGCTGGCTCTTTGGCTGTAAACAGAGATGAGCACTGAACCCTAGAGTCAGATACGACTGGCTTTTGAGCAAGGGTGACCTTTACTTTATCTAGTGTAGATGCACCAAGACACAGACCAGGATGCAATACACACACAAGTACATGGACACAAACTCTACATTTGTTTATAATGTACATGGCATCTTGAGAAAAATATTTTTTAAAACTCAGATTCAAATCTTATTTTCTAGGAGAAAAAGATGTGGTCTTGGATCAATGGTGGGTTTTACATAATACCTAAAATCCTATTTGTGCAAATTCCATGGTATAAGATTGATGACATCATCAGCATAAGTACTTTTTGGAAGTGAAACATTTCCATTTCTGTCCTGAAGGATTCTGTTGAATCCTTTTTATAGTTTGAAAATGGGAGCAAGGGTACAATAGGAGAGGACTAAATAGTGAAAATCAAAATTGCCAGCAAGACAATTGATGGCAGTGACTTTCTTCTCCTGTCTTGTGGCCCCCAATGACAAAAGGATTCCATGGGAGCTTTGAATCTAGGGGTTAGAGGATAATAAATGTTTCATTTCTGAGATATCACCACAGCTGATGACATCATCAACCTTATTTGTACGTTCCTTATCGAGCAAAAAAGAAAAAAGTCATGGAATCTTTACACAACATCCAAAAGCAAAGGGTGGATAAAACTTTCATTAGATCACTAAAATGTTAAACATATGAGAGCTTTTGAATCCTTCAAAGCTTTTCTCCAGGAAAAATCTGGAAAGCTCAAAAGCTCAGCTGTTGTTGCTCTCTAACATATATTTTAAGATAAGACTCAAATACTGTTAATAAATGACTGCGGTATTGATCTTACACTAATATTAATACTCAATAATATAAGTAATATACATTTGAAAGATCTAGAAAATGGTGTATAATGTATGCAAGCTGTCATCTCTTATTAGAAGTGTTAGATTATGAACATTAGATTATGAACATTCACTAAAGAGTGCAGTTAATTTGAGAAAATATGTAATAGAAAATTAAATGGATTATTTAACAATTCTTCTTCTCCCCTTACTATTCAGTAATATAAAACTTCTATTCCGAATATACAAGGCATTTTCAGACAAATTTCACTGTCTCACCTGCTGCTGTAACTCTTGTTGATAAGTTAAAGTAGCCTCTCTTGTGCGCTTTGGTTGTTCTTCAGGAAACATTCCTAGACCTCGTGGTCTATCATTTGTAACACTTGTTCTAATTTTACTGCTATATTCAAAAGAAAGAAAGCACAAACGAAAGACTTAAAAACACTAAAACAATTTCTAACTGAAATGTCAAACAAAACAAAACAAAAAGAAAGACCAAAATGTCACGACACCTTAACGTCTAACGGCTGTATATTTCATGTGAGCTTTCGTTGATCAAGGCCACTTTCTAAGACATGAGAGGGAAACTACATGGTAATCATATAAACATGTTCCCAAGATAAGAGACAATGGTTGGTTGGTACACACAAGTTGTAAATTGTGCGAGCTACTATGAAATTCCATACTTGGTGATGACTTAACAGCCCTGTTTGATACCCAGCTCAGCTGTTTTCTTTAAAGGTAACAATGGTTAATAGGTAAATGCTATAGATAACAATACCAGAAACAATATAATCATTGTGGCATTATGCATTTGAGATATGCAGACGATGCCACCCTAATGGCAGAAAGTGAGGAAGACCTAAAGAGCCTCTTGATTGGGATGAAGGAGGAGAGTGCAAAAGCTGTCTTGAGACTCAATCTCAAGAAAACCAAGATAATGGCAACAGGCTCTATCAGTCCCTGGAAAATAGATGGGGAAGAAGTAGAAGCAGTGATAGACTTTACTTTCTTAGGATCTAAGATCAATGCAGATGGTGACTGCAGCCATGAAATAAAAAGACTGATTCTTGGGAGACAAGCTATGAGAAACCTGGGGAACGTAGTGAAAAGTAGAGACATCACCTTGAAAACAAAAATTTGCATAGTCAAAACAATGGTATTCCTGGTGGTAATGTATGGGTGTGAGAGCTGGACCATTAGGAAAGCTAAGCGTGGAAGAATAGATGCCTTTGAGATGTGGCGTTGGAGGAGAGTCCTGAGAGTCCCCTGGACAGCAAAGAGAACAAATAGGTCAATTTTAGAAGAAATCAACCCTGACTGCTCATTGGAAGGGCAAATAGTAAAGATGAAGTTTAAGTACTTTTGACATCAAATGAGAAGGGAGGATTCACTTGAGAAGGCCTTGATGCTGGAAAAGGTGGAAGGCAAAAGAAGAAGGGGGAGTCCAAAAAGGAGATGGCTAGATGGTATTGTAGATATGATGGGCACAGAGCTGGGCAGGCTGAGGAAGATAGTGGAGGACAGAGGTGCCTGGAGGATAATGGTCCATAGGGTCGCAAAGGGTCGGAATCGACTGTGCGACTGAAGAAGAACAACAACAATGAATTAACAACTCTTGACTTTAACTTTGAAACTTATTCTGTAAAAGTTGCTATTTAGGTATCACAACATTTTTGTCTTGTTTTGTTTCTTGTCTGATGCCTGCACACACTATCGTGGTCATCACTTTGAAAACTACTACCTGTGACGTGTATTTCAAATAATATTTTTGTGTGCTTTTCCATATAAAGGTAAAAACGGAAACTTGTGATTTAAACTGAATTTACCTTCAAAAAGACATAATTTTTCATTATTCTGTTTCCCATCATACTTTCATACACTAACTAGACAACATGAAACTAATCATATGAATACTTACAGAGTCGTAGCAGGAGGTCTTTGAATAGTATCAACAGGTGGTGGAGCTGAGGAAGATTGAACTCCCATCACACCAGTGCCATCTAAAAAATGAAGACATTCAATATTTTGTCTTAGAGTTTATGATGATTTCAAGTCCTCTGCCATGCTCACTTCTCTAGACTAATACTCTTAGTGAATGCCTAAAGCCATCACAAGCAAGAAGGTCAAAAACATTTTGAGAAACTATTTCTCAGATCAAATATTGTTTATGTTATGTTTATGTTTATTCGATTTATACCCCGCCCTATTCAGCACATGGCCGACTCAGGGCGGCTAACAACATATAAATAACCCCAAGGTAACCCAAGGGGTTTACATACGAAATACAAAATTCAAAATACAGTAATAAATACAATATTCAAAATGCTGTTACAAATAGATACAAATTCTGCGGTACAATATATCAAACAAATATAATAGCTGCAAAAAAGTACAATACAAATTATGCATTGAAACACCAAATAAATAAATAACAAATAACAAGATAAGTACCCCTGCCTAAAGCAGGGGTGGCCAATTCTTTTGGGCCATGGGCCGGTCACATGGTATAGGGATCCTGCCCCCACACCAATTCATCTGGCCCACAAAACCCTCCTTGCTCCTGGAAGCCGAAGTAAAATGCACCCGCACAGGCGCACCTTACTTCCGCTTCCAGGAGGAACGAGGGCTTCACGGACCGGATGAATTGGCATTGGGGGCCGGATCTGGCCCCTGGGCCGTAGTTTGGGCACCCCTGGCCTAAAGAGTACAGAAGTAGCCTTTGGCTTTTAATTTTGTTTTCCCTTTTCCAACTCCAACTCCCTCTAGGTGAAGCTGAATGTTTTCAAAAATGAATGAAAAATGACAGGGTGAAAAAGAAAACAAATGAAAGAGTTGAGACTAAACCATTAAAAACGAATGGCAAAATCAGGGTGGGGTTAAGCTCAGTTTGGATGTTTCTGAAAACCTCTTTGGCCATATCAGAGAGTAAACAAAATAGCAAAAAAAAATGTTGTGGGACCTTAAAGACTATATAAATTTGAATGATAAATAAATAAATAATAAAATAAATGACTCCTATATTTAATGTGAGCATTCGTGGACCAAATCCACTTCATCATTTGGTCCACAAAAGCTCACATTAAAATACAGGAGTTTGGCTTTAAGTTGTCACAACACTTTTTGTCCTTTTTTGCTGTTTTGTTTTGTTTACTCTCTGATATGCTTGCACAGACTAACATGGCTACCACTTCAAACATTCTTTGGCCATGTTTGTCTTCCACAATTCTTCTCTAATCTAAAGCTGAATAGTATTTCTCTCTTTTAAAAAAGTTGTTTTTATCTTGGGCATTGTAACAGCCTTCAAGAAAAGTACTGTTTTAGAACATCTGGCAAAATATTTCTCAACCAACCAACTTACAGTTAGCAAGGCTGGGATCCAAAGGATTCCTGGCTCCATAGAAGTAGTATGCGTCATCATATGGAGTTTTATAATTATCAGGAAAAACTGGTGGCGGCGGAGGGGGTAGGGTTGTAATTCTAAATCAAATACAAAAAAACAACATGTTATAATGGTAACTTTTCATAATTGGCTCCAATTTAATATACAAGAAATTGTGAACACCAAGATATCTGGCTATTGTTTCAATTTACGAATTCTGTCAACTTTCAGCAGTTAACATTTCTCAATGGAAGTTGTCCAAGCATACTATAACCCTCTCTTTACACCATTTCACATTGCATGCCTCTTGTATTCAGCACAAAAGAGCCCTAAATATATTGCTATTCAGGAGATACAAAAGAGCCCTAAATATATTGCTTATCAGGAGATAGTATTAACTAATATCAATATTTGAACCTAAAGGAATAAAAAGAACACTGTTTTGTCACCTAGAATAGCCCGGTCTGTATTTCACTGTCATCTAGAACTTCACAGAGAAGAAGCAGAACAGATGATTCCAGAGCAATCTTTCTATCTCAGTCCTTTCCTCGTCATGAGTTCTTGTCTGACTAGCACTCCTACCTGGAAACTTGATGAAGCAGGGGATTGGAAATTGGCTGCCTCTGGATAAAGATGTTTAAGCTCTACCTCCCTCTTAGCCAGACTATATTTAGAGCATTAATACCTTGACCTTGAATAATGGCTATTCAAAAACTAGCTACTCGTTACAAAAGACGCAGAGACTTATTAACAATGTCTCATACCCCTCCCACCATTAAATACTAGTTTTCCACACTGCAGAAAACCATCCCATTACTCCTCCATTCTCATCATCAGCTATGAGAAGGTGGGGAGGAAATCAGAGTGCAAGGATGCACTTCCTGCATGGTACCGAACTAGAGAAAGAAAAACTGGAGCAACAAAAGTTTTGTTTCTTGTAAAGGCACACTACTATATTAAGTGTGTGTCCTCAATGCTGACTTATGACAACCCTTTCCAGGGTCTTCTAGGTAGAGAGTGCTCAGAAGTGGCTTCCCAACCCCTTCTTCTGACAGTGCCTTTGGACTGTTTAGTTTGCACAAAGACACCCAGTCTGGCTATTGTCAAAGAAGGCACATTGGGGAAATGAACTTCCACCTCTGGCTCCACAGCCAGATAACTGAACCACTGAGCAATCCAGGCAGCAAAAACCATGCTAGGTCCTACTTATTCACTGATCATCTTCTAAAAGGAAAGAAAGAAGCCACCATTCATCGATTAACTGCAGAATATAAAAGAGAATAAGCCAATATGGCATATGCACAGTTGTACAATATTCCAGTTTGGATATATAAATTGTGGATACATACGATGAAACATGCATAAGCTCTTGTGCATTTCATTCTCTAACCACTGCTTTCAACTTCAGCCTACTGTGATTAAGTCAGTACAGAGAGCCCCCCTCCCTTCCAATACATACAAATCAGGAAACAAGGTTCAGAAAAATCCAGAATCTATCAAAGCATTATCCAAGACCTATAGTAGATTATCAGAACTATTTACTGAAATCCTGGCAAGCAGACTGGACCTTGAGTTAACTTCAGTATCCTGATTTGAGAGCAGTCCATGGGCAGTAGTATAGCAGGAAGTACAAACAAAATGCTTACGCATACTTGGTCTATTAAGCCAAGGTTTGTCTGCTCAAACAGGGCTGTACTTAAAAGCCACAAGTCACAACTTCAAAGAAAACACTGTAACAAAAGTTACCTGGGAGCCAACATTTCCCCAAATGCAGAAGACAAGCCTTTGTGAAAATCTTCATTCACTGGTGAAAAGGGAGGTGCAGATATGGAGGTAGGCACAGGTGTAGGAGTCTGAAATGCTGGTCTTGGTCTTGATGGTGGTATTCTCTCCTCAGAGATTCGTGGCGTTAATCCAAACTCCTTCAGTCTGTTGGGCTGTGAAGAACAATTACCTTACTTGTCATTAAGCATATTTTCAAGCGCTTTCAAATTTAAGCAACAGAAAGAAAATGAAACATTGGGACATAAAAACTTGTTGCAATTTTGTGTGGCATAGCTATCCAAGGTGGGCAGTGTCCTCCTGACATTCGAGCCTAGCACAAAACTGGAAGATGTCAGCTATAGTACCTGCTGAGAGAAGAACTACAGACTTTTATCTACCATTTCTCAAACTTTGGCCCCCAGATGTTCTTGGATTTCCAATTTCCAAAAGCCTGGATGTCAGCAGATGTACTGACCTGGGCTTCTGGGAACTGAAGTCCAAGAACACCTGGGGGCCAAGGTTGAGAAACTATCCTATACATATACTTAAACTAGCTTCCTAAAAACCCGGTATCCTTTTCATGGACTACTACTCTCATTATCTGCAGCAGCACAGATGGTAAGTTGATGAATCTGCAATTTGACCTATTTGAAAAATACCAGATTGGGAAAGGCTGCTTTAAAGCATCTGGCATGATGCTGTTCTAGAAGGAAATGTAGTGAAAGGAGATGAGGTATCAGTCCATCAGAAGGTTTCTGCACAAAGTGTATTGCTCTCAATACTCTGACTATATCCAGCTTCTGTCAGGCCTGCTCAGAAAGAGTGAGAGGGCTCAGGAGCTTATTTTACCCTCATCTACAATGAGAATTGTGTATGATAGCATCTTTTCTGATATGAAGAAACCAGTAGGAAAGATTTCTGTGTCCTTGTAAAACATGAACAAGTGGTACATGTTTAGAAGATACTATTTTTAACACCGATATCTTTCTGGCTGATGCAACAGGAACACATTTAGAGGATGAGACCATCCTGACCACTCCACTTCTTCCTTGTCAGAGGAATCAGTGGGAATCTTGGTAAGGATTAAGAATCCATGCAGAAATTCACACACACACAGTGGTACTTCATACAATGATTTTAATCCGTTCCACAGGGCTCGTTGTTGTACGAAACAATTGCTATACGATGCATGCATCGTATAGCAATTTCCCCTATGGGATGCATTGTACAATGATTTATTTTTTTTTGCTAAGTGGTTTTTCCCATTGAAAAATTGTTGTACGATTTTTTTCCATAGGCAAAATTGTTGTGCAGGATGCCATTTCTTTCCAAAACCTAACTGTTATGCGATTTCGTTGTTATACGGAGTGATATATATATAAACACTCTCCACTTGCAGGTTAGGAAATAAGTTCTCCCATGTGGTGGCAATTTGCCCTCTAACACTTTATGAGGCTATTTCTGCACCTCATTTCTTTAAGGAAAGGAAAACTGACAACCTAAATTGCTGTTTAAAATTTCTCATTTTGCCCCCTCCCAATTTTTAATTGGAGAAGGAGGAATCAAACTCCTGAGGACACTTTCTCTTGTTTCCTCCATTTATGAGAAAGTGTATGGCTTCTTACAATATCTGGTTAGTTAGATCACTGGCTAAAGTCTCTTAAATGTCCCCCAATCCCACGGAAATGGAGAGTAAACAAAGAAAATCTAAGTTATTGGCAGCATTTATGGAAGTGTGGAGTTAAAAAAATCTGATTGCAAGAACCTGAGACACAGCTGCCCCCTCAACTAAACTACAAAATTCATACTGCAATTATACTTTATTTATCATTTATTGTTTTATTAGATAAAGGTTGCCCTTGTTTGAAAGCAAGTCATATCTGACTCTAGGGTTCAGTGCTCATCTCTGTTTATAGCCAAAGGGCCAGTGCTGTCTGCATTTGCAGATGTTTCCATGGACATGTGGCAGGCATGCCTCAACACTGGAGTACACAGAACTAATTCAGTAATAATAATTACTTATTATTTAATCTAATAAATTCATATAAAGAAAACACAATGACCTAATAAAGTTATTATACAAATGACTTTATTAAGTCATCCCCAACATATACAAAAACATGTTACAAAAGTAAGCATGGGAAGTGAGAAAGTCTGCCTCTTAAAGGCATAGTCTCCACTTTTCCTCAACTAGAAGATCCCTTCAGTTTCAGCAGTTTAGAATGGATTTCTCGGGCTTGCTCTGCCATCTGACGGTTACAGTCAGAAATACACTGCATTTCCTCTTCTCCGGGTAACAGAAACGAAGACAAGGGTGGACGCCACCTTTATTAGCTGCTATAATCTGAGAAACAGAAATTGCCTTTCAACTTCATGTGCCTGGGCGCTACAGAGAAGCTGAGAGCAGTTGGCAGTTCTTTTTCTAACAACTTTAGGAGAGACAATCTAAACTGCACTGTCAGCGGTAAAATAGGAGACCTGCTACCTCTGACCTTGACCCTGCGCTCACCATTTAGAAAATTGTTTTAAACATGGCCTGCAGAGATGTCCATGATTTTTGGAACTTCTGTGTTTCTTCTGCATATCCCTCCAGCTCCTTAGCCTCCAGGCTTTAGCACCCTCTTGAAGGAGTTGAAACCTAACTTTGATCCATCAGATTTCAGCAGGCTAATAAAGTAATTCTGGACTTCCAAAAAGATAAACAAGTGGGTCGTGTCTGAAATGAAACTGAAACTGTCCTACTTTGGGCACATCCAGAGAAGGCAAGAATCTCTGGAAAAGTGAATAATGCTGGAAAATGCAGAAGGTAACAAGAAACAAGGAAGGCCAAACATGAAATTCACTGATCCTGGTGGTAATGTATGGTTGTGAGAGCTGGACCATTAGGAAGGCTGAATGCAGAATAGACACCTTTGAAATGTGGTGTTGGAGGAGAGTTTTGAGAGTCCCCTGGACAGCGAAGAGAGCAAATAGGTCAATTTTAGAAGAAATCAACCCTGACTGCTCTTTGGAAGGTCAAATAGTAAGGATGAAACTGAAGTACTTTGGACATCAAATGAGAAGAGAGGATTCACTTGAGAAGGCTTTGATGCTGAGAAAGGTGGAGGGCAAAAGAAGAAGGGGGCAGCCAAAGATGAGATGGATAGATGGTGTTGTAGATGCAGTGGGCACATAGCTGTGTGGGTTGAGGAGGATGGTGGAGGACAGAGGTACCTGGAGAACAATGGTCCATAGGGTCGCAAAGGGTCAGAATCGACTGTGAGACTGAACAACAACAACTAAGGAAACCGCAAAAAATAACCTGCAGGAGTTGAGCAGGTCTGTTGAGAACAGAACATTCTGGAGAGCTCTCACGCATAGCATTGCCATAAAACAGATACTTGACAGCACATAACAACAATCAAAGTATCACCCACCCTTGTCTCCAGATCTGCCCTAGATGGCATCATGTTTTAGAGTGAAACTAAAGGGTTTAGAAAAATAGAGTACTTCTCAAGCTGCACTCCTACTTAATTTGGTTTAATGTAGTCCCTGCTCATTCATTTGTGCATTTTTTGCTCTCTTGACTGCTCAAGTGATGGTAATTATTGGTATATACTGTATCTGCTTCAAGCAGCATGAGTACGCTCTGAACCCATTCAGAGCTGAGTGGCTCTGTATGCTTTAAGTATGGGATAGAGAACAAACTGCCCTCAAAATACTGCTGAGCTCCATCTCACATTATCATTCTGCACTGGTTAGATTACCAATAGAGGTTGTAGGTCAACTATATTTAGCAATCCATATATTGCTCAGCCCTGCTCTGGGTTGAAGTTGTCCTTGAAGAGACCAGAGAAGTATGTTTTCCTGCTCTTTCCTTTCCTGCATGTTTCCCAAAAGCATAATTAAAATTTTCCCACTGGGACAATAATTTGGAGGTAGAGGCAACCAGCATCTCTGCCTTTTTGATCACACAGAAAGCATGACTGACAATGTAAGACCATTTGACCTTCCCTCTAAGTAAATATGGACTTCGGTGGCTCAAGCGGTTAGGATGCTGAACTCGCTGACTAGGTCGTCGGAGTTCGGTTCCCAGGTACTTCATGACAGAGTGAGCTCTCATCTCGGTCCCAGCTCCTGCCAACCTAGCAGTTTGAAAGCATGAAATTGCAAGTAGATAAAGAGGTAACACTTTGGTGGGAAGGTAAACAGCATTCTGTGTACTCTGGTGTTGAAGCATGCCTGCCACGTGTCCACGGAAACAGCTGCAGACACAGACAGCGCTGGCTCTTTGACTATAAACAGAGATGAGCACTGAACCCTAGAGTCAGATACGACTGGCTTTCAAGCAAGGGCAACCTTTACCTTTACCTAGTTACCTCATTGCCAGCAATAGCCCCATTAAATCAGCATCCACTGGTTCAACATACCTGAAGTGCTTGTCCCTGGTTAAATAAAACAACCTGTTTCTTATGAGGGGGTGCACACCTATACTTCATAATGGCATAGAGGAAAGACCAATGCACTACTAAGCAATGACATATGAAGCACTGTCCAATAAGGGGCCATGGCACTTCAGCTCCACCTCCCCCCTTCAGTTATGGTCACTAATCTTCTGGGACTCGCATTCTGGTAAAAACAGGCATAACCTCAGCAAAGTCAGTCATCTGGCTCAGTTGCAACAACATGCAACTCGGGAAAAGAACAAGATATTTGCCTGTAACTGTAGTTCTTCAAGTGGTTATCTGCGAATTTGCATATATGATGCAAGGATCCATATGTGTGATTCAAAGAGACCATGAAGAAGAATCACAGTACATAGAAAGATTATAATAAGTAGAACTATTCCAGTATTCCATAAACAAAGGATCTAAGCACAGCACAGGTTCAGTTCTGATCAAGAATTTTTTTTTTGCCTTCCTATATAGTTCTTATGCCCATTATCCACAAACATAAGAACAAATCACTTAATTGTGACCTGAAAATAACTAAATCTTTCTTAAGTAATTTTACTAGAAGCTCTCAACTGAACATACTGTACTCCCCAAAAAGGGATGGTATGTTTAGTTTTACAACCAATGGCTCTGGGTTCAAATAAGCCACAGTTTAAATTAACTAGAGTTCTTGAGCTCAGACAGGAATTATAATTAGGGTGCAACTGTAAGGGTCCAGAGTGAGTTCAAAATGGCAGTACCTTGGTTCTGAAAGTCAAGGAAGGGGGGCCCTGGGTTTCACCCAGCCTTTGCAAGGGATAACATTTTCCCTGGAGAATGGCATTGCCAGTTCTACAAACACTTATCAAAACAGGTGCCACTCTCCCCATAACATGACCAGAGTCTTCACCGGTTCTCATAACAAGGAAGGTAGGGGTGCATCCCTGGGACATGAAAATAGGGGGATGGTGCAACAACAGGGAAGGTGGCTTCCTAATTTCCATACTATGCACCTGATTAGTTCCAGCTCATGATGGATGGCCGGTCCAGCATCATGGGTTAGGAGGTGAGGGAGAAATAGATAAATTACTGAGACATGCCTTGCTCGGGGCTTCAAAGTTTGCTACTGGATTTATATTCATGAAGTAGTCCTTTAAACTAGGGGAGCCTTAGAGCTTCCAAACTTAGAAAAGTTTTCATAGTTTTCAATGTTCTTTTTGAACTGAAGATGTTTCATTTGCCTGAATCTTTTTTCTGAAATACATTTTTAAACCACATGAAGTGACTGGAATTGTTTATTTTCTTTCTGCTACCTTTCTAACAGCCTTACTCAGGCCTGGTTTGTGGGAAAGCAAGCAAAAAATCCTGAGAGGCCAGCTTTAAGGTGTTATCTCAGGTGAAATTCTGTCTCACTTTAGAGTAGTTGCGCTTAAGGGGAGCAAAGGGATTTTTAGAGCAATTCAAGGTGCTGGTTATGATCTTTAAAGCCCTACATAATAGTGGGCCAGGATACATAAAAGACCGCGTTGCCCTAAGAGTGTCTGCCCATCCAACCAGAGCGGACCGGAGGGGCTCACTTACTGTGCCATCGGCTAGAGGGGCTCACCTCTCTAGCACAAGGAGGAGGTCCTTCTCCGTGTCCGCTCCAACCATGTGGAACCTCCTGCCAGTAGGCAAAAATGTACCAAAACATTTCAAACAAGCTAGAGGAATTTGAAAACTGGATGCTAAATTCACTCACCATTTTCTCAGGGTCCACAGCTCCAGATGCAGCAACTGAAAGTTCAAGTTCTTTTTCACTAGTCAAGAGAAAACACACACACAGTTAACATCATCTGGAGAGCCAGAACACTTCCAGCTTGCTATAGCTAATATGCTAGCTATCCTTCCTTCTCTTACTTAAAAAAAATAGTTAAAACTGTTAAACAAATCTTTTACATTTATTATTTTACCTAGAGAAACAAAAATATAAACAAATAACCCTGGTATTTCTTTTCACCCTTAGCAGCAGCCCATTCAGTCTGATGGCATGTGGGATCATGGCCCTAGTTGGCACCAACTCCCTAGCCATTTAGATGGGGAGATTTTGCTTGCATGACAGCTTTTGAGTTTGAATTGAACTCCTTGCAACCACATGACTTTAGCAGAAGCCAACTTTGAGAATACAGTAAAACCCCTACTTACGTAAAAAGTCCGTTCCGTAGGCTTTTGCTTAAATTGGGTTTTTATGTAACTCAAAGCAAACCCATAGGAAATCGTGTAATTCGGGACATGGTTTTAGCATAAAATCATTATGTAAGTCGGATTTTATGTAACTCGAGGCATATGTAAGTCAGGGTTTTACTTTACCAGAGAAGCCTTAAGTCCACTCTCCGGGGGGTTGGGGAGGGGAAGGGCTGGTTCCCCTTTTTATGGGGTCCACACTTGTTGGATGCTTGAGCATTTCCAGTTGCCCCCAAGGAATCCCTGTCAGTAAGTTGCCCTTACTGGAATCACTGTCAGAGGGTTCATCTTTTTCCGTGCACTCTCATCACATATGAATGATAGTACAGAGCAGTGGTGGTGAACATTGGCACTCCAGGTGTTTTTGAACTTCAATTCCCAGAAGCCCTGATCAGCAGGAGTTCTGACTTGGGCTTCTGTTAACTGAAGTCCAAGAACACCTGGAGTGCCAAGTTTCACAACCACTGGTATATAGGAACCACGCAGCTGTCAAAGGCTGCTTCTAGTGAAAACATTTGGTATACTGAAAGGGATAATGGGTTACACAGCTCTCTAGATCAGGGTGGGCAGAGAGGTCACAGAGTAATCTGGGTGGACTGAAGAACTTCTGATTGCCAGTAATTTAACATCAAAAGAATAAAATATTCTCACACATACACTAAATGATGAAATGAAGAAAGCTTAGGTAACCAGGAGCTCCAGTAAGTTCTCATAATCACACTGTGTTTAGATTGTTTTCTAACAAGCTTGTTTTAAAGCTGTAAAAATTCTGGTCAAAAAGTTACAGAATTAAATCATTTTTCACATTAAAAATATTTTTTCAGGAACAAATGATGAGATGATGACTTTTCTAGACAGAGGACACTTAGTTACACCACTAAGGGTCCTTAACTACTGTGTGCAAGAAGACTGAACTAAGCATAAGGTAATAAATCAGAGAGATCTGTTATATCATTTTTCTACTAATTATTAAACTGCACCTGCAACAAGAGTATTCACTTTGGAGTAATGGTTTAAAGTTTAACTTGGTGTTTAAGACTAAAACTAACTTTTAAAATTCCCTTCCATATTTATGGTAAAGATCTCACTACTAAGCACTCACCAAGTAAAATTATTATTTGCCCAACAGCCTTCTCTTACCGTTGCTTATTTCTGCGTTGCTCAGCAATTTGCTCCATTAGTTCCTGCCTATATTGTTCTTTTCTCTTCTGTATAAGTTCTCTGTCTTGAGCACCTAATAATGATGCACAATTAGAATGTACAACTTTACCTTACAGCTTTATCTGAAATTATACTACAGGGTTGACTTTTTATTATATAAATTGATCAGGCATTAGAAACATCATCTTAATAAACATCAGTGTATCTAAGATAATGTACCTACCAAAACACTGTTCTCATTTTTAATGAGGCTGAACTACAGCTTTTACACTGCTTATGGTGAAATCAGGCTTAAGCCAATAGTAGCTGCAAATCTTACTCTCAAACAAAACTAATTTTCATATTAATAAGAATAGCTGTGTAACTGGGAGATAAGATATTGTGCCATTTTAACTGACAAACAGATCAATTTCATTCTGGGCCTTGATGGATCAAAATCCCTTTCTTCTGAATTCTGAGCCACAAAAAGTCATGCTGAACCCATGGGTGAGGGAAGCGGTATAAAAATATTGTAAATAAATAAAATTGTCTTTGCAGCACTGCAATATTTTTGCCCTTTTTTTGTCTCCTCAACTCAATTATTTTCCCCAATCTGCTGAGACAGATTAACATGGTTCCTTCTTAGGAAACCTTTCTAGAATACAGCTAATAGCCAGTTATCAAAACACAAATCTCCAATTTCTTATTTAGCCTGGGGCCACTGAATTGTATTTTTTCTATAAATGACGCATTCGTTTTAAAGAAACAACAAGCAAATAAAGTGCTAGCCTAGAATGTTACAATTTCTCTTCAGTCTTAAATCAAAAGAGAAGCAGAAATGCTTCTTCTAACTTTGCATTGTAGTAGGTGTGGTTCCCCCCCCCCCAAGTTTTTACATGCTTCTTCCTACAAGCTCAATATCACACGACACACAGCTGTGGGAGCGGAGGCGGGCTGCCCCGCTGCTGACAATTTTGATGTCAGCAGTGGTGGCAGCGATCACACTTTGTCTGGGCTGCTCCAAGCAGCCTCTTGCTCGGTCCCATCCCCTCTGCAGCCTTTGCCAAAGCTGATCGCCACGTCGGGGAAATTTTTGGAGCCTTCTCTATTTCAAAATTTGTGGTGCTAGGAGAACCCCCTGGCGTGCCCGAGATGACGTCACTGCAGCGCACCAGGTTTACTCTTCCAGCACCGTAAATTTTTGGAGCCTCCTGTGTTTCAAAATTTACGATGCTGGAAGAGTAAACCTTGTGCGCTGCAGTGATGTCATCTCGGGCACGCCAGGGGGTTCTCCTAGCACTGCAAATTTTGAAACAGAGGAGGCTCCAAAAATTTCCCCAATGCAGCGATCGGCTTTGGCAAAGACTGCAGAGGGGATGGGACCGAGCAAGAGGCTGCTCGTAGCAGTCCAGACAAAGTGCGATCACCGCCGCCACTGCTGACGTCAAGCGGTGGGGGCAGTCTGTGGTGAGCCTGGGTGCTCACCGCAGGCTGCATTAATGATATGCAGAGGCCTACCTAATTGGGCCCACGGACAGTAGTTTGGGCGCCCATGAGCTAAGCAGTGGGTACATACCAATTATGAGCCCTGTTGCGTATGGTGCAGTGCCAGGAGCAGACTGTGCCTGATCATTTGCAGGTGAATTGCCTTGACTTCTATAATGAGAAAGAAGTAAACAAAAAGCCAACAAATTAGACAATATATTTATGAAATCAATTCTTTAAACTACTCTAGCTTGGGGAAAGATACATTTGATTCTTCAAGCTACTCTAGCTTGGGGGAAAATAATTTGATTCTTCAAGCTACTCTAGCTTGAGGAAAGATAATTTGTTTCAAGTCTTGGCTCAGAAAATCCAGCAGTTTCAGATGGAATCTACACAACTCAAGCTTTAACTTAGCTTCGTAAACCCCAATACTCTTGTGAAATCAAAATAACTGCAAGCAAAAGTTTTTAATGTGAGTCTCATGAGCAAACACTACATATGCTGCAATGTATAGGACACCTTTAGCAGGAAGGGTATTATGTGTAATGGAATGAGTCACAAGTTATTCAACATGGAGTTTCTCTGGTTCTTAAATTGTTTAAACTGTAGCTTTGCTTCTGTGCAAAGGCCTCAATTTCTTTCTGCTATGCTTATCGAGCAGGTGCACCTGCAAGGCCTATGTTTTGACTTTGTCTCCAAGCCTGAAATGTCTGCCTGTGTCAACACCCAGAGCTTGGGAACAGCAAGACTGTGTTATGGGAACCAAGGTATGTTTACACAAACCCTGGACTCTGATAAGCCACATGCTAATTCAGAGAGCCAAGCTCATGTTTTTTCCTATAGACACATGAGGCGTTAATGAGAGTTTGGGGTTCTGAGAGTTACACCTCAGAAAGGGAGAGTGGGAGTCTAACATCTGAGTCCTTACTCCACCCAAGCTTAGTCATGATTACCTAGCTTAGTCAGGTTTCCTTTCTTTTGTGGGGGAAAGCCCGAGTGTGAATATTCCTGCCTGTACTTTTTGATTAGATATTGTTTTTCTGGATTTCCTGTATCCTGAAACCAACAAATAAACTATAATGTCTTCTACATGCTTCAAAAACAATAAACTTTGCTTCATCAAAATGTCTGTTTATTGGAAGAGGGGGTAAGACAAGAGTTAAGCCACAAGCCACATGCTACCACACATATTAATACTACTCTCCAAAATATTGTCTGGGCTCTTAACTATTCAGGTAAGCCCCAGGTTGCTGCAAGGCTCTTGCAGGATGAGTTGGCCGGTAAAGGAAGCTCCGGAAAGGAATAGGAGAGGCCAGAGGCAAATGTCTGGCCGGAGCCAGTATTGTTACACAATGTTTAAAAGGAAGTAATTTTATTTATTTGTTTGTTTGTTTATTGGGTTTATATAACCACCCTTTTTGCCTAAGCGAGCCAAGGTGGCTCACATCATCAGTTAAAACCCATTTAGCTATGATGCATGACTTCTCTTTTTTTAGTTTAAAACTTGCATCAAACAAACAAATGTGATTATGGGACTGGTGATGATGTATGTATGTGAACTGCCTTTGTAATTTCTCTATAAAATGTGAATTTTGCTGCTGTTTTCACATTACACTTGTGTATTATTCCTATAGTTTTACCTTTTCACTCATTCTCCAGCACCTTTTGGTGATGTTAAGTCCTTATCTTAAATTAAGAGGCTGTTCTCAGGACCGGAAAGCTAGTGAGGTAATGTCAGGAAGAGTTTTTTTTTCTAAACCAATTTTGCAATGACTGAAATAAAGTGAAATAAATTAAAACGCAGTAATGATAAAGTTAAGGTTACCTTGGTGCATGAAAAACCCGTAAAGGCCTTTTGTCATAGTCACTTTCATATCGAAACCTAGGATCCATTTCATCATTTATTTCAGGGTCATTATCATCATCAAGCATGTGATGCCTTTTAACAGATATATCAGGTTTGCCATTCAGCCTTTGGTTCCTTTGATTGTAAATGCTCAACTTTTCATCAAGTTTTTTGTGCAATATCCTATCCCCAGATCCGATTTCATTCCCTGATTTGGAATATTGGACTACTAGTGGTTTCCTACTTGAGATCCCTTCATCGCCATCTGTAGATGTACAAGCGTCTTTCTTGATAGAGTCTTCATCTCTTCTGGGGGTCAAACTTGGTATATGCAATTCTGACTGGACTCGAGCAACTGTAGGGCCTTGGTGTGTTTCCGTGTCATGCTATAAGTATAAAAAGACAAGTATTTTGAAAACTAAATAAAAGGAAATTATTTGACCTTTCCTTGTTTTAGTTTTAATTAGCCGTTTTCACTATCAACATAAGGAAATTTGTTTAACAAGGAGAGTTTTAAATATGTCTTTATAGTATTAACTAGTATTTCTTAAGTGGCAGAACTGAGATGGATACCATACTAAGTATCGCAACTGATGCAGTATTTTATTTGAAAAATTCATGTGAAGTTTCTTCAAATGCTCCCTTTAAGAGAAGCACACAGTGAAGGTATGAAACAAAAGGTCTTTTCAATGGTGATACCTTCATGGTCTCAGTTTAGTGTCGAAGCTGTATTCATTTGCCACCAAATTACAATCACTTTATCTGTCCAGGCCCGTGATGGCAAACGTTGGCACTCCAGATGTTCTTGGACTTCAATTCCCAGAAGCCCAAGCCCCCTGTGACTCCACACGAATGGGTTTACTGCGATTCATCTGGGCCCCCCTGCCCTTGTCACTTCCGGAAGTAGAAGTAAAACGTTCCCATTGAATTGCAATAAACTCATTCATGTAGATTCACAGGGTGCTTGGGCTTCTGGGAATTGAAGTGCAAGAACATCTGGAGTGCCAACGTTCATCATCACGGGACTATAAGATTTCTTTGATTGGTTGAAGGGCATTTTATTTTCTTTAATTTTACTCCATTTTGGTACAAGATGCTAGGGCCCAAGTATGATTTAATGTTTTCAACTAAACAAAGAAAATGCAAGGTGTGATAAGGGGAAGCATATTTTATTACAACCAGTGTGAGTGCATGTTTCCTCATATTTCCTTATGTTCAGACAGTTAAACAGTGCAAACAGATAATGGTAAGATAAGATACACAGCACACAAAGTTCATTCCAGGTAAAAATCCAAAAATTTTAAAATGTGATTTTACACTGCCGTAACTTACAGATATTAGTCTGTTCATAGTGTCTCTGTATTCACAACTCCCAATTTACAATGCACATAATGGACTTTAACTCTCACTGCCACCGGTCAGGCCAGATTTAAAGGAACATAATTATTATTTAACATGTAAACCAGGAAAGGACTGAGATCCCTTATCCAATTCAATTTTCAGCTTAATCCTAAAGATTGTCCCTTCTATATATATATAAAACAGAAGTGCTTGTTTGTATGTGGTCTAGAGGCTCCCGCACCCCTGGACCGATCCCGCTGAAATTTGGCACATAAGTACCTTGGCTGGGGAGATCAGCACTATGGGGGTCTCAAAACCCATGGGGGCCATACGCCCCCCAAATTGGGATGCAATTGATCTATACAATGTGTGTTTCCCAGTGATGTAATTGAGCTGATGTCATAGTCCCAGGTAGGTTGAGATTGTGACATCATCTGACTAGCTCAGCTGTAGCCCTCTGAGCTCAGCTGTAGTTTTCACAGTAGGTGGAAAGCAAATGGGCATGCGAGATCAGCATTGTAAGTGACCGTGGCCTACATTAAAGAAAAGAAAAACCCGAGCAAACCCGGGGAATCAGCTAGTTGCTCCTAAAAGTAACTGAACAAAACATACCTCTGTGTGTCTCTTCTGTACTCTTCTCAATCTTTCATTCCACTCCTCTTTTCCCTTGATATACTGATTGTACTCCTTATTTCTTTCAAGCCTTAATCTGTCCTAGAACAGATGTGGGAAAGTACAAAGAGTCTAAAATGTTTTAAAATGCTATATGCACATATGATAGAATGATTATTCTTATATTATTTCAAAATTGTATTAATAATTCTGTATAAAACTTTTACTTAGAAACAGGTCCACAAAAGAATTTTCAGTTGGTCTTCTGTGGCTTTACTTTAAGTTTTAACAAATATGGACCAGAATCTTTCTGCGCAACTACAAAAAGAGAGAATACTAGAGCCTTCTCTAATACAGGATACCATTTTGTTTTAAAACCAAAGATTTTAGATTAAATAAGGTCCTAAACCACAGAGGTTGAAAACACTAAATCACAAAAAAAAAATATTGTCTGCTACTTGGTCTAATACATGTGTGCTAAACTAAATCAAGTGCACTGAATCCAAATTTTGAAGTCTGATTCTGTCTAGGACGTCAGGATCATAAGTTAGCAAATCTCACCCTCTTAGTTAGGTTCTTGCGTTGATCACGCAGGGAATGTTTGCCACAAATGTAGCAAAATTTTTACAGTTTATTAACACAGCTGCGCCTACTCATCTTTAGCTCAAAACAGACTCACTATGGCCTAGCTGTACTATCCAATAAGATGGTTTCGCACTAGAGACAACCCTTGGTCCATCTCGCCTTATATACCTATTTCTGATGTCAGCTCACTGACTTGCCCAGACATCCCCAGCCACTGCTAAAACATGCATGCCACTAGGGGATATGATTCAGCTGAGGTGACAACAGACAACTGTTATAATGTTCCCTTGTAAAAATATATTACCCAATTACCGACCATTTGAACAGCTATAGCACGCCTTAAAATCTGTACATAAAAGGCAAATTCTGAGCTCAGATTTGAAATCAGCACAGTCGATATCATGTAAATCACATGAGTTATTTCCAGGAGCAAGATAGTAGTTGTGCAGTGAAAGTAAAGGAGAGAGAGACTGATATTTCATTTCTGTACCACAATCAAGGAAATATTCCTAACGATTAACATTTTTGCACAGAAAACAACAAAATAACAATATATATGCAAACATATTAAGGGGGGATAGAGTCTTGAAGAGACAGAACATCACAACTGTCACAACCTATGCAAGCACACAGTAAAGCAAATATATGAGATAATTTTCTAGTTGCAGTAAAATACATGCAAGTTTTAATCCAGTGTTTCCCAATGTGGGGCTCAGGCGCACGGGGGGGGACTTCAATTTCCAGAAGCCTAAGTCAGTACATTTGCTGATCAGTGCTTTGGCGAATTGACTTAGGCTTCTGGGAATTGAAGTCCAAAAACCAAAAGTTGGGAAACACTGTTTTAATCTAGAGAGTCATGGAAGGTCTTCATACCATACTGCAAAATACCACAGAATATTAAGTTTTTTTATTTGTACCCACCTTAGCAGACTTCCTGTCACCAATAGGAAGAGAAAGCCCTTGAGTGTATGGATCTACTTCACCAGATGTAAGATATTTTTTCTATATAAAAGAAAATGAACAACTCAGCACATTCTAAAGTAGATATAATAAAAAAAAATAAGCTGATTCAATTTATTTATAACACTTCTCAAATGTTTTCTATAATACATTTTTTTCTGTGAGTGCAACATCCTATATATCTGTTTATCAGATTGAGCATCAATGTGTTGACCTATGGTTTGCAAGTACATACTATGAACTGGTATTTCATAGTTCATGGCTCGTTTTAATCTAAATCATATTTTTAGAAGTCAAACAATGGTTATCTTATTTCACGGAAATTATAATGATTAGCAACAAAAACAAAGTAGGTTATGGAATAAGATAATAGAAGGGTGTCAGTCAAGTATAATTTTCTTTCAAATCACAGCAAAAGTAATCATTTAGGTCAACCCAAATTGATGGCACCATTATGAAGTGATTCATCAGCTCTCTAGTGCAGATCCATGTTATTATAGCTAATGCAAAGTATCAATCCACCAGTGAAATCACATACAAAAGAAAAAACAACCAGCACCGTAAGATGGTATTAATGGAATATACACATACACAAGACAGCAAAAGAAAAAGGTATGATTCCACCCACCCACCCCTCCCAAGTATTTTCGTTAGAAATTAGAACCAAGAAAAATGTCATATTGGTTTGAAAAGGATCATGATACAAGCACCCTACCTTCTTTTTTGCCTGTGAAATTTCCTAAGGGTAGGAAAACAGACTGCTCGTAAAGCACATTCCATAAAAAAAAAAACTTGGCTACAAGCATTCTCCCTGCTCATCAAAGTGGCAGCAAAATTATTTCAAAAAGACAGTTCTGAAATCTAAGAAACATGTGCTAAAATCCAGAAGTACAGTAGAACCCCACATAACTAAAAAAAACTCCGTTCTGCGAGTTGCTTCACTATGCGTTTTTTACCGTTATGCGAAGCGAATGGGAGATGCCCCGGATAACTAACAAAAAAGGTTCGTTATCTGGGGTTCCCATTGACCGAGAATACCCTAGTTACCAAAAAACCCGCATAATGAACAATTTTTTTCGTTACGCGAGGTATCGCTTTTGCAATAATGAACGCTTCATTATGCGAATTTTCTGTTATGCGAAGTGTTTGTTATGCGAGGTACCACTGTAAATCACAACTAGGGTAAAGCCTATGTTCAATCACAAGAACTTAGAATTGTTGAGTCACCAAATACCCACTGGTTCAATGGGCTACTTTAGCTAGAATTTACTACTACTAGATTTCGGCCATTTATTATTAAGAAATACAATAGTAGTGGTGGTAGTATTAGTCCATGCAAGAATATTAAGACAAACCAAAACATGGTAACAAACAAGAAACAAAAATGTAGTGGCATCTTACAGTTAATCTTTCAGGTGTCACTATATTCTTTATGGTTTATTTTGTTTTAGTTTGTCTGAACAAGAAATACAGCAAATTAATATTATTAAAAATTGAATCTGAAATACATGAAAATACACTGCTGAGCATTAAAGGCACACTGAAAACAGAATATGAAAAATCCTGTTTGTTTATAACTGGCAAAAACAATCAGTGGTGAAAACTGCTTTGTATTTCTGTCCAGAGAGCAAGTAAGTCCTGCACCCCAGCAATACTCTTTCCTTTTGTTTGTGTTGTTTGCTTTTGTAACTTCCCTTCTTAACCCAACAGCATGTCTCTCCTCTTGTCCAAAAGACAGCCTCTCCCTCTGCCCATACTTCTCCTCTAAATCTTCTTTAATATTTAGTTCAAAACTCTTTACTGGAGTTTCTCAAATGACAAGATGAATTGCAGCATAAATATACTTTCACTTAGTAAATTGGCTATCACTGAAAGTTAATCATAAACATGGTCTTTTACCTGAGAAAGGTAACGTCTATAGTCTTGTCGAAGCTCTTCCTTCAGCTTATGCTTCTTATGTTCATATTCTTCCCCAAGTGGCAAGCTTAAGCCATAATCTGCAAAATGTAATTCAATTCTTTGACATGATCTATGCCAACAACATGAATGTACAAGTGTGAGAATCTGTAGCATCCCCAAAACTATAGTCAAGAACAGAAAATTGATTTCACCCCACCCCTACATACACAGGTATTTACTGGGCTGGAGCCTGTCTTGTTTAAGGTGGTGATGGGGAAATGACTTGCTGTTGACAAGAGATATATGAAGCCAAGTGGTTAGCCCAAACTTGAAGGTAACTACCTTGGCCGTTCATTCTGCAGTGTATGTCAGATTTGGCATAGACAAAACCGAATCTAACAAAATCAGCAACTACACAATGAGGAAGAGTAATAGGGGATTCTCTCTCTCCAATGAGGAATTATGTTATTTTCAGCTGGCAGGAGCTCTTTAACTTTGTTCCACTCTGGCATCATTCTTTTCTGCTCTGCCCCATTGACTGCCCAATCCAATACACAAGCTGTCAAATTCCCTCAACCAAATGACTGTTGTCTCCAAGTTTTCTAGCAAAGATGTTCCAAACTTAATGCTGAGAAAAACTGTTGTTAAATACATTTCGACAAAAGGAGATAGTACATGTGACACAAATCTCAACAAAATGTATCAGAATATGTATGATCAATATAATGTGCATGCAAAACTTTTTCCCCGTGACCAAACCTGAAAGGTTTTGCCTGCATTGCATCTACCGGTACATATCACCCAAATGTCTTCCAGGAGAATATTCATATATTTTCTACAGGCAGATCATAGCTAAACAGGACAACACAGAGATCCAATACAAAAAGTCAATTGCTAGACTCTAGTGATTTAGGTTTTTTTAAAAAACAAGATTAAATATATGATAGGAAATACCTCAGCCCAACATGGTGGAGCATAGCTGCCAGAAGAAATGAGCTTGGATTGACATTATATAAAATAACATCATATGTTACTGCATCAGGCATAGATATTCACCCATTTCTAACAGCTTCTCATACTGGGTTATAAATACAGTCATCATGTCATGCTATCAAAAAGGGAATTGCAGACAATCAGAAAAAGACTAAGACATGAAAGTGCAGCAAGGAAGGAATTTGAAAAATCCTAAGTGTAATAATTTGTCACTAGAGACCAAGGTCAAGTTTATTCACGCTATGGCATTCCAGACTATTATTTACAGATGTGAAAGGTGGACAAAGAAAGCTAATGGGGAAAATCTGATTCATTTGAAATATGGTATAGGAAGAGAGTTTTATGGCTAAGACGCTGACGGCAAGGCGAAATGTCAGCAGTTTGATTCCCGAGTACTGCAGGACGGAATGAGCTCCCATCTTTGTCCCAGCTCCTGTCAACCTAGCAGTTCAAAAGCAAGAAATTGCAAGTAGATAAATAGGGACCACTTCGGTAGGAAGGTAACAGCGTTCCGTGCACTCTGGTGTCTAGTCATGCCTGCCACATGACCACAGAAAAGTCTGCAGAAGCAGACAGCGCTGGCTCTTCGGCTTTGAAACAGATGAGCACTGAACCTTAAAGTCGGATACGACTGGCTTTCGAGCAAGGGAAACCTTTACAAAACATAAATGAGTGAGATCTAACTCACCCTGAACTCTCAGTAGAAACTAGAATGCTTAGATTGCGGCTATCATCAACTGAAGATCCGACTCACTTGAATAATAAAAAGGCAGTAGAAAAGGAGAAAAATCTAACATGAGAGGAATTGACTCAATAAAGGAAACCATAGCTTTTAGTTTGGCTGTTAATAAAAGAACCTTTTAGAGATCCTTATTTTACTAGGTTGCCATAAACTCGTAATTATTTGAAGGCAAGTAACTACAACACAGAAGCTGTTATCATCTCACTTTACTACGACAATACTTTTCAAGAAAGTCAGGGCACATATACAGCTTAAGTACGCATTAAGATGGGAAACTACATGGTCTACATACATAAGCTAGTCCTTGGATGCATTACACATGACAATATCTCACTTTTCTACCATTTAAAGCAGCTATGATACTAGAACAGTGTATCATAACAAAACAAACACTGTATCTACAGGTAGAACCAGCAAAGGATCATTTTCCCAACAATTCCAATACTATCCTTATATTGCGGTGGCTCAAGTGATTAAGATGCTGACAGGAAGGCGGCAGGTCAGCAGTTCGAGACCCGAGTACTGCACAATGGAGTCAGCTCCCGTCTCTGTCCCAGCTCCTGCCAACCTAGCAGTTCAAATACAAGAAATTGCAAGTTGATAAATAGGCACCACTTTGGTGGGAAGGTAAACAGCGTTCTGTGCACTCCAGTTTCTAGACATGCCTGCCACTTGTCCACGGAAATGTCTGCAGAAGCAGACAGCGCAGGCTCTTCGGCTATAAACAGAGATGAGCACTGAACCCTAGAGTCGGATATGACTGGCTTTCGAGCAAGAGTGACCTTTACCTTTACCTTTAATTTTTAACACCTCTTAAGAACAACAAAGGTTGTCCTTTATGCTATGAAAACTAACTACTACCATTTGACTGTGGTTGCATCAGAAAAATAGGAAGACAAGCTTATATTCAGCACATTACTGTACTGCATTTTTAATAAGTTAATAAATGTAAATAATAAAATAAATTCAAATGTTGGAAGTTACTTTTTAAAAAACACATTTAAGACAAAGATCTACTTTTGCTCTCTTCTTCTTTTTCAACTGCCATATCAAATTCCGAATATTGGCTATCATCACAGCGATCAGCCATGAAGATTGTCCTGGGAACAATGTAATGCGGTAGTTTTCCATTTGCCTTCTGCATCACAGCAAGACCTCTGTATCACTGATCCAGTTCCGCGAGTCACTTTCTGATCCTGAGCCCTCTTGACACACAAAGTCCTCCTCAGCCCCAGGCTAGTATTGATGAAGCTGCTGTCCTCCATCAAGATGGATTCAAGTGGGATTTTAATCCACTTGGGGAACATCACCCTTGCCTGTGGATTTTACCACCCAAAGTCCTCAGGGTTTTCAGGTTAACTGCCACCTGGCGATTGCTGTTGAGTTGCTGGCAGTATGGTCTACCTTATTACCATAGCAGAATAACCTTTCTAGGTCATTAAAGAAATGTGAAGAGGAGAATGCTCTTAAAAAAACAAAATATTAATAGTTAATCTGCATATATAAACATTTACTCAGAAGTACCACTTGATTCAGTTGGCCTTTCTTCTGAATAATCTTAGAGAACTGAACTGTAAAATCTCAGTCCTTTCTAAAAGAAATGATGTAATTCAAAGAATTTTCTTTCCTGCTATGGAAGGGTGCTCCTCCAGGAAATCAAGGTGAATGGGGTACTTTATCAATCGTTGAGTTTACAAAATGCTCAATGTTTTCAAAGACAAACAACATTTATACATTTATTTAATTTTAATCAGTTTTATTGTCAAACAAATCTTTAGATTATATACAATATATGAATAGACAATGCTGCATTTTGTGGCAGAAATCTCAACTCTGCCCCTCCTAACGCACAGTACACTGTGATAGCAGAAAGAGCAAATCCTATTTATGTTGGTCCTTTGTGACGTCATGGAAATATTTCAAACAAAGGTAGCCAAGAGTCACAGATAACTGCAGTTTACTGAAAGGTAGGTATCTCTGTCTATCTAATTTAATACTTATCCAATACAAGGTAATCCTCTTTTCAAAGATAATTTAATTTCCTGACATCCCAAGTCAACAGTCTACACATGAACACTTTCACTAAACTTTTGTCTTCCATTTTTGTCACCATGTTGCAGTTTACTAACTGCAGTGGGAATCACTAATTAGCAATATCAAATGAAACAGGAGCTTATCTTGCCAGCTGTGGCCTATAGTTAGAAATAAAATAAGGCAGTAGTTAATCTATCTAGCGTAGATGAATGGCACCTGCAGGCATACCAACAGCTATTAACTATGACAGCAAAACAGAACCCTCTGTTCCCAGAGACAGTGGGTTCCTTGGAATACCAACTGTTAGGACCAAAAAGAAAAGACACAGACTTCTCTTCACTTCGCTTCGTTTCCTACGGATTCCCAACAGCATCCAGATGGCCACAAACATGTCAGAAATAGAAAACTAGACTGGATGCCCCTCGCTCTAACCCTGTAAAACATTTCTTACATTCTAATACAAATTAAATTTAGGGATGCAAAATCATCTATGGAACACATACTTTTAGGGTACTGTCATGATGTTATCTCACAGGTCTCTGTGGGGAGACACTGAATTGTCATTTAGGTCATTTCCAGTGATGTCACTTTTACCTACTTTCAGACTACTTTTAACACTGCTTACCTTTAGCCATGCACAGCAAAGTAACTCATGAGAACCACTGCTATTTCTTGAGATTTCTTTTATGTTTCTATTGTAAATTGCTTCTAAGATATTCTGAAAATTATTTTTTACTGAAAGCATTCTGACACAAAATTATTATTATAACAGTAAATAATGAAATACTATTCGTTATAGGCTGAATCCAGTCTGGCCAGGCTATCCTGCTATGGTAATAGAGGAGACTATACTGCCAGCAACTCAATGCAGAGTGTCAGGTGGCAGTTAACTAACCTGACAACCCTGAGGGCTAACAGCCTTGGGTGGCAAAGTCCACAGGGAAGGGTGATGGTCCCAAATGGATTAAATCCCACTTGAATCCATCTGATGTAGGGCAGCGGCTTCATCAATACTGGCCTTGGGCTGATGAGGACTTTGTGTGCCAAAAAGGACTCAGAACCAGAAATTTACTTGTGGAACTGGATCAGTGATACAGGTGTCACTCTGCAATGCAGAAATAATAGTATGTAGGCTGCAGAATTATAACTATTTTACTTCAAATTCTGAACTCTCCTCTAAACACTTTACTGTTGAGCTTATATAGTTTCTACTGCAGGAAAGAAAAGCAGCTGTAAATGATGATTCTGAGCAGAAAAACTGCATTAAGACAAAGCATCAAGCAAATCTTTCTCAAGTGCCAGTGTTCCTTTCAACACCCCATAGGTTGGGAGTTTGATTCCCCAGTGTGCCTTCTGCGAGAAGCCCCAGTCTGTGGAGGCATGGGCAAGCTACATAGGCCCAGAGAGACTTAGAAGAAGGCAATGGTAATCTACCACTTCTGTGTATTCTCTGCTTTAAAAACCCTGGAAAGGATTGCCATAAATCAGAATTGACTTGATGGAACATCTTTATTATTATTATTATTATTATTATTATTATTATTATTATTATTATTATTATTATTATTATTATTATTATTATTATTATTATTATTATTATTATTATTATTATTATTATTATTATTATTATTATTATTATTATTATTTATCTTATTGTAGGCTGCCCTGACAATCCTCCAAGGTTAGTATTTTCAGATGATAATGACAAACCAAAAGAACAATTTGCCAACCATCATGCATTAAATTAAACTTAACTTAAAATGAACTGAAGCCGCTGACTACTATCTCTATTTTCTATCAAGCAAGGAACTCATGTGCCCAGAAGGGATAGAGAAGTTTTGAATTCGACACATGGGGCTTATATATATCATTTGAGCTGGAGAACCTGACATTTGTAGTTCTCACAGATTAGATGTGTGGTAACACCACTATATCATCAGACAATATCTTCTTGCACTCCATCTCTGGAGAAAACTAAGCTGAGAAAAAAATTAAGATGTTGCTAAGTAACCGAGTGGAAGTAAGATCACTCTATAAGAGCTATATTTCACTGCATCAAGGATGAGAAAGAAACTGGAATATATATGGATAGATTTCAACTTCATCCAACTAAGCAGCTAGTAAGAACTTGAAAAGGGAAAGATATACAATATTTGCCAGCATATAAGATGCATTTCCCCTCCCCCTTAAAATATACCCCCAAAACAGAGTGCATCTTATACGCTGGTAATATTCCCCCCCACTGGTGCGGTTCGGCAGCAAGAGAGGATCGGCAGCTAGAGACAGGAAAGGGCTATTTTTAAAACCGCCCTCACCACTCCTCCACCTTTACTGGTGCTGTTCGGTGGCTGTTACTGACTGCTAGGAACTGGGTAAAGAGCAGCTTCCAAAGGAGCTCTCCTGCCCAGCTGATCCCGCCCTCCACGCTGCCTGACGATCAGCGGGAGTGGGATGGGGTAGAAACGGGCTTAAAGGATCCTTCTTTCACCCACCTACCCACATTTCACTTTCTCCAGCTGATGGTGGGGAAAACATTCAAAGAATCCTCCATTTCCCCCAACCCACTCTTCCCGGCTTGTGGTGGAAAAGGATTTCCAATATATAAGTTCAAATATAATATATAAGTTCGTATATTATATATTCATATAATATATAAGGTATATAAGTTCAAATATAATAATAATAATAATAATAATAATAATAATAATAATAATAATAATAATAATAATAATAATAATAATAATAATAATAATAATAATAATAATAATAATAATAATAATAATAATAATAATAATAATAATAATAATATCAAAGAATCATCCATTTTCCTCCAGCTCACCCTCCCCAGCTGATGTGGGGATGGTGGAAGGATTCAAAGAATCCTCCATCCCTCCCCCCCACCTCACTCTCCTCGGCTGGTGGTGGGATGTTGGGGGAAAGGGATTCACATGAGCCCGCTCCATTCCCATCCCACTGACCTGGAGTTAATTTTAGTAATTCATGGGAAAAAAATGTCCCCTTTAAACGTGTATAAAAATGGGGTGCATCTTATACACCGATACGTCTTAAACACCAGCAAATACAGGACCTAAAAACATAAATGTTAATGAAGATAACATAATTATACAGTTTATTAAAAATAGAAAGTAACACAGAAAAACAAAAATAATGCAATATTTAAAAATGTTTTTTTTTTACTTTAAAAAAAACAGAGCTGTGAACAGCAATTAAATTAATTTCACAGAAATGGAAACTACTGTACAGTACTTTCTATGAAAGCCAAAGTTAGCATACAGAATCCTGGAACACTGAATACTGTTAAGAAATCTTAGCCACTGAAGATTCTGGAAAAAAAGAATGGCAACGAAGGTAACAGGGGAATCCAAACTCAAAGATACACCAGCTGCAGAATGGTCAGATATCCCTTCTGCTAGAAAAGTCCCCTTCTGCTGGCTGTTCTCCAATTTGACTGGACAATTAGATCTACCAGGACAGTTTCTTGTTCATGTCAGAAGCAATTCAATGGTGCTTCTGGAGTGGAAACATCTCCTGACACGGCACTGTCATTGCCCAGAAGATATCCAATTGTATTCCCAGTCTTCATATTCTTCAGGGACACATTTTCCATGCCCTCAGCTAATATGCTGGTTGAGATCAGCCAGCAGAAAAGTAAGAAAAAGAGGCACAGAAGGGGAGAGAAGGGCAAGTAAATTAAAAGTAAAGGTCGCTCTTGCTTGAATGCCAGTCGTATCCGACTCTAGGATGTGGCACCCAATTCTCTTTAGAGCCAAAGAGCCAGCACTGTCTGCATCTGCAGATATTTCCATGGTCATGTGGCAGGCATGACTAGATACAAAATGCTGTTACCTTTCACACCAAAGTGGTACCTATTTATCTAATTGTAATTTCTTGCTTTCGAACTGCTAGGTTGGCAGGAGCTGGGACAGAGACCGGAGCTCACTCCGTCATGCAGTACTTGGGTCTCAAACATGTGACCTGCCAACCTTCCAGTCGTCAAGTTAATCATCTTAACCCCTAAGCCACCGCAGTCCCTTAACAGACATTGGGCCAGCAAAAAATAAGGCAGAATCAAGAGTACTGTAGTCTTATATATTCTCCAACATCCCTAGTCTTGGAGGGGTTTGGATTCAACACAGGATCAGCTAGTTTAGTGTCAACTTAATCACTCCTCTACCACCTTAGCTAGTTAAAACTGCACCTTGTGTAGGTAGGGAAAGTATTATAACACAAAAAGGGATTAAAACTATCTGTTACTGGTGACGGCAACAATGTTTCATGGCACAGCATCAGTTGTGGGAAGCACCGTGTCCAAACCATCTTTTAATAATGATTTTTATTAGTTAGGAATAAAGATAAATATGGAGACACAGTAAACTTTTCCTTAATGTAATAAAAAACAATTTTCTAAAAAATTAACATACAAATACCATGTACGGTTGTCTGTTGACTATTTGGTGGGATGTTTTCTTTAGCCATGGATATTAACATTTTGCTGGTTTCCAAAAACTTCTCTGTACTTTTGTTCTGGAAAGTAAAAAAAGCAGATAGGCCACAATTAACAAACTTCACTAGAACATCATTCTGTAGTTTCCGTTAGTTTCTTTACACATGACAGAACAACTGAGAAATTTCTCTGCCATTTTCCAGAGGAAATTATCGCTGAAATAAAAGTCATTTTCTGATTAGAAGTTGATGTTGTTTTTATGTTTTGTTAAGTCACCTCTGGAGAAGGAGGAGAAGAAATTATTTCCCATTTATTTTTCCCATGTACATTCCCCATGTATTTTGATGTTAGCTTTCAAAGTGGACTTGATTGACAAAAGCTAATATTAAAATACAGCAGCTATTGTTTAAAGTGCCACAATGTGTGGTTTTTTTTTTTGTTTACTCTGATATAAATCATCTCAAGTCCCTTTTATTATTTAACCGTACAAGATTAATAACACATCACATCTAGTTTGTCTCTCAACAATGGCACATCCATTTTTCTTCACAGCACAAAGTTTCAACTTCCATGTCTAAAGTGAAAAGGACTGTGGTTTTTTTCACATTTAAAAAGAGTCCTAAAACATAATCCTACATATCTAGCTGCAAAAAGTCTTTATCCACAGTGCAAAACATGGATGTTTTATAGTTCTGTGGCTAAATAATTTTAATACCCAGAATGAAAGTAAAGTATAAAAGCATTCCTTTTCCCACTTTGGAAAACATTTAAGTACAGTGTGGGCTGTTTCTGTCACTCGATTTAAAATAACATAATAAAAAATGCAGTCTAAAATATGACTCTTTTGAAACAGATGTCTCAGATTTGGTTTATATTAAATATAATATAGGGGAAAGGTAAAGGTTTCCCTTGCTCGAAAGCCAGTCATATCCGACTGTAGGGTGCAGTGCTAATCTCTGTTTCAAAGCCGAGGAGCCAACGCTGTCTGCTTCTGCAGATGTTTCCGTGGTCATGTGGCAGGCATGACTAGACACTGGAGCGCATGGAACGCTGTTTCCCTTCCCACCGAAGTGGTCCCTATTTATCTATTTGCAATTTCTTGCATTCAAACTGCTAGGTTGGAAGGAGCTGGGACAAAGACGGGAGCTCATTCCATCCTGCAGTACATGAGAATCAAACTGCTGACCTTCTGCCTCCCAGTCAGCGTCTTAGCCACTTGAGCCACTGCAGCCCCTAATATATAGGGAAAGGGAGTGTCAAATTTCCCTAAGTAGTTAATATCAGATTTCCTACATGTCTGCTCTCATTATTTTAAACTTTAGAGCTCCTTTACATATACTGTAATATTTAGTGTCACACTTATTACTTTTAAATAATTTTCATTCTCTATGAATTCACACCTTGCTTCCAGTCAGATAGCACACTTGTTTATTTGATTTATCTCCTAGACTCATGATTTATACCAGTGATGGCTAACCTTGGCACTTCAGGTGTTCTTGGACTTCAACTACCAGAAGCCCAAGTCAGCATTCCTGCTGATCATGGCATCTGGGAGTTGAAGTTCAAGAACAGCTGGAGTGCCAAGGTTAGCCATCACTGATTTATACTAACATTTTAGCTTCTGGTCTGAAATGACAAACCATAACTATAGCCATTCCTTTGCCTGTTATACTTTGAAACAAACACAGAAGAGATGAAAAAATAAGAAGCAGCAACCGTCATTCATAATTTCTGGCAGATTCACAAGCTCAAGCCACGAACTGGGTTCCAAGCTGGGAAAGAATTAAAGCAGTTGCTTGTGTAACCATAGTCTGGCATGAATTCTGAACTGAGCTTCAACATCTAGGACTACAAGCCAATGTGTGAGGGGAAAGATAACAACTTATCATCTAAAAATATACGCACATGGATGACTCTAATAAATTGCCACCTCCTGTTTTGCCCAAAATATTCTGCAGACTTCAACGGCTACATTAAAGAATGAACACTTTCTACAAAATAGCCTAGCCTTAAAGAACTAATTCTGTTCCAACACCAGTAAAACTGCCCTTCTCCTCCTGCTGCCACCAGTCTCCCATAAACTAGATTTAAGAATGGACAGTGCAGGAGAACATGCAAGGCAGCATCATTCTGTGCCAGTCCAGGCAGGCAGGCTACTTAAAAAGACAAAAGAAAACAATTAAGAAATTTACTTCTTTCCCCACCTGCTCAGCTGTCAACAATGGCCATGAGGGCCTTCTCAAAGAGCACTTGGAACTGTTTACCGTGATAATTAACCATTGGTATTGATATTGCATGCAAAATACAATTTATATTGAAAAGTCTGCATCTGCAAACCAATGGACTTTGCTACACAAGATTAAATGTTTTTAATATTCATTAGACAAAACCCTGCGACATAAAATTAGGTAAAGGTCTCCCTTGCTCAAAAGCCAGTCATGTCCGACTCTAGAGTGCAGTGCTCATCTTCATTTACAGCCAAGAAGCCAGTGCTGTCTGCATCTGAAGATCTTTCCGTGGTCATGTGACAGGCACGGCTAGTCTCCAGAATGCACAGAACGCTGTTACCTTCCCACCGAAGCAGTACCTATTTATTCTCTTGCAATTTCTTGCTTTTGAAGTGCTAGGCTGGCAAGAGCTGGAACAGAGCTCACTTCATCATGCAGTTGTCAAGTTCAGCGCCTTAAATCACTAAGCCACCGCAGTCCCCCATTGCATAAAATTACACTGGTGTAAAGTGGATCTGGTCGGTGCTGGAAATAACTAACTGAAAGCTACTTTCATGTTCCAGGTATCCACTTTGCCTTGGGGAAGACTTTGGGAGCACTAGGACAGGAGACAGGGGAGCCTTCAGCAGTCAAACTTTGCTGTTAATTTATTGGCAGCTTCCCAATCCTGGCTGCTGTGATCCAGTGGAGATTTTTTACTATTAAAAGTTCCCATCCTCCCCCCAAGGCAAAAAGGAGTCCAGGGAACCTCAGAACTGTAAAGCTTTGGGGGGGGGGGAGTTTCTCTGTTCTTTAGGGTCTAAAAAAGGTGTCTCTCAAAAAAACCTACCATCACCCTAAAGCTTTGCAGTTCTCATAGAGCAAGGGTTCTTAACCTTTTAAAGTCGCAGGCGAGACCACACCCCTCAACAGCTGAGCAGGCCAGGCTGGTGGTTCTCCCTGCCATAAACACTGCCGTAAAATGCATCTGTGGCTGTCATAAACACGTTTATGACAGCCATGAGAGCATTTACGGCTGTCGTAAATGCTTCCGCTTCCACTGGCGGCATGGGCTACACAAAATGGTGCCACAGGCTGGGTCCAGCCCACAGGCCATAGGTTGAGAACCCCTGTCATAAAGAAAAATCCCCCCATGTCCTTGCTTTAGTGGCTATTGCTACAGAAACAGCCCTAACAAAGAACAGGTTTGTAACCTGAAACTCCTCTTAGAATTTGCAAATTTGGGCTAAAGTTAAATTCTAGCAGGGAGGAATAATGGCTGAATTCTGGTACCTGTAGTTGTGGTGGGAATTAATCCCATGCATATGAATTACCTCTAAAAGAATTAGTAAAAAATATTTCATTATTAATTTTAAAATTTAATTGTTTATTAACATTCCATTTCTAAATTTAATATGTAAATATCTTACCTGCATTTCCATATAAGGTGGATCATTTTCACATTTTGCTTTGTCTTGTGCCACCTTGGCTTTTTGGTCTTCTAGGAATTGGTCTAGGTCTTCTGCCATCATTTTTTTGGGACTCTGGTAATGATACAGATTATTAAAGGCAGTACAAAAGGTTTTTTTTTTAAAAAAAACTACTGTATTAACAGGTATAAATCACTCAAAATCAATCATAAATGTACACAGGAATAAATATAGTCTTCTTATAAATAACTACATTTTTGCAAGAATAAATCTGCAACTTGTTATGCACCCACAGCCACTTTACATAACAATTTTGCTGTAAAGCAGAATGGGAGACTATTCCTCTGTATGAACTCCACAATAATCCTAGCATACATGATTCTAGAAAACTGCAAAAGTCACATTCAAAAACAGCATTTAAAACATGGTTCACTATTATGGAAATAAAATCTCATCACAATGAAAGCTTGTAGAAAGCATTACTATCATTGGTATACTCCACTCAAGGGTTTATTTGATCAAGAAATATACAACATTCCTACATTATACAATAAAAACACAAGTTTTCATATTTAATTATCAAATTTAAATTAAAGTTTACTTCCTATATAACAGCTATACTTGAATGATAAACAGACCACTTTGTTATAAACAGAATGGGTTTCTTCTTATAATAGAGAAACAGATTGGGTTTCTTCTTATAATAGAGAAACAGAATGGGTTTCTTCTTATAATCAGCTACTGAGAACTCCAGGATTAGTAATATCAGAATCACAATAAATTCAATCATTCTGGTTTTTTTAAAAATCCTCTGCTCCCAGGTCTCCTCTAAGATCAGTGTTCCCCAGAAAAGAAGGACATGTCTGTCAAAAGTATAGCCTAAAAACTCCTCTCACCCCCCTCCACTACCCTTGAAAGCCCGAAGTGAAAAAAATATTCCATTAGGATCATGGTTTCCTGTAACATGGGGATGATTTTGCCATCACTAGAGCTTGCAAACATCCAGAAAAAAAAACACTTAAACCCATCTGGTAAAATGTACTGCTAACAAGTCACAGTGGTCCAAGGAAAACATGACTTTCGGGCAAAAGCGCACGATCACCACACCTCTTACCAACTGAAATGCCTTGCCTACAAAAAGTGAAAGCAGCAGCGCAACTCTTGACAATTATCAATACTGCTAAGTCCTTTGAACACAGTCTATCTGCAGCAGTTCTCCTTCAGCAGAAATGCCCTTCCGCTCCATCTGCCATCAGACTCTCATAAGCCAGATTTAACAAGGGAAAGTGTGGGTGAAGATACAAGGCAGCAACTCTGTTGAGATGGCCTTCCCTTAACAGTGTAGTCAGGCGACTGAAAATGAATACCGATGACAATAGAAAGCAAATACGCAAGGACAGGTTTCTGCAACTAGTTTTATGAGTCTCCATAAAACCAACTATTTCGGTCCGCCACTTCAAATGACATATCTAGATCCTGAGATTCGTAACCTCCAAAGATATTGATCAAATAATTTCCTAAGGCAGGCATGTCCAAACTACGGCCTGTAGGCCAGTTACGGTCCCCAAAGCCATTCCATCCAGCCCACGACGCCATCACCAAACCAAGAAGTGAATACAGATGTTTCTGCACATGTATGGACGCATCCGTATTTACTTTAATTAGTTTAATTTAATTTAATTTTCATGCTTATATGCCGCCCACTCAGGAAACCCGACTCAGGGCGGCTCACATCACAATCAGGCAAAATTATCAAATTTACTTCCTGGACATCCTCATACATGTGCACAAGCATCCTTATTTACTTCCTGGTTTGGTGCGGATGTGCTCATGCATGCACAAAAGCATCCACGCCGAACCAGGAAATAAACATGGCAGCTTCCGTGCATGTGCAGAAGCGTCCGCAACGAACCAGGAAGTAAATATGGCCACTTCATGCATGCACAGAAGCATCCGTGCCGAACCAGGAAATATGGCTGCACATGCGTAAACATGCCATTCCGGGGGCATGGCCTGGACCGCTTAGCTGTTTTGGGGCATGGTGAGGCCCCCAGCCCAAAAAGTTTGGCCATCCCTGTCCTAAGTGGTGGCCAACCTTCGGTTTTGGGACTTTAATTCCCAGAACCCTAAGTCAATTCCCCAAAGCACTGATCAGCCAACTTACTGACTTAGGCTTCTGGGAACTGAAGTCCAAAAACTGAAGGTTGGCCACCGTAGAGCACCTGTTGCACTCGATAACAAACCTGGAAGTTCATCTCAGCCCCAGTTCTTATTTGAGATATAAACCTGTCATTATAACAAAACAAAACAAAAGCCACTTCTATGGGTATTTCTCATCCCTTAAAACAACAAATTTCAAAGGTCTCAATACCACTCATGCATTACTGCGGCCATCAACAAATCTACTAACAAACTATTGAACATAAGTCCATTTCCATTACTGATGTTCAATACCATTGCACCAGAAATGTAGTTTACTGTAGCCTCAACATTGACTTCTGTAGGCATTATTTTGTTGTTTCCTAACTGAATGTTTTTGGAAGTTCCATGTTTAAGATTACATTGTGTTTTGTATATCAGAGAGTAATAGACTAACACGGCTAACACTTCAAAAATTTCAATTGTGTTTTGTGAGATATTCATGCCAGTGTTAAAATGTTACAATAAAACTTTTGAGGCATCATAAGAAGTTTTTCATCAATATTTATTATAAACAACTTTCTTACGATAGCTTGGGAGAGGTGGCTTGCAAACCTCCTCAAATTATTGGACTTCTACTGTCACTCATGATCAGCTTTTCTAGCGTTGATGGGAGCTAAAGGCCAGCAAGACGGATGGAGCCAACAAGCGGTTCATTCCTGCTTTCTTGCCTTGGAAAACAATGCCCTAGTTTCTTCAAATCATTTGTTCCAAAAATTCCACTTCTATCTGGAACAGAAAGATTGTCCAAACACCTCCATTAAAAGGTAAATTAAGAGAGTAAACAAAACAGAAAGGCAAAAAAACTTTGTGGCACCTTAAAGACTAACTAATTTATTTATTATTACACTTTTATACCGCCCATTTGGGAAATTTTCCCACTCTGGCCGGTGTACATACAAGTATCAAATAAACTAACAAAACATTCAACAAATAAAAGCAGAACCAAACAAATACATCCCAAAATAAAATAAAATAGCTGGAATCTGAGGGCAGAGGATCAAGTACAGTAATAATAATAATAATAAATTTTAATTTATATCCCGCCTTCTCAACCGAGGCCGACTCTAGGCGGCAAACAACATAATTGATACAATACAATAATTCCAAAATACAATATAGCAATACAAAAAATAAATCAGAACAATAATAAACAGTAAAACCCCTACTTATGAAAAAAGTCAGTTCCATAGGCTTTTGCTTAAATCTTTTTTTTATGCAACTGGAAGCAAACCCATAGGAATTTTTTTAATGTAAATCAAAGCAAACCCATAAGGAAATGAATTTTTACATAACTCGAAGCAAACCCATAGGAAATCATGTAAATTGGGACATGGGTTTAGCACAAAATCATTATGTAACTCGAATTTTATGTAATTCGAGGCATTTGTAAGTTGACGTTTTACTGTAGCTGGCTAATTTATTGCTAAAGTGGACTTGATCCACTTGATCCACTAAGTGGACTTGCTCCACGAAAGCTAACATTAAAATACAGGAGTTAGTCTTTAAAGTGCCACAGCGGTTTTTGTATTTTTGTTTTGTTTACTCCCTGACATACTGGATTAAAGCTAACATTAAAATACAAGAGTTAGTCTTTAAGGTGCCACAGCGTTTTTGTTTTTTGTCTTTTTGTTTTGTTTACTCTCTGATATACTGTATTAACTAAAGGTAAAGGTTTCCCTTGCTCAAAAGCCGGTCATATCCGACTCTAGGGTTCAGTGCTCATTTCTGTTTCAAAGCCGAAGAGCCAGTGTTGTCTGCTTCAGTGTTGTCCGTGGTCATGTGGCGAGCATGACTAGACACCGGAGCGCCCGGAACGGTTTACCATCCCACCGAAGCAGTCCCTATTTATCTACTTGCAATGTCTTGCTTTCAAACTGCTAGGTTGGGCAGGAGATACTGTATTAAATAAAGCCAACATTAAAATACAGTAGCTAGTCTTTAAGGTGCCACGTTTTTTGGTCTACTACTGTATTTTAATGTTAGCTTAAATGCAGTGGTTAGTCTTCAACGTGCCTTGTTTTGTTCCCTCTCTGATATGCTTGCACAGACTAACAAAGGCTACCACGTTAAAGAAAAAAGAGTCAAAGATACAACATCATTGAGAGCAAAGGACAAAGACTAGGAAGTACTGTAGCTCAGTTCAACAAACAACTTCCCACACACCGAAGGCACTCTTTAAGCAGCTACTCAGCGTTGTTAGGCAACCAAAATGCAACACGAACTGAGGCTGCCTTCCACAATGCGCGCGTCCCGGTGGAAACGCCACACTTTCTCTCTACTCCGTAATGGCGAAGCTTGGCACCCCAGATGTTCTTGGACTTCAATCCCCAGAAACCCAAGCCCCCGCGAATCCACACAAGTGGGTTTGCTGCGACTCATCCGGCCCGCGCCGCCCTCGTCGCTCCCGGAAGCAGAAGTAAAACGCGCCCCCACTTGTGTGGATTCGCGGGGGGGGGCTTGAGCTTCTGGGACTTGAAGTCCAAGAACATCTGGAGTGCCAAGCTTCGCCATCCTGGGTTTCTCCAAGACCACAATGTTCGCCCGCACCTACACACATGCCTTCTCCAAAATAAATAAAAAGAGGGGAGGGGGCTCCCCCAATGCCCCTGTCGAATACAAGGGATACTTCTAACTCTCTCTCCCCGCCCCGCAAGCAAGAGCAGATCTTGAGCCACACACGAAGCGGAATGCGCTCACACGTAACGCGCACAACCACTTAGTTTGGAGATCGGTTCCAGTTACGCAGGAGGGGTGGCGTGGAGGAGAAGGGGGCGCAGGTCGCGCCGCGATGGGTCTCGACTTCTTTCTCCTCTCCCGCCGCGGCGCGAAACCTCCCTCTGGCTCCGGAGTCAGGCCCGGTTGCCGGTGGGTTGTGAACACGCAACTGCCGCCGCGAAAAGCCCTTTCCGAGCCCCTCCTCGTCCCTCTCCTCCGTCCTCCTCCTCCGGGAGGAGCCTCAGTCTCCACAACGGCCGCCCAAAGCCGCGCGTAAAACAGCTCCCTCTGCTGGCTGCTCCGCGTCTAGTAGTGGGGGGGGGGGTTTATGAGGGGAAGGGGCAGCAGGATGGGGGGTCGTGAAAATGGCCTCCGGCTACTGCCGTTGGGGGCACGGGGGGGCTGGATCTGGCCCCCAATGGCAATGTATCCGGCCCGCAAAGCCCTCGGCGCTCCCGGAAGCGGAAGTAAAACGCGCCCGTATGGGGCGCGTTTTACTTCCGCTTCCGGGAGCGCCGAGGGCTTTGCGGGCCGGATACATTGCCATTGGGGGGCCAGATCCAGCCCCCAGGCCACAGTTTGGGCACCCCTGCCTTAAAGAGTATCCAAGTGGCCTTGGTCCATGAAAGCTCACATATAAATACAGGAGTTAGTCTTTAAGGTGCCACAACATGTTTTGTCTTAATTTGCTGTTTTGTTTGGTATAGAGTTTTAGAGCTTTTTAGGGGTTAAATGTGTATATGTGGGGTGGGAGTATGTTGATAATTTTGTATAGTTGTATTTTGTTTAGGTTTTGTTGGGTTGATAAGTGTTTTTTTTCCCTCCCCAATCTCGTTGTTCTGTGCAGGACAATGACAATAAAGATTTATCTATCTATCTTATCTTACTCTCTGGTAAAGGAGCTTCGATCTTCCTTTGGAGTGGGATGGGTATTGGAGCTACTCAGCGGCAAAGAGGAAGCACTTTGTACATGCACAAGAGAAGCTTTTGCCTTCCCGTCATTGCCACCGCAACATCAAAGGCCAAGTCCCCCAAAAGCCAGGCCGGGGGCAGGGCAGCAATGTTAGTAGTCCACTTCTTTTCGGATCCACATATTTGACTGCAGCCCATGCTACTGTGTTTTAGTTTCTTTGTATGGTGGTGCATTTGTGCTTCATTGTAGCCACCAGTAGAAACTGTGGTGGCTTAGCAGTTAAGATGCTGAATTTGGTGACCGGAAGGATGGCAGGTCAGCAGTTCAAGACCAGAGTGCTGCATGACGAAGGGATCTCCAGTCATCTATCCCAGCTGCTGCCAACATAGCAGTTCGAAAGCAAGAAATTGCAAGTAGATAAATAGGTCACAGGCGGAAAAGGTAACAGCATTCCTTGCACTCTGATGTCTAGTCATGCCTTACTCATGACGGAAACGTCTGCAGACTGGCTGTAAACGGAAATTAGCACCAGCGCCTAGAGTTGGACATGACTGGTTTTCAAGCATGGGAGACCTTTACCTTTAGCCTCTAGTAGCTGGTTAGATGGAGTTAAGAGATCTGGCTGCAGATCCAGAGGTTGGGAGTTCAATCCCCCATTATGCGCCCAAGAAGAGCCAGCCTGTGTCGCCAAGGGCAGGCTGCACAGTCCCAAGGCACCACCCAGATAAGTGGTGGGATTCAATTTTTTTACTACCTACTCTGTGGGCATAGTAACGGCGGGCATGGCCAGGCGGAAAGCCTTGCGTATGCGTTACACCCAAATTAGGACTACAGTACTTTATTTCAAAACTTGGATGGGTGGGGCCAGCCAGAATTTCTGCTACCAATTCTGGCGAACTGGGGCGAACCTGCTGAATCCCACCACTGCCCCAGATTCATCTGTCTGGTGAATCTGAAAGCAGAGTTGCTAGATCTTTCCCTTAATTAAACTGATAGGAAAATCTTCCTGAATTGCTAGATCTGTCCTTTAATTCCACTGATAGAAAATCTTCCTGCTATTCTAATAAATCAGCATAGTATATTATATAGGCTTAGAGAATATGTATTAAGGAGGTCCAGGCATTTCTATGCCTTCTAAATGACAATTATAAAAACAGTATAATAAGATGAAGAACACACAAAGCATCTCACTAGAAAAGAAATGGACTGGTTATAGTGGAAAGACAGTGGAGTGGAGGGTATCAAAAGCATTCTTATTCATTTTCATGTATTTTGCATTATTTGAAATGATTTTAAAACAAAACTTAATAGAATAATCTTTGCTTCCTCTTTTACCCTAGTAGGTGTCAAGGGATATGCAAGTTTCTTGTTTTGGCACTTCTAGTGGCCTCCACCTGCATTATTTAGTGTTCTTTTAATATTTATTTGATGTTATCACTTCAACTTCCTCTGGGTCTACCTCGTGGTCTTTGTCCTTCTCCTCTTTCCACATATGCCTTGTACAGTATGGAATTCCAAGACATTCTCTCCAAATGGACAAACTACGTTATTTGTTGTCTCTATATGTAGTTTTATATTGGTTCTGTTCCAATTCTTTGCCTTATAATCTCATTCCTGTTTTTATCCCTTCTAGTCACTCCAGCAGCCTTCCTCAGACATCTCATTTCTGTGGTGACCAGCTTTTGTTTATGTTTTGTTGTAAATGTCCATGCTTGGTACTGGTAACATAAGGTGGGAATGAATCTGCTTTGTATGAGGTGTTTCTTTGTGTCAATCAGTATTGCCTTATATTGTAAGAGCGGAGGTAACTGGCCCAATATTTGGTTTGCCTTACTGTACTGTAGGTTAATCTCTTAGTTCATTTTGCCATCTTCAGTACATGTCCCTAGGTATTTGAACTCTGCCACTTGCTTGATACTTGTTCCCTCTATTTTGATACAATATGCTATTTCCTTCCAATTACCATTAATAGAATAATCACCAGGGATAAGCACAATTATTTCAAAAGTTAATAAACAGAGACAGACTCCATCATGCTCTTACAGGCCCCTTATCCTTTTATACTAGAAAATGTTATTTCTTTTCCAAAACGAAAGTACTTTTAAAATGTGAGTCAGTTGCCCCACCAGGATTTGGGGGAATAGGTTGAATGCAGTGGTGGTCATCAGCAGGTTCGCATCAGCTTGCCAGAACCGGTAGCAGAAATTCTGGCTGGCCCTGCCAGTTCAAGTTTTGAAATAAAGTAGTCCTAATTCGGGTGCAACACAGGGGTTTTCCCCTGGCCACACCCACCATACAATGCCCACAGTGTGGTAGTAAACATTTTTGGAGCCCACCACTGGTTGAATGTGACATGTAACAAATAAATATAACCAAGAGGCCACTGTTCATTGGTCTAACAAGATATTTGTGCTTTCACCCCACCCCCAATATGTCATCTTCTTTCGTATCCAGATCAAACTTTAGACTGTCAAAATGAAGTTTCCTTCTTGGCTTTGTTGTTGGCCAAAATTAAATCTTCATCGGTGCATGTTTCTGGTAGTGATCAGCAGACCAACAAATGACCATACCTGTCAACCATCCCGATTTGGCCGGGAAAACCCCGTAATTTGACGTCGATTGACGTCCATAACCCGCCCCGCGCTGCCAAAACCCGGTAATTTGGCAGCGGGGGAAACGCTTTCCGCGCATACATGGAAGGGTTTTACCCCTTCCACGCATGCACGGAAAGTGCTACGCTGCTTGCATAGGGGCCGCGCAAGCGGCGTAGCACTTCTGCGTATGCGTGGAAGGGATAAAACCCTTCCACGCATGCGTGGAAAGCGACCTGCGCACAAGCGATGTGCGCAGGTCCCGTTTTTCCAGAGCCGTGGGTTGACAGGTATGCAAATGACCCGCACTGTGTATCTCTCCACGTTCACACAGCATATTGTTGTCCGCCAGCAGGCCTCACTTGAGCATGTTGGTCTTGCATTTAGGGACTCCAACCCCCAGCCTTTTGGGGGTCCCTCCAGGTGACGTAGAGGAGGTAGAGTTCCCTCAGCTATATACCCTCCTTTAATGTTGTTCCTTCTCCAGCCAGCTCCTTCCTCCAATCTCAAAGAAAGAAGTTTCCAAAACAAAAGCATATCAGGAAAAAAAGTTGTAGCACCTTAAAGACTAACTCCTGTTGTTGTTGTTCAGTTGCACAGTCGATTCCGACCCTTTGCGACCCCATGGACAATTGATCTCCAGGCAACCCTGTCCTCCACCATCCTCCTCAGCCCGCCCAGCTTTGTGTCCACTATCCCATCCAGCCATCTCATCCTTGGCCGCCCTCTACTTCTCTTGCCCTCCACCTTTCCCAGCATCAATGCTTTCTCAAGTGAGTCCTCTCTTCTCATTTGGTGTCCAAACTACTTCAGCTTCATCTTTACAAACTCCTGTACAATACAGTATTTTTTTTAAAAAAAAATACAAAGAATGCAGGAAGGGATCACTTCTTTAAAAGTTGTGTGAGCTTTTGAGATCAAGGTCTCTTCATCAGGTAGGCATAAAATTATTAATGAAAGTACATGGCACAGTAAATCAAGCTCACATTTAAATACTGTACAGGATTTATTATTATTATTATTATTGGAATAGTAGCCATGTTAGTCTGTTTCAAGCATATCAGAAAATAAACAAAACGGAAGCGCTGTAGTTTTTTTGTGCTACAGTGTTTTTGGTTTTGTGTTGATTCTCTGATATGCTTAAATACAGGAGTTAGTCTTTAAAGTGCCACAATGTTGTTGCTGTTGTTATTGTTGTTTTGTTTACTCTAGTGCAGGGGTGCCCATAAAATTTCAACCCGTCAGTTGTGCTGCATCCAATTTGATGTGTGTTTTCCTGTCAGAGATTACTCTGGGTTGAAAGGATTTTTGTCCCTAGAAACCCTTGACTAATCTTAATTTCAAACCTCTGCGGGCAAAAAGCAAGCAGTGACTCCCCTCCCTATGGCTCTCAATGGGGAAAACGGAAGGCCGGGGTGGGGGGGGTGTGTGGATAGCGTTGCGGGGGCAGCAGGGTTTTCCCGCGGGAGGCCAACGCCACTGTGTTCCGCTAGGGGGCGTGTTAACTTGAGGCGGAGGGGATCGGGCGGAACCACTAGCGGAGCCGCTCCTTCCCGCCTGCAGCCGCACCCTCGCTCGCCCGCCCCTGCGCCCCAGCTAGCAGCACTTCCGTTGTCTTGGGTTGGCGCCGCGGAGGGAGGGAGGGAGGGAGGGAGGTAGACCGGCCCTCTCGGTCTCCCTGCCAACGGTGAGATGGCGGCGGCGGCGGCGGCCGGCCCTTCTGGGAGCGGGATGGCCCAGAAGACGTGGGAGCTGGCCAACAACATGCAGGAGGCCCAAAGCATCGACGAGATCTATAAGTACGACCGCAAGCAGCAGCAAGAGATCCTGGCCGCCAAGCCCTGGACCAAAGAGTGAGTGGGCTCTGGGGAGGGAGGGAGGGAGGAAGGGGGGCAGGCGCCCCCTCCTGAGCTACTTCCAGGCCCAGCTGGGGAAAGCCTGGCCAGGTGTTGCGGGGGGGGGGGAGAGGAAATGGTGTCAGGGCTTCATCCAGGATTAGTCTGGACTGGATAGAAGGAAGGCGTAAAAACAGGATGGCGGAAGGCTTCAGAACAAGGGGCTAGTGCAGGGGTGCCCAAACTATGGGCCGGATACGGCCCCCAATGCCAATCCCTCTGGCCCACGACACCCTCGTCGCTCCTGGAAGTGGAAATAAAACGCATCCATATGGTCGCGCTTTACTTCCACTTTCAGGAGCAACGAGCGCGTCGTGGGCCGGATGGATTGTCGTCGTGGGCCAGATCTGGCCCATGGGTCCTAGTTTGGGCACCCCTGGTTTAAGCAGAGAAAATGGCAGCCTAAAAAAAATATCTCATTCTGTTGCAAAACATCCTTCTGGTGGGAGGAAGGCTAAGCCACATGACCGGCCCACAGCCCAAGAAGTTAGGGCACCCCTGGGCTAGTGGGTTGTGTACTGAATGGGTTTTTTTTTTTTAAGAACAAGGTCCTGGAAATCCCGAGGAGGCAGATGGAGTGGGAACTGGCAGTCATTGGGATCTTGACGTAAAGGTCTGAAGGGTAATCTCATTAGCAAAGGCGTAATGCCGCAGTGTTTGTTTTGTATCCGTCTACTAAGAAATTACAAGGGATTGCAGTGGCTCAAATGGTTAAGGCGCTGAACTTGATGATTGGAAGGTTAGCAGGTCAGCGGTTTGAGACCTGAGTACTGTACGATGGAGTGAGCTCCTGGCTCTGTCCCAGCGCCTGCCAACCTCGCAGTTCAAAAGCAAGAAATTGCAAGTAAATAAATAGAGACCACTTCAGTGGGAAGGTAAACAGCATTCCATGCACTCCACTGTCATGCCTGCAGGCTCTGGCTATAAACAGAGATGAGCACTAAACCCTAGAGTCAGATACGACTGGCTTTCAAGCAAGGGCAACCTTTGCCTTACTAAGAAATTGCAAGTAGATAAATAGATACAGCTTGGGCGGGAAAGGTAACAGTGTTCTGTGCGCTCTGATGTCTAGTCATGCCTGCTTCTAGCTTTGTTTTCAGTTAAGAGAACTTTCTGAAAATATATATAAATATATACATAGCTTTTGTTTTATTATTTGGTCTGTTGCAAACTTCTGGACACAATAAGAAAAACAGGGTTTAAATAATTAAAATAATGAATTAAAGTATTACCTATCTGTGAATTTTTATTGTTTTAACCTTATGGTTCAAAGCAACCTTATGTATTTTGCTCTCCTTTTTTATATATATATATATACATATACTAACAAAGTCTCGGTTGTGGCTGGATTGTATTTCAGTGTATTGATACTGTTTGTCAGAATGAGCACTTGTTTTCTAAGTAATTTTTAACTACAGTACTGTATTTCCATTTTGTTTCTCTCCCTTTCCAGCCATAATAGGTTTTTTGTGCTATTTTTTAAAAGATATTTTGATTTTTAATTTCAGCCACCATTACTTTAAATACTGCAAGATCTCTGCTCTGGCTCTCCTGAAGATGGTCATGCATGCTAGATCGGGAGGCAATTTGGAAGTGATGGGCTTAATGCTGGGGAAAGTGGATGGTGAGACTATGATCATCATGGACAGCTTTGCTTTGCCAGTCGAAGGCACAGAAACACGGGTTAATGCTCAGGCTGCTGCTTATGAATATATGGCTGCATATATCGAAAATGCAAAGCAGGTAAAAAGATCCGCTCAGTTTCTTTCAAGTTATTGAACATTCACTTGAAGTAATTTTGAAATTAATTTGTGAGCGTAGTACACTTCAACCTGTAACACCTGCACATTGTGTGTAACACTGGAATTGTACCCCACTCTATATCGTCGAGACAACCAGTTGTGTATGTTTGGATCAAGTTGCACTCAAAGAAGATTTTTCTCCCTTAGGTTCCTCATGGGATTACTGTAATATTGTCTGTGCCTGCTTCTTTTCTTTCTGCACTCACTTTTATTGCAACATTGTCTCCATTTCACACACATTTAGATTGAAGTTAGGAGTTCAGAAAAACAGTTTTCAGTTATTGTACTGTACTCAGTTTGCTTTTTCAATTTGAAAAGTGCGCAACAAGCTCAACATTATTAACTAGAAATGGAGTAACAGATATAGGGTTGTATTGCTTGGAGTCATCTATCTGCCTATCTTGTATACATGCACGAAGATCTAACCAGGATTTTCTTATGCATGTGTGTAATTGTATTTTGTTGGGACTGTGGTGGTTACGATGCTGAACGTGACGACTGGAAGGTCGGCAGATCAGCCGTTTAAGACCCAAGAACTGCACAACAGAGTGAGCTCTTGTCTCTGTTCCAGCTAATTAGCAGTTTGAAATCAAACAGTTGCAAGTAGATAAATAGGTACTGCTTCAGTGGAAGGTAACAGCATTCCATGTTTAGTCATGCCTGCCAAATGACTATGGAAATGTCTGAAGATGCAGACAGCGCTGACTCTTTGGCTATAATTGGACATAACTGGCTTTTGAGCAAGGATGACCTTTTCCTAATTGTATTTTAATAAAGTAAATAAATAAAACTGTAGTAAATAAATCTGTTGTTTGCTAACTGTCCAAAAGAGGGTAGTGATCACATTGAGTACAGTAATACCTCATACAGAGTCCGCTTCATACAACATCGCCTAATTCCTTGAAAAAAGTTGCCTCATACAAATTCGTGCGACTTTGTATGAGGCAGTGGGTTTTTCCCAGGTTGCATTGTGCCTGGGCAGTATAAAAGGCAGGACACATGTGTGCATTGCTCTTGTGGGGTTTGCATGAGGCAAAGAGTGTTTAGGAGTGGTTTTGAGCACAATTTTGGATTTTTTTTCATCAGAATTTTTAGAAGCATTCCTGGGATTTTTGCAGCATTCTTCAGGTTCTTGGACAATCAGGGTTGTTTGACATGTTTTTGTAATGTATTTAGCCTTAAATGTTTTTAGTCTTAAAGCTCTGTCAGTTTCCTGTCTGTTTCCTTGACTTTGCTCTGAAGTCTGTGCTGTTACAGTACAATGTATCTCTATAGAAACGATGTTGTATGAGGCATCGCGGCAAGGATTTGGACGTTGTATGAGGCATCACAGCTAAGATTTTGCATGCCTCATGCAAAGTCCAAATCCGTATAAAGTTCAAACTTGTGGAACCAAGTTTGGACGTTGTATGAGGTATTACTGTATGTGCCTTTTTTAACCACATGCCTTCCCTTTTAAAAAATGTTCTTTAGGTTGGTCGCCTAGAAAATGCAATTGGCTGGTATCATAGTCACCCTGGCTATGGCTGTTGGCTTTCAGGAATTGATGTCAGCACTCAAATGCTTAACCAACAATTTCAAGAACCTTTTGTGGCTGTGGTTGTAAGTATAGTACTGGAATGTATTAATGCTAAATGAAATTTAGTAGTAAATTTAAGAAGTTTGCTTCTGAAAATTCTGAGTACTTTGCTTTAGTGTAGTGTGGAAGAATCAGGAGTAAAATATAATTTCTGTAATTTAATAATTGTACATTAGACTATTTTTAAGACAGTATACCTTCAAAGTAATGCTTAAGAAATAGAGTTGAAAAAGGCATTCTATTAAAATATATGAGCCTTTTCCACTCATACCTCAGGGTCCAGATCTAAACTGAGTTCCCATATATCTCCTTTATAAAATTATATTTGTACAGCTTTGAAACGAAATATTTGACTTAGTATTTGAATCATACTGCACTAACATGTTTTTGAGACATTCCAATCCTTCTTCTATAAATGATACTTTCAAAATTGGGTACCCAGTGCAGTGAATAGAGTAATGGACCTGGGTTCTGTTCTCTGGCTCTGCCATGAAAACTCACTGGAGGTATGTGGAGCTGATTAGTAAAAACAATAGTTGTGTACTGTCAAGTTGTTTCTAACTTATGGCAAGCCTTTTCAGGGTTTTCTTGGTGTAGAGTAATTGGGTGGGGACTGTGCAAGCTGGCTCTACTCACAGGAGGCATTATGGGAAAGTGAGCTCCCAATCGCTTGCTCCAAAGTCAAATGCCTAAACCATCGAACTATCTAGTGAGTGGAACTGATAACATAAATACCCCATTTACATCGAAAAGCCTATTAGAGATGTTATGAGTCAGTTCTGTCTTGTAAGAATGACAATTTAAAAATGTTTTACAGATTGATCCAACAAGGACGATATCTGCAGGAAAAGTAAATCTTGGAGCTTTCAGGACATATCCTAAGGTAGTGTTATATAAATAAATTTATGAGATATAAGACTGTCACTTAAATAGATTGACACCCCACCACCAATCATTATAAGTGTTGGGAACAGGTTGTATTATGAAGAATATTCTTTCTCTAAGCAAGGTGTGTGGTTAGCAATTTAACTCATGCGATTCTTTTCACATTTTACATTGAGACTGCCATGAACAATAGTCAACATCTTCTGAAATTAAACTGTACCTCTTCTTTAACTGTTTCCTTCTTGCTTTTTGGATCCTTAGGGCTATAAACCACCTGATGAGGGTCCCTCTGAATATCAGACTATCCCTCTAAATAAGATAGAAGACTTTGGGGTTCACTGCAAACAGTAAGGACATTTTTCTATTCTATATGTTTTCTCCAACTTGGGGGAAAGATGGAGGGAAAAATATGTGCATATATGAGCAAGGGGAGATTTCTTCTTCTGGAATAAAAAAAGGAATACAGTAGTACGTTAGTTATGGCTACCAGTGTGTTTCAAGTAAATTTTGTAAAATATAGTCTGCTTAGATGGTAAAGTTTCCTTAAACACTTTCTATCAGGAAATGTTCTCCTTGCTAAAAATTTCTCAGATTGCATTGCAACTTATCATGTACCTGTCCACTTCATTTGTTGCGCGTTGCCGCGCTCTCCCCGCCCCTTCCATCGGCGGGGAGATGAAAAGGAGCCTTCCGTGGTCCGGAAGGCTCAGAAGACGCCGCCGCCAGCGTTGCCGCGCTCTCCCCGCCCCTTCCATCGGCGGGGAGATGAAAAGGAGCCTTCCGGGGTCCGGAAGGCTCAGAAGACGCCGCCGCCAGCGTTGCCGCGCTCTCCCCGCCCCTTCCATCGGCGGGGAGATGAAAAGGAGCCTTCCGGGGTCCGGAAGGCTCAGAAGACGCCGCCGCCAGCGTTGCCGCGCTCTCCCCGCCCCTTCCATCGGCGGGGAGATGAAAAGGAGCCTTCCGGGGTCCGGAAGGCTCAGAAGACGCCGCCGCCAGCGTTGCCGCGCTCTCCCCGCCCCTTCCATCGGCGGGGAGATGAAAAGGAGCCTTCCGCGGTCCGGAAGGCTCAGAAGACGCCGCCGCCAGCGTTGCCGCGCTCTCCCCGCCCCTTCCATCGGCGGGGAGATGAAAAGGAGCCTTCCGTGGTCCGGAAGGCTCAGAAGACGCCGCCGCCAGCGTTGCCGCGCTCTCCCCGCCCCTTCCATCGGCGGGGAGATGAAAAGGAGCCTTCCGGGGTCCGGAAGGCTCAGAAGACGCCGCCGCCAGCGTTGCCGCGCTCTCCCCGCCCCTTCCATCGGCGGGGAGATGAAAAGGAGCCTTCCGGCGTCCGGAAGGCTCAGAAGACGCCGCCGCCAGCGTTGCCGCGCTCTCCCCGCCCCTTCCATCGGCGGGGAGATGAAAAGGAGCCTTCCGTGGTCCGGAAGGCTCAGAAGACGCCGCCGCCAGCGTTGCCGCGCTCTCCCCGCCCCTTCCATCGGCGGGGAGATGAAAAGGAGCCTTCCGTGGTCCGGAAGGCTCAGAAGACGCCGCCGCCAGCGTTGCCGCACTCTCCCCGCCCCTTCCATCGGCGGGGAGATGAAAAGGAGCCTTCCGTGGTCCGGAAGGCTCAGAAGACGCCGCCGCCAGCGTTGCCGCGCTCTCCCCGCCCCTTCCATCGGCGGGGAGATGAAAAGGAGCCTTCCGAGGTCCGGAAGGCTCAGAAGACGCCGCCACCAGCGTTGCCGCGCTCTCCCCGCCCCTTCCATCGGCGGGGAGATGAAAAGGAGCCTTCCGGGGTCCAGAAGGCTCAGAAGACGCCGCCGCCAGCGTTGCCGCGCTCCCCCCGCCCCTTCCATCGGCGGGGAGATGAAAAGGAGCCTTCCGTGGTCCAGAAGGCTCAGAAGACGCCGTCGCCAGCGTTGCCGCGCTCCCCCCGCCCCTTCCATCGGCAGGGAGGTGATAGGGAACTTTCAACGACAGGACTTGTTAGGTTTGCTGTTAGTACTGGGTGGGGATGGTGGGTGGGGGCGGAAGAGGGAATGTTGGTCCTGCCAGCTAGGGAGGGGCAGCATTCTATCTAGGGAGGCTCCGGAGAACCATATAGGTGTTGTGACGGGCATGGGGCGGTATGGCGGGTACCGTGGGGCAGGCCGCACTCGGGGAATGCGGGTCCGATGTCTAACTGCGGTCCCTCATTCCAGCCCTGCAGGTACATCTCTGGGTCCTGAGCAGCAGATCCGGAGTGACCCCGCCCTTAGGCTGCTGCTGGTGAATGCCAGGTCGGTTTGCAATAAGGCCCCCCTGATTCAAGATGTCATCCAGGAGGGGCTGGCCGACCTGGCATGCATCACCGAAACCTGGTTGACTCCTGAAGATGGAGTACCTCTCTCGGACATATGTCCAGCTGGGTTCGGTATTTGGCACCAGCCTAGAGGTGAGGGGAGGGGCGGTGGTGTCGCCATTGTTGCCAGGGAGTCTTTGGGAGTTGCTAGGGCCACTGCTCCACAAGTGTCTGGTTGCGAGGCCCTGCTTCTACGGCTGGGCCCCAAGGGTCAGTTGGGGATCTTGCTCCTGTACCTGCCCCCTTGCAGGGTAAGGGATGCCCTGCCTGAGCTCCTCGAGGCCGCCTCGATGCTGGCGTTGGAGTTCCCGAGACTTATGGTTCTGGGGGACTTCAATTTGCCATCGCTGGGGATGGCCTCTGAGGTGGCAAGGGAGTTCATGGCTTCCATGGCAGCCATGGGCCTGACTCAGGTAGTCCGGGGTCCGACCAGGGGCAGTGGTCACATGCCAGACCTAGTCTTCTTGTCGGAGCAGTGGCAGAGTGATCTAAGATTACAGGATTTAGTCATCTCACCTGTGCCATGGTCTGATCACTATCTGGTGACTCTTGACTTCCTGGGGGCGACACTTCATCGTAGGGAGGCTGGGCCGATTAAAATGGCCCGCCCTCGGCGACTAATGGATCCAGATGGATTCCAGAGGGAACTGGGGGATGTTCCTCTGGATCGGCTACACGATTCACCCGAGGCACTCGTCGACCTGTGGAATAGGTCGGCAACAGTAGCCTTGGATGAAATCGCGCCACTGCGGCCTCTCCACGCCCGGGGGACTAGGTCATCTCCGTGGTTCACAGATGAACTGCGTGAACTCAAACGGGCAAAGAGACGCCTAGAGCGCCGCTGGGTGAAGACCCGGGATGACTCCGATTGGACACTAGCTAGAGCTGCTATTAGGGCCTATCTAGTGGCGATAGGGGTGGTGAGGCGGCAATACTTCACCACCCTTATTGTCTCCGCTGATAATCGCCCAGCCGCCCTGTTCCGGGTAACCAGGTCCCTCCTTGGTATAGGGGGATCGGTGCCCGGTTGGCAGGGTTCGGCTGAGGACTTTGCTGACCATCTGGTGGAGAAAATCGATCGGATTCGTTCAGGATTGAATCCTGGCGTGGATGGGGAGGGTCGGGGAGGTGCCGGAGCATTGTCTTGCGGTACGATCTGGGATCAGTTCGATCCTGTTGTCCCTGATGAAGTGGACAGGCTCCTTGCAGCTGTTCGTGCCACTACATGTCCTTTGGATCCCTGTCCTACTTGGTTGGTGAAAGCCTCCAAGGAGGTAACAGGTGGCTGGATAGGGGGGATAATAAATGCCTCTTTACGGGAGGGTTATTTCCTGCACAGTTAAAACATGCTTTGGTGCGCCCCCTCCTGAAGAAATTGTCCCTCGACCCAGCTGTCCTTAACAACTACAGGCCAGTTTCCAACCTGCCCTTTTTGGGTAAGGTTTTGGAAAAGGCGGTGGCGCGTCAGCTGCAGAGTGTCCTGGAGGAAGCGGATTATCTAGACCCCTTTCAATCAGGGTTCAGGCCCGGATATGGAACGGAGACGGCATTGGTCGCACTGATGGATGATCTCTGGCGGGAGCGGGACGGGGGTTGTCCATCCGTCCTTGCTCTTCTTGACCTCTCAGCGGCTTTTGATACCGTCGACCACGGTATCCTTCTGGAACGGCTCGAAGGACTGGGGATCCAGGGCACTGTGTTGTCCTGGTTTTCCTCATTTCTGAAGGGCCGTACCCAGTTGGTATGGTTGGAGAGTGAGAGGTCCAGCCCTAGGCCCCTCAAATATGGGGTGCCTCAGGGCTCTGTGCTCTCTCCTCTCTTATTTAACATCTACATGAAGCCACTGGGTGAGATCATTCGTTCCCACGGGGTGCGGTACCATCAGTACGCGGATGATACACAGTTGTACATCTCGGCCCGTGGGGGCCCCAGTGATGCTGTTGAAGTCCTGTCCGGATGCCTAGAGGCCATTGGGGTCTGGATGGGGGCCAATGGGCTTCGGCTGAATCCCAGCAAGACAGAGTGGCTGTGGATAAGGGGCCCCGCGTTATCCAGGGAGTTACCATCTTTGGTACTGGATGGGGCCGTTCTGCCCCAGACAGACCCAGTGCGCAATTTGGGGGTTCTTCTGGACTCGCGGCTGCTGCTGGAAGAACAAGTGGCGGCTGTGGCCAGGAGGGCTTTTGCCCAACTTTGGGTGATTCGCCAATTGCGCACTCTCCTGGACCGGGGCTCCTTGCTTATGGTCACCCATGCTCTGGTTACTTCCCGACTAGACTATTGTAATGCGCTCTACATGGGGCTGCCCTTAACGACCATTCGGAGGCTGCAGCTGGTCCAGAATGCGGCGGCCCGGGTGGTGATGGGGTGTGGGCGATATGCCCATGCCTCTCCCCTACTTCGGGAGCTGCACTGGTTACCAGTTTGTCTCCGGGTGCAATTTAAGGTGCTGGTTTTGACCTTTAAAGCCCTACATGGCAGGGGGCCGGGATACCTTAGAGACCGCATCGTCCCAAGAGTGTCTGCCCGTCCAACCAGAGCGGACAGGAGGGGTTCTCTAGTGGTGCCACCGGCTAGGGATGCACATTTGTCTAGCACCCGAAGGAGGGCCTTCTCCGTGTCCGCACCAACTCTCTGGAACCTCCTGCCAATAGACCTAAGACTCCAAAGTGAACTGCTGCCCTTCAGGAAAGGAGTGAAGACCTGGCTGGCAGGGCAGGTGTGGGGCCCGAATGGGTCTATGGGGCCCGCCTGCTGGCTTGTATAAGAACTTTCTCCTCCTTTGTATAGTGGGTGGGTGGGACATATGGGTTTTTAAAGGGGGTGGGTTGGGGGGGCTTTTTATACTTTTTATAATTGTATTTATGTCTTTTGCAAATTGTTGTGATGCCGCCCTGAGTCGGGTTCTGCCTGAGCGGGCGGCATATACAAATTTGACTATAAAAAAATAAATAAAAATAAAAAAAATTTTGTGGTTGTTAATGATCATCTCAATTTTCATTTTCTTTTTCTTCTATTCTGAGGCCAAGAGAAGTTTATTGTGGTAATTCAGTACATAGTTAGGTAACAGTCATACTGATTCCTGGTTTGTTTATAAGACTGCTAAACAGCACTGTATATAACTGGTATGATTGGTCTTATAAAACTGGGGACAAAATATCCCTTCCCTACCTTATTCGCTTCCAAGTTACTGTTGGTCTTACTTATCTACTGATCTTGGGCAACTTTGCTTCTGTACCTCAACAATTCACACTTCCCTTTTCTTTAGTGTAATATTTGATTTTAGAAAGAATAGTGATCTTTTGTTCTTGTCTATATATGAGAATTTTGCAAATGTAGTAAATATCGCATCTTGATTAAGAAGCATATTTTGACTTTTTTTCTTCCAAAACAGGTATTATGCATTAGAAGTCTCCTATTTCAAATCCTCTCTGGACCGTAAATTGCTTGAACTTCTGTGGAACAAATATTGGGTGAACACACTTAGTTCATCTAGTTTGCTTACTGTGAGTATCATTGGGATGCTATTAAGTACTGACTCATTTAGTGTTTGGAAAGTAATATACAACCTCTGAAGCCCTCCTTCCTGTAGACAGAAGGGCAGAGAATATAATAGAAGAGATTTGAACTAAAAAGATGCATAGGATGTTGCCCAGCACTAGTGATTGCACAAATCTGAAAAAAAATCTAACATTGAATTGGTTTCAAGGAAGGAATCTTTAATTGATTATAAAGGTCATTCTCTATCCTATTAGGGAACTCTGCTTCTCTTGTTTGCCAATTGAATATTTCCGAAGTTCCTGTGAATTTGTTACTGGTTTCTGCAGCAGCAAACTTTGGAACAGCCTGGATACTTTCACTAAATATAAATTATTATTGGTTGATAGTTTGAGAATGACATGCTTTACAAAGCTACTATCAATCAAATTATAAGACTTAAGTGCTTTAAACTTGTTGCATCAATTCAGTTACTAAAATAAACTTGATTAAAATTTTAATTCTAATACCATTTCCAACAGAAAGAGCATTATTAAGTTGAAAGTTGATATATAAGGCAACAGTGACCTAAATATTAAAATAAGATAGATGAAGAATTTTACTTCTATAATCATATGACATAAGGTATAATCGTATAACATAAGGCAGTGGTAGTTAACCTGGGACAGTTTGAAAACCAATTTTTTGCCTTAAATGCAGCCTTGAAAATGAGCAAAATTTATGAAAATTCAAAACTGGTCAACTCCCAGTTTCATTTCCTACCCTACCCCACCCTCAGTATTAGTATATTTTGGGAGCTATTTTGTTAAGATCCACCCAGAGAGTGCTTGCCCTGTGGGGTGGTAATAAGTTGAAATAATAAATGAGATGCTAGAGCAGGGGTGCTCAAACTCTTCGGGCTGCGGGCCGGTCACGTAGTTCAGCAGGCCGGTCTCGTGGTTCCTCCCACCAGAAGCGGAAGTAAAATGTGCCTTGCAATTGTTTTGCAACAGGATGAGATAGATTTCAAGGTTGCCATTTTTTTCTGCTTAAACCAGGGGTGCCCAAACTACGGCCTGCAGCCCAGCTCCGGCCCCCAACACCAATTCATCTGGCCCATTCCGCCCTTGCCACTCCCGGAAGCAGAAGTAAAATGTGCCCGATTCAGCCCTCGGGCCGTAATTTGGGCACCCCTGTGCTAGAGGAACCTACATGTATACATTTTTGTGGTGTTGTACTCTGCCCAGAATGGGACAACCATCCAATTGGGTGGTATATAAATGTAATAAATAAATATATTTAAAAGGTTGACTTAGCCTTCCATCTTTCTGAGGTTGGTAAAATAAGGATCCAGCATGTTGGGGCAAAATGCTAATTACCTTGTGAACCACTCAGAGCACTGTGGGGTGGTATGTAAGTGTAATTGCTATTGCTATAAAATAAATATATCCTGTTTGGTTTTTGCCAACCTGACCACCCCCATTTCTGCCTCAGTATCCCCTTTCTTACACCCATGAGGGATTCCCTCTCTGCGTATTGGAAGGTGTGCAGGAACAGATCCACTACTTCCTAGCACAAGCATAAAAGCTTGCTCATTTTATTTAGGTGATCTTAGGTTTATCTAATGGTGAGTCAGAATTTGCAGGGAGTGCTAAACGGTTGAACCACATACACCCGTTTGAGTCCCAACTGACATACAGTACCAAACCTGACATGCAGTAACAAAGGCATTTGCAACTCGGCTAGTCATTCCCTTGAGCACTTAACTACATAAAACAACTTAGTTATAGCACATAAATAAGTTAACAGATAAATCATACCCTTAACAGATTGTGTTTGGTGTTACACAGACTCCCCCTAATACTGGATGAATTGTAGTGGTGATTTTTTCCTCAGATTTCATCCTTCTACCTCCAATATCATCACTCACTCTGCTAGATAAGGCTGTGGAGAGGTGATGGGATAGCATAGGTGATAACACTTGAAGCCAAGGGGTAAATCTGAGAAACAAAGCCCATCTGCTCCTTTTATCTTGCCAGAAGAATCTGGCCAGGTTATCTTGCTATGGTAATAGAGTAGACTGGGGTGCCCAAACTACAGCCTGTGGGCTGTTGGGCACCCCTGGTTTAAGCAGAGAAAGTGGCAGCTTAAAATCTATCTCATCCTGTTGCAAAACAGATTGCAAGGTGTTTTTTACTTCTACTTTCTGTTGGAGGAACCACATGACTGGCCCGCTGGACCACATGACCAGCCTGAAAAGTTTGGGCATCCCTGGAGTAGACCATACTGCCAGCAACTGACCAAACACCAATTGTAAGGTGGCAGTTAACTAACCTGACAACTCTGAGGACTAACGGCCTTGGGTCCAAAGTCCACAGGGAAGGGTGATGGTCCCCAAGTGGATTAAATCCCACTTGAATCCATCTTGATGGAGGGCAGCAGCTTCATCCATATTGGCTGATGAGGACTTTGCGTGGCAAAAGGGCTCGGGACCAGGAAGTGCGATGCAGAAGGCAGGTGAAAGGCCACTGCATTATATTCTCAGGACAGTCTTCATGGCTAATCGCCATGAGGATCACCAGTTTTTGTATTCAGATACAACAGAAGAAGAAGCTTCTGCTAGATCCCAGTTCTGCCCATAAATACAAGGATTCCTCCCACATTTATAGAAGAGCAAGTCTGATTGCATCCCATTGTATTCACCAACTCCTCATTTTTTTGTCTAGTAAAACAAATACATCTGTTTTTACATTATTGTTTTTTATTATCACATTTATTTTGTTTCACATAAATAAGAGGTCTCATCAGTTTTAGAAACTGCCGTTTCTTGGGAGTATTACCGTTGACACGCTTGATGTACAGAACAGCCTAGCTGTTTGGAATTTTTTTAAAATGAAAATATACTCAAGCTTTCTTGTTTCAGATAGCACAAAACAAGGTGAATGTATAAATGTTGAATATCTTTTTAAACCAGAATGCTGATTACACTACTGGGCAAGTATTTGATCTATCTGAAAAATTAGAGCAGTCGGAAGCGCAACTAGGACGAGGAAGTTTCATGTTGGGTTTGGAGTCCCATGACAGGAAATCAGAGGACAAATTAGCCAAAGCAACAAGAGACAGGTAAGGTCACCTGCATTCTAGGATTTATGTTGGGAGAAAATCCTGACGCAATTCTGTTAACACTATCCTTGAAAGTTGTAAAGGATGAATTGCCCTGATCTCATGGGGAGAAAGGGAACCACTGTTTGACTATGTGTAGAATTATTGAATATAAATTTGAAGGTTGTTTAAGATGGGATCTTCTGCCTTACTACCAAGTATCAGTTGGCCATTTCATTACCTGTTGCATTTTCTCTGTGATCTTTGGTATTATTACCTCCGATTTTACCCATTTTTCTTTTTATCTCACCATAATATCAACCAGAGCCATAGAAATAAATGTCACTAGAAAATTATGTAATGGCCAAGATTCACTGATGTGCCTGAAAATCATTCTGTGAGTACTGGAGAGAAATGGCTGGTTTTATTTCATTTCATCCACTGGCCATCCCTCATGCTACAGTGTATGGTTTTCTAGAAGACCCCTTTTGTTTTTTCAGAAGGTGTATTTAGAATATGTGTAGAGGAAGAATTGCCACAGAAGATGGGAGCTGAATAGCCCATGTTTGTTTGTGAATCATCTGGCAATTTGAATTTTAAAACTGTAACAGGCTTGCGTTTTTTTGCTACAGCTACCAGAATTCATCAAGAACTTGCCCAGATAGAATTCTGAGAGCTTTAGCCTAAAATGCAATTCTCAGAGATGTTTCACCCGTTCCTTGCCAAAGGTTCTCTCTGCAGCAACAGCCATTAACCATTGTGAAGGACATGGATGGAGCTTGCTAAACTCTAGGAATTGCAAAGCGTTAGAGGACAGGTGGATTTTTTAGAGGAGGCCTCAAATGAGCAAAGAGACTACTATTACCCAGTGCTTTGCAGTTCCCATGGATTTTAGAAAGCCACACCCATATTGTTCTCTATGTTGAATGGCCATTACTGCAGAGAAATACAGTGGAACCTCATACAGCAATCGCCCCGTATAGCAACGAAATTGCATAACAATTAGATTTTTGGGGAAAATGGCATCTCACATAACAATTTCCCCTATGGAAAAAACCGTACAACAATTTTTCAATGGGAAAATAATAATAATAGTTGTACAGTAAACCCTCACATAACGCGTTCGGATAGCATCATTTTTGCTTAACAAAGCGTCGTTATGCACCACGTGTTCCCCGCATAACAACTTTTTTAGTGTCATTGTCCAGACAACAATGCTAAAATAACCATCATTATCCGGACAAAAACATTGTTATGCGGGAAACTCCATAGAAACCCGCATAACAACAAAAATCACTTAGCAACGCTACTTGGGGAACCAAGTAATGTTATGCGAGGGTCTACTATAGGATGCATCTCATAGGAAAAATCGCTATACGATGCATGTATCGTATAGCATTTGTTTCGTACAACAATGAGCCCTGTGGAATGGATTAAAATAGTTGTATGAGGTACCACTGTACCTTGGTGAGAAATAGGTGTGTATCTTGACATGCTTCTGAGAACCTTTTTACTAAAACTACCACAATTTCACCTGGGGAATTCCTGATAAATTCTGGTAGCGAAAAAAATATATATCCAAAAATCCCATGCTCAGTACAAACTATCTCTAGCAGTTTGTTCTAGTTTTACTTCCAACAGAAGTTTTTAATACATATCCTAATACCTTAATAGATCTATATAGATAATAAAAGGTGGCTTCATTTTGGCAGTTTAAAGTCTGACCTAGACACGAAAGAAGAAGACAATTGCTTTTTAATTTTTACTAATTATCTTGTCTTTTATCAGAGCACCTTATTACTATCGAATCATTCATCTGCACATTATTTTTGGTTTGCAGTCTACTATATTGTAAATTTATAAAACTGCTCCTTATTTAGCAAAATCACTAGTTTATCCAGCTTGGCCTCATCTGTACAGTTTGGCAGCAACTCTCCCTCCCAGCCCTGCTTAGAGGTTTCAGAGAATTAAACTGGGCTGCTTGCATGCAGAGGAAGTGCTGTGACCTTGGAAATATAGTCCCTTTAGATCCCTGCCTATATTCAGTAGCATAAAAATGAAGAAAGTACAGTGAAAAGAAAGTATCTGACATGGTGCTTTACAAAGAATGAGATAACTAATCTCTACCTTGGGGGCTTTCAGTCTTATTAACTGACACAAGGGAGATAGCAGAAAGTTATGTGAAATGAAGGCAGAAATAAGCAGAAGAAGAATATGTAGCTATTTCAGTTACATGTTCTTATATTTAACCGAGAACAATACAAATCCTTTTCATTCATTATAGCCTAAAAGTGAATAGGGCTTTAACCATGATGAGTATGTAGGGAAGCAAATAAGCCACTTCCAGCATAGGTCAATTCAATGTATGGGTTTGAAGAGGCATTTGTGGTGCTTTCCATGAATGGAATCCCTGAAAAGGTAATGTTTCCTATTACGGAAGCACTATAAAACTGTTCATCTAACAGGCTTACATCTGAGAGAGTACTGGAAGCAGGACATGGACCCATCCCCACTACAATTAGAGCCCTCCCCACTTCCAGACTTTGAGGCCAGAATAGGACTCTAGATTTCTCTTTATATGTACTAATACTTTAAACCAGGGGTGGCAAACTTTTTTTGCCGTGGGCCTGACCACACCCCCAGAATAACTTTGCGGGCTGGACCACACCCCGCGGAAGCTGGCGCAAATTATGACTGTCATAAATGCTTCCACTTCTGGGTGTGGGGGAGATGCCGACAGACGGGATTGAATGGCATCAGGAGCTGGGGCCAGCCCGCAGGCCATAGGTTGGGAATCCTTGCATAAACTATTACTAACATAGTGCAATCAGTGGGATGTCTTTTATATTGTAGATGGCAGTGTTGGATCTATGATTTCTGCAGTGGTGGTCTTTGTCTGTGTTTGAGTTTACCTTTTAAAGCAAATGGCTTTTGAGACTAACCTGAATTGTGGTGCCTGTCTTTTCATAACTGGACAATTGCAGAGAATCATGAGGTTATGGGCACCGTGAGCTCCTAAAGCTCTAAATCACCTGTAAAGCTGAGACAGAATTGCATTTGCCAACTCTAAATTTATGCTTTTATTTTCCTCTCAGTTGCAAGACCACCATAGAAGCAATACATGGATTGATGTCTCAGGTTATTAAGGACAAACTTTTTAATCAAATTAACATTGCTTGAAGTATATCACCAACTGATACGTATCTTCAGAATGGAGAAAGACATACTTGCTTGGACTTGTTCCACTTAGAACTGAAGACAAAATGGAAATTTCAGTTAATTTATAGTACTTTAAATCATTTCTGCCATCTCTTTGCCCAGTTTTATGAAGAATGCTCTGAAATTTATTGCAGCTGCTCTTTACCATAAAGCTTTGCTTCAGAAGAGTAAATGTGACTGTCTGGATATGGAAGTTTAGAACTTATCTATTGGTGAATCTATAATAAAGGTCTTTTTTAAATGGCCAGCTGGTTTTTCAGTTTGCTTTCTTGAGTTTTGTCTTTGAATTCCATCGTTTGTTCTCATTTTATGCATAGAACTCGAGCCAGAAATTGTAAATTATTCCAGGATTAGACCTATCTACTCTTTTGTTTTCAAAGTAGAGAAGACAATGAATCATCTCCCCTGTAGTGCATAATCTTCTATGTCTTGGAGCAGAATTTCCCCCTGAAATCCATATCTTTCCAATCTGTAAAAAAAATACATACAACTCTATCTGGGTATTTTAGTAATAGTTTTCTTTGGAAATTGATTTAGCTGACTGCTTAGGCCCAGTATTTTGTAGGATAATAATGCTCAATCACATGGTGATCCCCACTCTGTAGAAGCACAACACTTTGATTCTGAGATGAATATGATGGTTGTGTTAATTATTACAGTCTTTAAGCTGCTAGCTTTCTCTTAATGTTCTTGCAGGGTTTCCAGATGTATGAAATGTAATTTGTGTGTTTGGGTTCCACTGTATTTATTTATTTATTAAAATATTTATATCCCGCCTTCCTCATCCCAAGAATGACCCAAGGCAGTTTCCAACAAGAGCTAAAAACTTCAATTAAAACATCAATTAAAACCCAGTCTAAAACTAATAAAAACACACCCATAAAACTATCTAAAACTGTCCAATACCCTCCCTAACCCATTAAGAAAAGAAAAAAAGGAGGGGAGCAGACAAGCAAAAGCTATAAGCAAATCCTCTGCGGCAACTACACCAGCCAGCGGGATTGGGCTGTCCCTCCTGTCATACCCCATACACGCTGGCAAAGCCAAGTCTTCAGTGCCTTCCTAAAGGGGAGCAGCTCTATTTGGAGGTGCAGTTCAGGTGGTAAGAGGTTCCACACGAATCGTGGTAAGAGGTTCCACCATTTAGAGCAGTGTTTCCCAACCATTGGTTTTTGGACTTCAATTCCCCAAAGCCGTGATCAGCCAATGTACTGATTTATGTTTCTGGGAATTGAAGTCCCCCTGTGGGGCATGGGCCCCACATTGGGAACCACTGATTTAGAGGATTCTCTTGATCCAAACAGCTTATTTGCTATTTTGAAAACAAAATTCTAGATTAGATAAACTAATGGTCTTACCCATTAGAGAGAGCCTGGTGTTAATTATATCCTGTGAAGAATTTCTGAAATCTTACACAGTAAAGATTAAACCCTCTCTAATGTTACAGACTCAGCTGACTCCTTAATGTGCAGGGTTCATGTATTAGTGCAGCATTTGAATTTTTGATACACTGGCTCAAGCCAGCTTTATTCATGCTTAAAGTAGGCCTACAGAAACAAACTAGAATTAGCAATCTCAAACAAATTCAATGGATTTCCTTGAGGCTGCTTTAAATATTACTACATGAGGATCCAACTCATAAAGAAAAAATACAGTTAACTTTCAATCTTTGTAATAAATGTAACCAGAATATGGTAAAATTACTCCCTTGTCATTTCCAGCATATAAGTGTGGAACTGTATCTAACACAGGGATGTGCAGGGCACCATGGGAAGGCGCTGGATGGGGTGGTGGGGGCGCCTGTTGGGGGGGGATCCCATACATTGCTATTGGTGCCCCAGGGCGCCAGAGGCGAGGACGAAGTGGGACAAAGCCCAATTGCCCGATATACCAGCACCCGCCTGATTTAACAGGCAGTTTTAGTACAGGATACAACTCTTGCTATAGCTCACTTTTTGCCCTGTAACTTACTTCATCCTCAGTATTTGGAAAATATTAAAGAAGACGATCAAAGAGGTTATCTCGAAGAATAATTATTCAAAGAAAGGTAGATTCCTGTAGGTCAGGACTGAGGAATATCTGGCCTTCCATTTGTTGTTGGCTGTAACTTCCATTAGTCCTCATTATTGACTCCCAGCTGAGACTGAGGAGAACTGCAGTCCAACAATATTTGGCAGGCCAATATTCACAATCCCTTCTGCAGAGATCATACCGCTATATAACGGTTGTTATTCTTGGTTTTCACTGCTCAGCAATCAATCTCATGTGTTTCTGCCAGCAGTTATTTCCTCAAGCCACACACAACAAAAGGTAAGATGGAAAGCCAGGTACCTGTTGCTACTGTATTGGGAGATGGACTTAATTTTGCTCTCTTGGAAGGTCTCAATTCACAGTATAACAACTCCATAAAGCTTTGGAACATATATCTGAGCTTGCTTGTTTTCTTTCATCTCTTTTCTATTGAACTTTTTAGACTGTAACCATGTGCAGTGTGGCTTGATACTTTTTTTAAATTGATCTCCCACTCCCAGCCAGAAGCTTGTTTTTAGCTGAAGAATGGTCTGTTAAAATATATTAAATAAATTACTTCAGGAACTGAGAGGAAAATGCGGCTGCCGCTTTGATTTAAGTATGATCAGACATCTCAACAGGGTGACATGACATTCAAAAGTATACCTCGAGTTTTTAATATTTTTAACCAATATGTGAGTTGCATAAAATATCAAGCAGGAAGAGAGATATGCTTTATATGCAAATAATGGAGAATGGCTCCTAATTATACCTCTTCACTGTACTGAAAGGACTAGCCAAGTGAAGGTGAGTGTATAATTTGTTCCAATATTTAACCATAACCACCCTCATGGGTTTTTTTCCACAAGGGTGTGTTTTTCATCATTTTGCCTCTCAGCTCCACATGCTCAAGGGAGTGAGTGTGCTTTGTACAAAGAAAGTTTGTTTTGCTTGGCTAGTGTATTTTCTGATTAACTCACGGTGCATTTAAAAATCTGAGGAGTTTAAATTGTTTAAGTTGTAATGAAGTTAATTGGCTAGGATGTAAGATTAGTTGCCATGTGTTTCATGTATTGAAGAAACGGAAAGATTTTATTGAACAGTTTTGTACTGTTTTATCATGCCATTGCACAGAACAAATTATTCCTTCAACTATGTGGCCAGTAAAACATAATAAAATCCCATTTGGAGATTGTTTGTTTTTAAAATCAACACCATGTCTAGCTAGTTATTCTTTTGAACAGTCACAATATTGTACAGTGCAATAACACAATGGAGTATAGTGCAGTCTTTGAAAATAAGCGTGACAGAAGACAGCCTCCGAACTTGGACTCATTCTCCATCATCATGTTCTGCAGTTTCCATGCGGTATGCTACGGAGGATTTTCAAGAACTGCTGTGTGAATGATAAAATGCAGACATAGGATTCGTGAATGCACAGGAATTCATTTATGCTTCTGGTCTGCACTGTGTCTGAATTCATTGTATAAACTTAAGCAAAAACACGTCGTTTACTTTTCAGCATTCTTCTGTATTTCTGGATTCTTTTAAAGTTTGTTAAATTGCAGTGGCAACTATTGTGAGCGAGGGGGATGGTTTCTTGACTAACAAGTTACATAAAACAGCACTATGGTTCCATTTCATATTTACGATATGTTTGAAAATAAGAACATAGCTGCATACAGTCTGTTTAACTTAGAATTATGCCATGGATGTACTCATCAGGATAAATCTGATCTTCCTCTCCCTGCTGTACCCTTAGTGTATACGTTAATTATACTTGATAATGTGTCACAAAAAAGTAGCTTCATCCTCAGATCTGGACTGCGTAAATAATGTTGTATCCACCTTGCCCAATAAAGTCTGCTGTGATCTTTTGTTTAAAAGTTTCAAGGCAGCTAATTAAATGACAGGAAGCAGAGATTTATTTGGAACACTTCCCCTACCTCATTGATCTGTCTGGTTTACACTTCTAAATTTATGCTGGTGGAGATGTAGATTGTGGGGAAGATTACATATTTAAGGCAGTTTATGGAAAAGAGATATGCGCACACACTCACGGCTGCACTGGTATGATTATGGGTATCTTATTCCATATAGCTATCGTGGACCTTGTTTCAAATAATTGAATAAATTTTGTATGTCAGGAAAACAATTCCAGAAAGTAATTTTTGAAATCTGTTCAATGGGATCATCTCTTATTTTTTATTCTTTTCTTTGTCGCTCATGAGGGTTTGGGAGAACATAGCCCTAAAAAGTGACCTTAAAATACTTCAAACTTTGACACAATCAAGATTTTTTCCCCTACTTTTACAAACTTTTTAATTCATGTATTGTTTTTTATGTCCCTTGATATTTGTTTTCAATTCTATTTCTATATTGTGGCATTTTTATACTTACGTTTTTGTTTTCTTGTATCTTTTATCTTTTCATAAACCATCCCCGAAACCCTTTGAATTGGGTAAAATATAAATGCAGTACATACAAACTTTGTTACAAATGTATCAAAATTGAATGAGTTAAGGATAAAGTATTTCAAAGAAATAAAAGCTAAACGATGGTTGCTCATATCAGTGATTAATGGCTTGAATCTAAGATCTACAGGTATATAGCCAATTCAAAGGAAACAACTCACACCAGGGAGTATCTTTTCAGTGAAATAATATTCATATTTATTTTGAAGTTAGGCATTATTACACCAAACTTTGTAATTACAAAGAAAATAAAGGGAAAAATCCTTCAGCATATTTTGATTAATAACAGGTGCATTTTTCAAAGGCATATTCAGAAAGGAGTTGGTCCAATTTTGTTCCTTATTCCTTTGTCATTCCTAATGGACACAAAAGAATTGTGTTGCTTGATTTGATTATTAAAACAACGCCAGGTGCACCTGGTCTTTAAAAGAAGAAGCTGAAAGGGAAAATTGAGAGAGTCCAAACACTCCAAGAGGCATGGAGGCTGTTTACAAAAACAATAACAGAGGCTCAATTGGAATGCATACCCAAAAGGAAAAAGGGCACTGCCAGGTCCAAGAGGACTCCAATGTGGCTTACAGGAGCTGTTCGGGAAGTGATCAAGAGCAAGAAAAGCTCATTTAGAAGATGGAAGGCTTGTCCGAATGAGGACAGCAGGCAGAAACATAAATTCTGGCAGAACAAATGCAAGGCAACAATCAGGAAAGCAAAGCAAGAATTTGAGGAGCGTATAGCTAAAAATACTCAGAGAAATAACAAAGACTTCTTTAAGTACATTAGAAGTAAGAACCCAACTAGGAAGGCCATTGGACCACTAGATGACAATGGAAGGCAAGGGGTTATTAAAGAGGAAACAGAGATTGCAGAGAGACTCAATGAATTCTTTGCTTCAGTATTCACTGAAGAAGACAGAGGCCACATGCCCAAAACAGAGCCTATCTTCGTATGGAGGGAAACCGAAGAATTAAGCCAGATAGAAATAACCAGGGAGGAGGTCCTTGCATGTCTTGTTAAGCTAAACACTAACAAATCACCAGACCAGATGGCATCCATCCACGAGTTCTCAGGGAACTTAAAGATGAAATTGCTGATCTCCTAGCCAAAATATATAATCTTTCCCTCAAATCAGGCTTTGTGCCTGATGACTGGAAGGTAGCGAATATAACACCAATTTTCAAAAAAGGATCCAGGGGTGATCCAGGAAATTACCGACCTGTCAGTTTGACATGTGTCCCAGGTAAAGTGATGGAAACCATCCTAAAAGATAGAATTAATAGGCACATAGAAGAGAAGGCGCTGCTAAAGGAGAGCCAACATGGCTTTTGCAAGGGCAAATCATGCCTCACTAATCTGTTGGAATTTTTTGAGAGTGTCAACAAGCATGTGGATAAGGGGGATCCAGTTGACATTGTTTATCTGGACTTTCAGAAGGCTTTTGACAAGGTCCCACACCAAAGGCTCTTGAATAAACTTACCAGTCATGGAATAAAGGGACAGGTCTTGTCCTGGATCAGCAACTGGCTAAGGGACAGGAAACAGAGGGTAGCACTAAATGGACACTTCTCCAAGTGGAGGGAAGTAAAGAGTGGGGTCCCCCAAGGTTCAGTACTGGGACCCCTGCTGTTCAACCTCTTCATAAATGATCTAGAGGTAGGAGTAAAAAGCAAGGTAGCCAAATTTGCTGACGACACTAAATTATACAGGGTAGTGAAAACTGCGAGAGATTGTGAGGAGCTCCAGAGGGATCTCTCAACACTGGGGGAGTGGGCAAAACAGTGGCAAATGAGTTTCAACATTAGTAAGTGCAGAGTGATGCATGTTGGGGCAAAGAACCCCAATTACATTTATAAACTGATGGGGTCTGAACTCTCTGCGACAAACCAGGAAAGGGACCTTGGTGTCCTGGTGGACAACTCAATGAAGGTGTCAACCCAGTGTGCCTCAGCAGTGAAAAAAGCAAACTCAATGCTAGGGATCATTAGGAAGGGTATAGAAAATAAGTCAGCAAGTGTCATTTTGCCTCTTTATAAATCTATGGTGAGGCCCCACCTGGAATACTGTGTACAGTTCTGGTCGCCATACCTCCAGAAGGATATTATGGAGCTGGAAAAAGTACAGAGGAGGGCAACCAGAATGATTTGGGGACTGGAACACCTTCCTTACCATCTGAGGCTGCAACGGTTGGGCCTTTTCACTCTTGAACGACGGCGTCTAAGAGGTGACCTGATTGAAGTTTATAAAATCATGCACGGTGTGGACAAAGTAGACAAGGAAAAACTGTTTTCCCTATCGCATAACACTAGAACTAGGGGACACTCGATGAAACTTTTGGGTACTAGTTCTCAAACAAATAAGAGAAAGTACTTTTTCACCCAGAGGATTACTGGTCTATGGAACTCCCTGCCAGAAGAAGTGGTGACAGCTGTCAGTCTTGACAGCTTTAAGAAAGAATTAGACAAGTTCATGGAGGACAAGGGTATCAATGGCTATAATTATGGCTACCTAAGGACAACCTCCGGGTTGGAGAGATAGGCAGGATATCTCTCAATGCCATTTCCAGGGAATCCTAAGCAGGTGAAGGCATCTGCTTGGGAATACCCTGAAGGAAATGGTGAGCCACTGTGTGAGACAGAATGCTGGACTGGATGGGCTGTGGCCTGTTCCAGCAAGGCTGTTCTTATGTTCTTATGTTCTTATGTGTGCCATGTACTACCCCCAACTTAGTGGTTAAGACACTGAACTTGATGATCAGATCAGCAGTTCGAGACCCGAGTGCAGCAGGACGGAGTGAGCTCCCATCTCTGTCCCAGCTCCTGCCAACCTAGCAGTTCAAAAGCAAGAAATTGCAAGTAGATAAATAGGTACCGCTTTGTTGGGAAGATAACAGCATTCCATACTCATGCCTGCCACATGACTACGGAAACATCTGCAGAGGCAAACAGTGCTGGCTCTTTGACTAAACTATGATGAGCACTGCCCCCTAGAGTTGGACACGACTGGCTTTCAAGCAAGGGAAGCCATTACCTTTGCTACCCCCAGCTCCTTCACTTTCTATGATATCTGTAAAGAGCCTGAGCATAACTTTGGTAGATTGTTTATAGGATTCTCTTCATAGCTTCATTCCACCAGAAAAGCACATTTCCACATCTGTACCAGCGTCTCATTTGTTTTCCGGAGTTGGAGTTGCCACTGACACAGGTACAACTAAGAGTATAGCTCTGTAGCCAGAGAACTAGGGGCAATGGAGTCAGTTCGGCAGCAAATAGACTGCGTTGTCACATGGCGATGTCAGGAGAGATACTTTGGCAGTATGCATCTCTTATTTTTTTAAAGCACATTTCTGGCCAGGGGACAGGCAGCTGGGCATGTACCTGGTTGCAGGGATTCACTTAATATTTACTTTAACTCCTTTCTACAGGACTCCTACCCAAGGAAACATCGCAAAAGCAGTCTCTTATTTTATTCCTGTAGTCATGATGGGGCTTTCTGAAATTACACATGCTCAAAATATTCTTTTAATCAAGGCTGGTAAATGGGGAAAGGTATTTCTTTTTCTGTCTAACATCACCAGTGTAGACACAGTTTGGAGAAATGGAACAAAGGGATAATGGAAGAGAAAGGAGATGAGTCCTTAACAGATACAATACACACAGCTATCTAAATAGGAGATCTTTAACAATGTTTGAATCCATGATCTACATTTTATGTATTTTGTAGTATTTTGAGCCATTCTCTTCAGCCTATGCTGAACATAAAGTCCCACCAGCATACTAAAGCAAGAGCATACTGTTTGTGAAAGCCTTGCTGTTGCACAACAGTGACTGCATGTCTAATCAAACATTTAGCCCACTCTTTGGAGCTCTTGGGGTCAGTGACCCAGCTCCATCCGTCTACATTTTGTGAACATTGGAACATCCCAACCTTCCACCCACCAACCCAGTGCTTCTTTTAAAATCCCCATCAGGGGGTTCTACTTTTTGACAGTGATCCCATGTAAACAATTTTCAGCCCCTGTGGATGCTGGGAATGGCATATAAGAGAGTCTTGCAGCTGTTAAAGGCTGCTTCTGGGATAAAGATCTGGCTATCAAACCCATTCATCATATCCAGTGTTTGTATTAAAAACTTTCCCTGCTCCTCTGCTGAGGGGCATGAAAAGTGCAATTATTATTTTCTCCTTTTTATTGAGTTTTTGAAACAATATTACATAAAAATAGACACAAAATAAAACAGAAATTTAAGACATATATATACATATATCAAAATAAATTGAAATGATCTTGGTGTCATGATTCTCGGCAAGATTATCCATCAAGTAATTAAAGTGTATGCATAATAGTAATAATAAATTTTAATACATTGAGAAGAATCGAATCTACTTTCTCAATTTAAATCTTACAAACTCCAAGATTTTTTTAAAAAAACCCGTGAAAATAATAATGACAATAAAATCACCCCGTATATCATACAATGCCCCAGAGGATGCAGTCAACAACCTTATTCACTATTTCCAAAAACTCAGTTGTTCCAGTACTGGGCTGCTCCCATCTCCTCTAGTAAGCGCAAACTCAATAAATAATTGCCAAATTTGCCAAAATCTATTGTCTTTTATCATACCTTTTCTAACACTCATCTCCCATGTCAATTTATCATTTTAGGCTAATTCCCACATTTCCTTATGCCAATCTTCTATTTTTAAATTCAAATCACTTTTCCACTTTCTTGCTATACGCTGTCTTCCAGTTGTCAAAACAATAGACATTAACTCTTGTTTAGCTTTATCTAAATTCCAAGAATCCGTATCTGTCAGTATAACATTATTTGGGGCAAATTTTAAACTCATCCCGGTAATCCCTGAGACCTCGTTCTCTATTTCCCCCCAGAATCCTTTTACAACTTTACAACTCCACCACGTATGCTCATATGTTCCTAACGTGTTTTTGCATCTCCAACACATTTGACTTTTGTTTTTATCCATCTGATGGAGACGCACAGGTGTCATATACCATCTCCAGATCATTTTAAAGTTGTGTTCTTTTATTAAAAGAAAAGGAAATTGATGAAATACAAAATATTTTGAACAATTATTGTAATAGTGGAAGAAGACCCAGAATTACGAAAAGTGGACTGGGCCTCCCAAATCTTAAAAATTATTATAGAGCATTTCAAATCAAAAATATTGTTAAGATTTTAAGGAAAAGGCAATATGGGAGGAAATTGAGATGAAGGAATTAAACCAAGTTGGTAAAGCAGTATTCTTGGATAAAATTGACAAAATAGGGGTTAAAAATAAAATGATCAAGACATTGTTAGAGACTTGGAAGAAATTTAAAAAAGAGTTAGCTCCGATCTATCCCTGATTATAGAAATGGAGGATTTTCAAAAGTTTCCTATAAAATAGATAGCAATGTGAAGGAAATTTCGCAATTAAGATTGAACTGGTTTCAGATTATAAGTGTTAATAATTGGAATAGTAATAATTTGAATGATACTACTTTAGAAAGGGTTAAAACAGAATTTGTGGAATTGCTATGGAAGATAAGAAAAGGAGAAATCGGTATGAAAGGGTTGGTCAGGAAGATTTATAAGAATAAATAAGGAGGGTAATCCACAAGAGACACTCAGGAAAACATGGGAACTAGATTATTTTCTCCTTTTATCCAATTGTTTTAGTATTGCATCAGTTAAAAGGGTTTTTCCCCTTTTATTGCCAATTGAAAAACTGTTCATAGCTACTTTTTCAACTTGTGATATAAAGGAGGAAATAAAGGGGGAATTGTTATCCTCTGTGCTGTGAAAATCAGCTAGGAGGGAGGAAATAATTACATTTTACAAGCCCATCTGCAGAGGAGCAGGCGAAGGGTTTCATTTGCACATATGGATAAATAGCTGGTCAGCCACTTCACCATACAGGCAAAAGTTGTTTGGATGAAGAGAGTAGGATAATTGTAATTTAGCACCTCTACTAGGGTTACCATAATTCCCTCTCACAAAAACGGGACAGAAGTAAAGGTTGCCCTTGCTCAAAAGCCAGTCTTATCCGACTCTAGGGTTCGGTGCTCATCTCTGTTTCAAAGCCGAAGAGCCAGTGCTGTCTGCTTCTGCAGACGTTTCCGTGGTTGTTTATTTTATTTAATTATTTATTTATATTCAAATTTATATGCCGCCCAATCAGGTAAACCCGACTCTGGGCAGCTCACAACAAGTTAAAACACACATAAAACAATACAACCAATTAAAACCCAACATACCCACCCACCTACCCCATTCCTCTTAAAAACCCACATTAAAAAACTGCCTTCATTGACAATTAAAAGAAATGGGGGCTTAATTTATAAGCCAACAGGTGGGGATCACTCTTCCATCCGGGCCCCACACCTGCCCTGCCAACCAGGTTTTTAGGTCTTTTCTGAAAGGTAGCAGCTCCATCTGTTCCCGCAACTCTACAGGCAGGAGGTTCCACAAGGCCGGTGCGGACACGGAAAAGGCCCTCCTTCGTGTACCAGAAAGATGGGCCCCTCTGGCAGATGGAACAATTAGGGAGCCCCTCCGATCTGCTCTGGTTGGACGGGCGGACACTCTTGGGACGATGTGGTCTCTAAGGTATCCTGGCCCACTACCATGGAGGGCTTTAAAGGTCAAAACCAGCACCTTGAACTGCACCCGGAGGCAAACTGGTAGCCAATGCAGCTCCCGAAGTAATGGTGAGGCACGAGCATAACGCCAGCGCCCCATCATCACCCGGGCTGCCGCATTCTGGACCAACTGCAGCCTCCGAATGGTTGACAAGGGCAGCCCCATGTAGAGCGCATTGCAATAATCTAGCCTGGAGGTGACCAGAGCATGTGTGACCCTGAGCAGGGAGTCCCGGTCCAGGAGCGAACGCAACTGACGGATGACGCGAAGCTGTGAGAAAGCCCTCCTGGCCACAGCCGCCATCTGACTTGCTAGTAGCAGCCCCAAATCCAGGAGGACCCCTAAGTTGCGTACCAGGTCTGTCTGGGGCAAAACAGCCCCATCCAAGACCAAAGTTGGCAGCTCCCTGGATGTGGGACCCCCTATCCAAAGCCACTCAGTCTTAGAGGGATTCAATTGTAGCCCATTGTCCCCCATCCATACCCCAACCGCTTCCAGACTTCTGGATAGTACATTGACTGCATCACTGGGATCCCCATGGGCCGAGATATATAACTGGGTATCATCAGCATACTGATGATACCTTACCCCATGGGAACGGATAACCTCACCCTATGGCTTCATGTATATGTTAAATAGGAGAGGAAAGAGCACCGAGCCCTGAGGCACCCCATACTGTAGGGGCCTAGCGCTGGACCTCTCACTCTCCAACCACACCGACTGGGTACGACCCTCCATTTAGTGTAAGGGACCAAAGACAATGAAACAGCCGAAGGGTTGGCTTAACACAGGTTTATTGCATGATGATCCGGAGGAACATGTGGTAATGGCGGATGAGTAGCTCAATATATACAGCTGGCTATACATTTGAATGTGGCTCGTCGACAGGCTATTGGTTGCTGCCTGCGTGACGTCGTAGGAGGTCACGCCCTTCTTGACCAGGTGAGGAGGTCGCGGGGAATCTTCCCGCGCTGCTGAACCAGGTGACTATGATCCATGGGAGCTGGACGCTCGCTACTGCCCTCTGGTGGTCACTAGCTCGCGTCCCCTTATTAGGTTACATTGATACAGCTGATGGTTATAATGTTGCACACAGAAAGGTTACATTGGTAACACATGGCAAAGGTACATTGTTAAAGGCACAGCTTTACAGAACACAACACTCCAGAAATGAGGAAAACCAGGACAGCACAGTGCCCTGGATCCCCAAACCTTTGAGCCGTTCCAGAAGGATATCGTGGTCAACAGTATTGAAGGCTGCTGAGAGATCCAGAAGAGCCAGGACGGATGGATGACCCCCCCCCCCCATCCTGCTCCTGCAAGAGGTCATCAACCAGTGCGACCAATGCAGTCTCAGTACCATATCCATGCCTGAAACCCCATTGATAGGGGTCCAGATAATCCGCTTCATCCAGGACCCCCTGCAACTGCCGCACCACCACCTTCTCCAGTACCTTCCCTAAGAAAGGGAGGTTGGAGACCAGCCTATAATTAGCTGGAACCGCTGGGTCGAGAGATTGTTTCTTCAGGAGGGGGCGCACCAGAGCATGTTTTAAAGGTGCAGGAAACACCCCCTCCCGCAGTGAAGCATTTATTATAGCCCCAACCCAGCCTCCCGTCACCCCCTTGGAGGCTTTCACCAACCAAGTGGGACAGGGATCCAAAGGGCAGGAGGTGGTGCGAACAGCTGCAAGAAGCCTTTCCACTTCCTCAGGGACAACTGGATCAAACTGATCCCAGATAACACTGCCAGACTGAGCTCTGATCCCCTCCGGACCCTCCCCATCCACGCCGGGATTAAACCCCGAGTGAATCCGAGTGATTTTCTCCACCAGATAGTCTGCAAAAACCTCAGCCAAACCCTGCCAACCGGGCACCAGCCCCTCCCGGCCAAGGAGAGACCTGGTAACCCAGAACAGAGCAGCTGGGTGATTATCCGTGGAGGTGAAGTATTGTTGCTTCACCACCCCCATCGCCACCAGGTAGGTCTTAATAGCAGCCCTAGCCAGTGTCCAGTCGGAATCACTTTGGGTCTTCACCCAGCGGCGCTCTCGGCGTCTCTTTGCCCGTTTAAGCTCCCGCAGTTCTTCTGTGAACCATGAGGAAGATCTATCCCTGCGGGCTCGGAGAGGCCGTAGTGGTGCGATTTCATCCAAGGCAGCAGTAGTCATCCTGTAGCACAGGTCAACGAGTGCCTCGGATGAATCGTGTAGCCGATCCAGAGGAAAATCCCCCATTTCCCTCTGTAATTCGTCAGAATCCATCAGTCGCCAGGGGTGGGCCAATTTAATAGGCCCTGCCTCCCTGCGGTGAACCGCCGCCCCCAGGAAGTCCAGTCACCAGATAGTGATCTGACCATGACACAGGTATAGTGTCTAATTTCTGTAGTCTCAGATCACTCTGCCACCGCTCCAACAAAAAAACTAGGTCTGGTGTGTGACCACTGCCCCTGGTCGGGCCATAAATTACCTGAGTCAGGTCCATGGCTGCCATGGAAGCCGTGAACTCCTGAGCAACCTCTGAACCAGTCCCCAGCGAAGGCAAATTGAAGTCCCCCCGAACCATCAGCCTAGGGAACTCCAACGCCAACGCGGAGATGGCTTCGAGGAGCTCAGGCAGGGAGTCTTTTACCCTGCAAGGAGGCAGGTACAGGAGTAAGACTCCCAACTGACCCTTAGGGCCCAACCGCAGGAGCAGGGCCTCACAACCCGGGACTTGTGGAGCCGTGGCCCTGGTTGTGTGTCAGGCATGACTAGACACCGGAGTGCACGAATGTCTTCCCAACGAAATGGCCCCTATTTATCTACTTGCCATTTTTGCTTTCAAACTGCTAGGTTTGCAGGAGCTGAGACAGAGATGAGAGCAGACGTTTCCATGGTCATGTGGCAGGCATGACACTAGAGAACAGGGAACACTGCCCCCCCCCAGTGGTCCCTATTTATCTACTAGTCATTTCTTGCTTTCAAACTGCTAGGTTTGCAGAAGCTGGGACAAAGAGGGGAGCTCATTCCGTCCTGCAGTATTCAGGTATCAAACTGCTGCTACAGATGCCACAAGTCAGAAAAATATGTGTCCCCCTCTCCTTGTTCACCACTTATAGATGACAATAGTTGTGAAAGCAGTGTGATCACAGAAGTTTGAGGTGATACTCCCATTGTCTTTATTCATCCACCTTAAGACATCATCATTGGGCTTGATCATTGGAATTCTTGATCCAAGGATTTCTTATTATCTTGCAATAAATCTACATTTAGATTGAATGTAGATCCATGTCATGGAACAGCACTTAACAATATGTAACACTTGTACTACAGGCATTCTCAGAGCCAGGTTTAACTTTTTTGTTGCATGCTATATTTTTTCATCTTAAAAAGCTATTCCAAGCCATTTCTATTTTGATTTTCATAGCATGGTAACTGTCAAGATGCCATTATGTGCTAAGTGCATGCTGGGTGTATGATTGGGCATGCAGTCAGACATGTGACTAACATGCAAATAACACCCTAGTTGTATACAATTTCCACAACTGCTCTTGCTAAAATATCCAATAGGATTCTGGCCACTGTATTGTCTGTATATTGGATTTTGTTAATAACATCATTGACAGTAATGTCATTTGAATCAACAAGTGCTTCTCTAAAGAATCTTTTGATTCTGCATGTGCTCTTAAGCAGAGCTGCTGCTGAGAGCCAAACAAAGGAAGTGAGCACTGGTAAGTTTTGCAGTTGGAGTAGAGCTGCTTTAGAGGCCTCCACTAATTTAAATTGATAATTTAAACTGCTGAGAGCCACCTCTGTTCAAACAGAGGAAGCAGTTAGAAGCTTCCAGAAGCAGGGGGCAGAGCCACACCAGGCCCTTCCCTGAACTGTGACTCATAGGGGCGGAGCCACACTAGCCTTTAAAAGCTCTGAGCTCTTTCAGGGTCAGCCCTTTTGATTCTGCATGTGCTCTTAAGCAGAGCTGCTGCTGAGGAGAGCTAAACAAAGGAAGTGAGCACTGGTAAGTTTTGCAGTTGGAGTAGAGCTGCTTTAGAGGCCCGCGCACCGAGTCTTACTAGGTAGAAAGGTAGTAAAAGTGTACATTTTTGAGGCCCAGAATACTGCACTTGTTAAAATGGATTCTGAGGGAACAGCTGTAGTTACCTGCAATACTTGTGCCATGTTTGTGTTCTTGCCAAAGCATATGGAAAACTACACTTGCAGCAAGTGCAAGCTGGTTGCACCACTAGAAGAGGTCCAGCAGCTAGAGGCCCGCATATCTAACCATCAACAAATTAAGGAGCTTGAGCTGTTCTTGGACAGAGCGGAGCAGACTATGCTGGACAAAGAAGAGACAGGGCACAGTTCTGAGGGAGAAGGCCCTTCACTAACTCAGGAGGGAGATGTTTGGAGGAATGTGACTCAAAGGAAGATAAGAGTAGGGGATCACTCTGAGAGTCTGAAATTACAGAATAAATTTGAGGCTCTTTCCCTCATCACACCTGATGAGGAACACACAGAGGAACAACTGGTTCCACCTGATGATCTCTCCTTCATCACACTTGATGAGATCCAGGAAGATAAACAACAGGAACAAACTGAGGTTCTCTCCCTTAATATGGTTGATGAGGTGCATGTAGATGAACAGATTGCAGGAAAGAGGCTCCTTGTACTAGGCGATTCAATAATTAGAAATACAGAGAAATGGATTTGTGATGCACATGATAACCGTATGGTGACTTGCCTGCCAGGTGCAAAAGTTGCAGATATCACAAGAAATCTAGATAGATTGTTGTTGTTGTTGTTGTTGTTGTTGTTGTTGTTGTTGTTGTTGTTGTTGTTGTTGTTGTTGTTGTTGTTGTTGTTGTTGTTGTTGTTGTTGTTGTTGTTATATTTACATTTCTATACCGCTTTACTAATGATTTGGGAAGGCCAAGCGGTCTGTCCTGGAAGCCAAATTCAGGTTGTTAGGAAGAAGATTGAAGTCCCGAACTTCCAAGGTAGCATTTTCAGAAGTACTGCCTGTTCCTCGCGCAGGACCTACCAGGCAGGCAGAGCTCAGAAGCCTCAATGCGTGGATGAGGCGGTGGTGTCGAGAGGAGGGCTTCAGATTTGTCAGGAACTGGAGAACATTTTGGGACAAGCCAAATCTGTTCAGGAGGGATGGGTTGCATTTGAACCATGATGGGACCAGATTGCTGGCACTCAACATCAAAAAGGCTGCAGAGCAGCTTTTAAACTGATAACTGGGGGAAAGCCGACAGGAGCTGGGCAGCATCCAGTTTGGGTAATTGTGTACTTGAGTAGTGTGGAGGATGCAAAAATTACTGAGCAGAGCAAGGAGCTTATCACCAGCACTCTAGCAGAAGGATGCAAGAGGCAGTCTAACAATGCAACTGGACTCAAAAGACTGTATCAGGAAAGCATATATAAATGCTTGTATACAAATGCCAGAAGCCTCCGGAACAAAATGGGGGAGCTGGAATACTTAGCAATAGATAAGAATATTAATATTATTGGTATCACTGAAACCTGGTGGACGGATGATAACCAATGGGATACAGTTATCCCAGGCTACAAACTGTACAGGAAGGATAGGAAGGGGCAAACGGGAGGTGGTGTAGCCTTGTATGTCAAAGAAGTGATAAAATCGTATGAATTGGAATATCTAGGTGATTTGGAGTCACCATTAGAAGCTCTGTGGGTAAGAGTACCAGGCCACAAGGATGGTCTAACAGTAGGCATATACTATCGGCCTCCGAACCAAACTCTTGAGGACTGGTAGTTGGAGAATGTTGTAAAGGAGGCATCCAAGAAGGGAAGCCTGGTTATAATGGGGGACTTCAATTACCCTCACATAGACTGGGTGAACTGTTGTTCAGCACATGATAAAGAGATAAAGTTCCTAGATATGCTAAATGATTGTTCCCTGGGACAGATGGTTGAAGACCCAACTAGAGGTACAAGAATCCTTGACTTTAAAGTGCAAGATGTTAATGTGACTGATCCAATAGGGAACAGTGACCACAACTCAATTATGTTTAACTTGATCATAGACCGCAAGTCACTGAAAAAATCTAACACAGAGACCTTAAATTTTCAAAAAGGAAATTTCCCAAAGATGAGGAAACTAGTAAAAAAGAAGCTGAAAGGGAAAATTGAGAGAGTTCAAACACTCCAAGAGGCATGGAGGCTGTTTACAAAAACAATAACAGAGGCCCAATTGGAATGCATACCCAAAAGGAAAAAGGGCACTGCCAGGTCCAAGAGGACTCCGATGTGGCTTACAGGAGCTGTTCGGGAAGTGATCAAAAGCAAGAAAAGCTCATTTAGAAGATGGAAGGCTTGTCCAAATGAGGACAGCAGACAGAAACATAAATTCTGGCAGAACAAATGCAAGGCAACAATCAGGAAAGCAAAGCAAGACTTTGAGGAGCGTATAGCTAAAAATACTCAGAGAAATAACAAAGACTTCTTTAAGTACATTAGAAGTAAGAACCCAACTAGGAAGGCCATTGGACCATTAGATGACAATGGAAGGCAAGGGGTATTAAAGAGGAAACAGAGATTGCAGAGAGACTCAATGAATTCTTTGCTTCAGTATTCACTGAAGAAGACAGAGACCACATGCCCAAAACAGAGCCTATTTTCGTAGGGAGGGAAACCGAAGAATTAAGCCAGATAGAAATAACCAGGGAGGAGGTCCTTGCATGTCTTGTTAAACTAAACACTAACAAATCACCAGGACCAGATGGCATCCATCCACGAGTTCTCAGGGAACTTAAAGATGAAATTGCTGATCTCCTAGCCAAAATATATAATATTTCCCTCAAATCAGGCTTTGTGCCTGATGACTGGAAGGTAGCAAATGTAACACCAAATTTCAAAAAAGAATCCATGGGTGATCCAGGAAATTACCGACCTGTCAATTTGACATGTGTCCCAGGGAAAGTGATGGAAACCATCCTAAAAGATAGAATTAATACGCACATAGAAGAGAAGGCGCTGCTAAAGGAGAGCCAACATGGCTTTTGCCAGGGCAAATCATGCCTCACTAATCTGTTGCAATTTTTTGAGAGTGTCAACAAGCGTGTGGATAAGGGGGATCCAGTTGACATTGTTTATCTGGACTTCCAGAAGGCGTTTAAGGTCCCACACCAAAGGCTCTTGAATAAACTTACCAGTCATGGAATAAAGGGACAGGTCTTGTCCTGGATCAGCAACTGGCTAAGGGACAGGAAACAGAGGGTAGCACTAAATGGACACTTCTCCAAGTGGAGGGAAGTAAAGAGTGGGGTCCCCCAAGGTTCAGTATTGGGACCCCTGCTTTTCAACCTCTTCATAAATGATCTAGAGGTAGGAGTAAAAAGCAAGGTAGACAAATTTGCTGACGACACTAAATTATACAGGGTAGTGAAAACTGTGAGAGATTGTGAGGAGCTCCAGAGGGATCTCTTGACACTGGGGGAGTGGGCAAAGCAGTGGCAAATGAGCTTCAACATTAGTAAGTGCAGAGTGATGCATGTTGGGGCAAAAAACCCCAATTACATTTATAAACAGATGGGTTCTGAACTCTCTGCGACAAACCAGGAAAGGGACCTTGGTGTCCTGGTGGACAGCTCAATGAAGGTGTCAACCCAGTGTGCCTCAGCAGTGAAAAAAGCAAACTCAATGATAGGGATCATTAGGAAGGGTATAGAAAATAAGTCAGCAAGTGTCATTTTGCCTCTTTATAAATCTATGGTGAGGCCCCATCTGGAATACTGTGTACAGTTCTGGTCGCCATACCTCCAGAAGGATATTATGGAGTTGGAAAGAGTGCAGAAGAGGGCAACCAAAATGATTAGGGGAATGGAACACCTTCCTTACCATCTGAGGCTGCAACGGTTGGGCCTCTTCACTTTTGAACGACGGCGTCTAAGAGGTGACCTGATTGAAGTTTATAAAATCATGCACGGTGTGGACAAAGTAGATAAGGAAAAACTGTTTTCCCTATCGCATAACACTAGAACTAGGGGACACTCCATGAAACTTTTGGGTACTAGTTCTCAAACAAATAATAGAAAGTACTTTTTCACCCAAAGGATTACTGGTCTAGGGAACTCCCTGCCAGAAGAAGTGGTGACAGCTGTCAGTCTTGACAGCTTTAAGAAAGGATTAGACAGGTTCATGGAGGACAAGGGTATCAATGGCTATAATTATGGATACTTAAGGACAACCTCCGGGTTGGAGAGATAGGCAGGATATCTCTCAATGCCATTTCCAGGGAATCCTAAGCAGGTGAAGGCATCTCCTTGGGAACACCTTGAAGCAAATGGTGAGCCATTGTGTGAGACAGAATGCTGGAGTGGATGGGCTGTGGCCTGTTCCAGCAAGGCTGTTCTTATGCTCTTATGTTAAAGGTACACAAATTGAAAAGCAGTGGCAAAATAATACAGGGCTTCCTATCACAGAAGCACTCTAACGGCATTTAGCCAAACATGTTTGAAACTGCTTCCTCACTCATTCATGCTTAAATCAATGAGTCTAATTGACATCTGGTAGAGGAGTACTGGGGTGAGATTTGCATATATTCTTCCAGCTTCCCAACGGTTACAGTACTCCCTATTTTTAGACAGTAACTAGCATATTTTACCCAGCGGTGCCGGGCTTTTTAAAATTGTGTTGGATAGTAAAGGGTTTCATTTTTTTCTTGAACCAATGGTGCTGGGCTGTTTTAAATGGTGTTGTAAGGTTCTGTATTTTTTGGCTTCGAGGCACTGCGTCCGCCTGTGGCGGACTTGCGCTCCCAGTGCTTTTTTTTTTTTGGCTTTTTTTTTACGTGCCGGCTTCCTCAGTGCCTGGGCTCTTTAAATTGGTTTTTGAAGGTTTTTGTTTTCTGTTTATGCAAATTTTAATTTAATTTATTTTATTTTATTTAATTTAATATTATTTAGTTTAAAATTTAATTTTGGTTTTTTAAATCTTTCTTTTTACGCATTTTTATTTTTTGTTTTTTGTTTTTGAGTGAAAAGTGATTTATGGGGGTTTTTTTTGGTATTTTTTGAGATTAGTGTGATTATTTTTGAATGTTTTTATAACTTACTAGCAGAGGTTGCCCGGCATTGCCGGGCTGTTTTAAATGGTGTTGGAAAGTTTTTGTTGTTGTTAATGTTTGTAAAGAAGAGGTTAGTCTATAATTGAAATTTTTATTTATACAATTTTTTGATGGCCTGTTATAAACTGTGATGAGTTTTGTTTGGTGTTTTGGTTTTGTGGATGAAAAAAAGAATAAAGGATGATATACGTTTTCCAAAAAAATTATTTAACCCAACATTTTTTAGTATGTATTTTTTAAAATTGTTGTACCGTAGGTAATTTAAAAAATGTGAAAGTACATGTTTTTCACAATAAATGTTTTTAAACTGTGTATTGATGTTTTTGTTTTTTATTTGAATAAAAATTCAGCACAGGATTTTTGAATAGTTTTTATTTTATTTCATTGACATCTGTTTTTGATTTGTGTAAAATTGTGATTTTGTGTTATTTGTTTTTATTTGTTTTTACTCTTGGGGCCTTTTGTGTGGGGCTATTGTGTCTTTTTTATTTTTTTTACTATTGTGGGCAGCAAGTGGTGCTGGTAGGGGTTATCTTGTATTTTGACTGTTTTTTCTCTCGTGGCCTCTGGGTGGAGCTTCTTCCAGTAAGTAGTCTCTTTCTTTATTCATTTCTTTTCCAGTCGTTGTGGTGTGAGGTTGTGTGGTGATGAGTTCGCTGTTTTTCTTTATTTGGGGTGGTGGTGGTGGTTGGATTTTGTGGTGTATGGCTGGGTGCTGGGTGTGTTTGGAAATGTTTGTTGTTGTTTACTTTGTATAGTTTTTTGGTGTTATTTTTGTTTGTTTTTGTGTATTTTTGAATGTTTTTGATTGTTTGTTTTTGTGTTTTTTGATGTCCTACGGGGGGATCCCCTCTCTGCCATCTCCCCTGGCTTTGGAAGGCTTGGGGGGACAGACTCTTTTTGTTCCCCCAAACCTTCCAGACTCATGGGACCCAGGAGAGGGGATTGAATCCAGGCCACCTTCTGATATTAAAAGGGAAATCTCAATTGTGGTTTCCCCTTTAATATCAGGGTGGGGTGGGGTTGTGATCCCCCTCTCCACTGGCTTCCTTGGGTTTGGGAGGGTTGGGTTGAGAAAAGGGGTCTGTCTCCCCAACCCTTCCGGACCCAGGAGAGCCATCAGAGAGGGGGATTCCCCCCTCAAACTCCGTTTTTAAAGAGAAGTAACCACTTGGTTTCTTCTCTTTAATATGGGGCATGTGTGTGTGTGGGGAGGGGAATCCCCTCTCTGCCAGGTCCCCTGGGGTCAGGAGGGTTGGGGAGACAGGCTCCTTTTGTCCCCCCAAACCTTCCAGTCTCATGGGACCCAGGAGAGGGGATTGAATCCAGGCTACCCTCTGATATTAAAAGGGAAATCTCAATTGGGGTTTCCCCTTTAATATCGGGGGGTTGTGATCCCCCTCTCCGCTGGCTTCCTTGGGTTTGGGAGGGTTGGGTGGAGAAAAGGGGTCTGTTTCCCCAACCCTTCCGGACTCAGGAGAGCCATCGGAGAGGGGGATTCCTCCCCTCAAACTCCGTTTTTAAAGAGAAGTAACTGCTTGGTTTCTTCTCTTTAATATGGGGCATGTGTGTGTATGGGGAGGGGAATCCCCTCTCTGCCAGGTCCCCTGGGGTCAGGAGGGTTGGGGAGACAGGCTCCTTTTGTCCCCCCAACCCTCTAAACCCCAGGGGAGCCAGTAGAGAGGGGGGCACAATACCCCCCCAGTGATATTAAAGGGGAAACTCCGATTAGGAGCTTCAGGCGCCGTTGAGGAGGGGGGCTTTGGTTCCCGTGGCTTGGCGGACTTGCTCTCCCGGTGTTTTTGATTTTGTTTGTCTTAATTTTTGGGTGCCGGCTTCCTCAGCGTTCTGCACGCTCATGGCGCGCAGGACACTGGGGCTTGTAGTTATGGGTTTGTGCTTTGTGTTTGTGCTGCGTTTTTTAAAACAGTTTTCTTTTGATTGGCTGTGGCGCGTTTCTGAATGTTCCTTGCACCGTGCCATGCGAGAACCTCTCAGCTTGATTGGCGCAAGGAATGTTGGGAAATGAAGTTGTTTCCCTTTTTTCGCATTTGTGGGGCTGTTGCCCCACTGCCTGTTTTCTCAATCCTTTGTTGACCTGCGGACCCAGATCAGCCGTGTGCACGAAGGGTGAGTGCAGGCAAGTAGGGCGAGGCATAGCAACTTCCAACGGTTAACCCTTGGTTTTATAGGTTAAGATTTGATTAATTTTTGAATTAATCTTATTAGTTTCAATATTTTTGAATGTTTTTTCTCTTTTGGCCTCTGGGTGGGGGTGGTGAGCTTTTCTGCCTCTCTACAATTGTTCTCTTCTGTCCTCTGGGTGTCGGTTCCGGCAAGTTTTTTTTCTCATTTGAGTTCCAGCCCTCATGGATAGAAGACGTGTTTTGGTAAGCTCTCTTGGTTTTTTTTGGGGGGGTGTGCGGGGGGGTTGGGATTTTGGGGAGGGGGGTCTGTGTGTTTTTTCTTGTTTGTTTTTGGCTGTTTTTGTGTTTCATTTTTGGATTTTTGAGTGTTTTTGAGTGTTTTTGTTTTGTGTTTACTTTTTCAGGGGGGGTGGCTTTCTTTCCCGTGGGCCATGCTGGATGGCCCATGGGAAGGAAGGGCATTGGCGGGGGGGGGGGGTGCTTTCTTTGCTTTCTTCTCCACCTGCCATGCTGGCTGGCCCATGGGGAAGAAGGGCAGCAGCGGCGGGGGGTTCCCTTTTTTCCCCCGCGGGCCATGCTGGCTGGCCCGTGGGGAAGAAGGGCAGTGGCGGCAGGGTTTTTTTTTACTTTTATTTTTCTTGCGCTGGCTGGCCCATCGAAATGAAGGGCAGCGGTGGCGGGGGTTTTTTCTTCCCCCCCCCCCCAGGCCATGCTGGCTGGCCCTTGGGGAAGAAGGGCAGCAGCGGCGGGCAGTTTTATTTACTTTTATTTTTCATGCGCAGGCCGCCTCAGCGTTCAGCGCGCTAATGGCACACAGGACGCTGGGGCTTGTAGTTTTGCTTGTGCATGTTTGCTTACTGTGGTGGTTTTTCCCCTGCGGCTTTTTTTTTTGATTGGCCGCAGCGCGTTTCCGAACGTTCCTTTTGCCGCGCCGCTCAGCCTGATTGGCTCTGGCGCAGCGCAAGGAACGTTGGGAATTGAAGTTCCCTTTTTTTGTTTACGACTGGGGGGCTCCTGCCCCCGGGTCGAAAATTTAAACCCGACAGTTACCTGCGAACCGGGTTCGGGCAAGTGAACGGAGGCCCATTATGGGCTAGTGGGGCCTGGTGCAACATCCTTTGTCACATTCCAACGGTTAACGCACCATTTTATAGGTATAGATAATTGAAAATATTTATAGTTGCTCAGTTTCTATGCATTTTCAAATATGCTCTGGTTGTCCTAGCTTGCCGAGTTGAGGTAACCTTATCAGCCAACCATCTGCTGTGCTCACACTTCTGTTAAATGCCAGGTCAGTTCAAAATAAGTCTGAGCTAATTTGTGATCTGATAGTAGAAAAAAAAGGCTGATCTGGTCTGTATAACTGAAACCTACATAGATGTGGAAGGTCGGGTTGCTATCACCCAGATCTGCCACCCAATATACTCCATCCAGCATCAGGGCAGATAGAAAGTGCAGTGGTTTAATGTTAAGAAGCTCGCCTTGATAGCTGGAAGGTTGGCAAGTTGGCAGTTCAAGACCCAAGTACTGCATGACGGGCTGAGCGCCCGTCTCTGTCCCAGCTCCTGCCAACCTAGCAGTTCGAAAATAAGAAATTTCAAGTAGATCAATAGGTGCCACTTCGGTGGGAAAAGATCTTGGGGACATGAAAGGAGCCTCATTCAAGCATCCCCTAAACAGAGTTCCTCTAGCAAAAGTCCTTTCAACCCAGAAAGCATCTTTGTGTCCATAGGGGACATCCATGCGGATATACATGTTGAGGGGTGGCCTTGGAGCTAATAGATACTATGGTGTCTGAGGTCCTTCCCAGCATGTCACATATCCTACACATATGACAGGTACGCTTATCAGATATTTACATGTCTGGGTAAAGAAAAGGGGATCTGAAAGTGGTAAATTTTGGGTCTTCCTCCTTGCTGAGGTAACTTTGGATTTTGCATGATGGTCCCCCTCAATGGAGTGGATTGAGTATCAGTATGGTCCACCCTAAAAGACTGCTGAATCCATTTGGTTTCCAAAACACTCTTGAGAGTTTCCTAGCTGGCATTTCTGTTGAAGTTCACATCTCCCATTGGTAACCTGCATGGCAGACCCAGCCACTCCTAAATGCCCTCTTCATTATACAGCCCAATTTTCTCCATGGTTTATGGATGAGTTGAAGGTGATGAAGCAATTGAAAAGATTATTAGAGAGCAGATGGAGGAAAGTTTCCTCAAACTGCAATCTGGCTATAATCAGGAAGATGTAATCAGAAACATTGCAGCCACATTTAAAGAGTTGCAATTGACTAGCAGCCCATTTTAGATCTAAGGTTGAATTCATCTGGTGGGACCTGGACTCTACTAGTCCAGTAGATCGGAGTGGAATATCCAACACACTATCTAGTCATATTTCATTGGATCATTTTCAGGTAGTAAGGCTTGAGGATGTAGACAAGACACTTGCACACTGTAAAGCTACTTCTTATCTTTTACATCCTCACCTGTCTGGCTATTAAAGCCTGCAAACAGTACAGGGTTGGTCATTTGCAAGCATTCATGGATAAAATTGATAAACCCATTTCAGTCGAGGTTTAGGCCACATCATAGTACTGTATTTAAAAAACACTGGTCGCTCTGCAAGACAATCTAAGGGAAGTTGATGTGGGAGTGTAACCCTTTTGGTTCTCCCGGATTTTTCAGTGACTTTTGATACAGTTGACCACAAATTTCTTTCCATTGGTTCCAGTCCTTCCTTGATGACCAATCCCAGTTGGTACAGCATGGGATGCTGTCTCCACCTCTTGGGATTTCTGTTATTGAGTCCCACGTTATATACCCAATGTTGTTTTATATACCGTATTTTCCAGCATATAAGACGACTGGGCGTATAAGACGACCCCCAACTTTTCCAGTTTAAATATAGAGTTTGGAATATACTTGCCGTATAAGACTACCTCTCTTCCAATGCACACCAAATAAAAATTAACCCACACTCAACCCGAAGACGCGCAGCCCTCTGAGTCGAATGGGCAGGTTCTGGTGGAGAGCCAATCCACGCTCAAGTTCTCCTCCTCGAGGTACAGGAAGATGTGTGCAGCTTGCTTCCCCTTGCTTCATACTCCCCGCACAGAGCAGGGACTCGGCTGCGGCACCCCCCCACCATATGCGCCGGACATATGAAGCAAGGGGAAACAAGCTGCAGTTAAGTACCTGTCCTATAAGACGACCCCCAACTTTGGCACAGATTTTTCGGGGTTAAAAAGTAGTCTTATACACCAGAAAATACAGTATATATATGAAGCCAATAGGAAAGGTTATTTTGAGATTGGGGATTCGCTGTCACCAGTATGCTAATGACACACAGCAATGTCTCTTCTTTTCATCTGCAGGGCATGCTGTTTCATATTGATAATGGACTGGATGATGACCAATAAAAATACTGAATCCAGATATGACAGAGATGCTACTGTTAAGGCTAGTCAGATCTGTTAGGGGGAAATCTACCTTGCTTGATTAGATAACACTCCAAATGATAGATTGGGTCTGCAACTTGAGATACATTCTGGATCCTGCACTCTCTAGTATACCTGTCAAGTTTTGGATTTGAAAATAGTGAGTCGCTCCCGGAAGCGGAAGTAAAACGCGCCCGTATGGTTAAGACTCTTTCAGGTTAACCCTTCCTCCGTACGGGCACGTTTTACTTCCGCTTCCAGGAGCGACAAGGGCAGTGTGAGCCAGATGAATCACAGTAAACCCATTCATGTGGATTCACAGGGTGCTTGGCCTTCTGGGAATTGAAGTCCAAGAACATCTAGAGTGCCAAGGTTCGCCATCATGGGTCTATCATATATTACAGCCTGCTTCCCTCCCAGCAGGTTTCAGTAGCCAGCTCAGCTTTCCACCCTCCACTCTGTCCTTTCTGCTGATCAAGAACAGGTTTAGTCTAGAGTGGTTTCCAACGTGGGGCACATGCCCCACAGGGGGACTTCAATTCTCAGAAGCCTAAGTCAATAAATTGGCTGATCAGTGCTTTGGGGAATTGAAGTCCAAAAAAACCCAAAGGTTGGGAAACACTGGTCTAGAGGGTGCAACTGACAGTGGTACAACACTATGGTGTGCCTCAGAGCTCATTTGTTTCCTTCATGCTGTTCAACATCTACATGAAGCCATTGGGTGAGTTCTTATGGAGATCTGGAGTGTGGTGTCATTAATATGCAAATGACATGCAATTCTACCTCTTCACATCATTATCAACGGATGCTAGTCAGGTCCTAAATCACAATCTGGCTGAAATAACAGACTGGACGAAGGCTAACAGGCTGAGGCTGTGTTCAAGCAAGATGGAGACCCTGTTGATTAGTAGGATTCCTGTTCAGTTGGATGATTAATGACATTATTTGGCTATGAAGGTTCTTTTCCTGAAGGACTAGGTTTGGGATCTTGGCATGATACTGGACCCAGCTCTCTCCATGGACTAGAAATATCTTCTATGACCAGGTCCGCCTTTGTCCATTCAGACAAATCACCTGGCTTTACCTACTGTATCCCTGTATATGAAATCCCTCTTGACACTGGATCATGTGCTGGTAATCTTGAGGCTTAATTAGTGTAATACACTTTATGTGGGGCTACCTCTGAAGACAGTATGGAAGTTGAAGCAAGTACAAAATGCTGGTGTCAGGGTTGCATAGATTTGACCATGTTTCACTAATGCTGGTAGGTCTGTATTGGTTACCTGTAGGGCTCCATCTCAATTCAAGGTTTTAGTATTAACTTATAAAACTCTAAATGATTTAGGATCTTGATAACTGCTGGAACAACTCTCCTTGACAAATCATGCCTGGGCAATATGATTATCACCACTAGGAAATAGGTCCTTTTCAACAGTGTACCCAACATTGTGCAATTCTTTTCCACCACATGTTCATCAAGACCTGTCATTGTCTATTTTCCATTACTGGCTAAATCTGAATTGTTTAAGGAAGCTATTAATAATCTGCTGCCACCTCCAATTAACCACTTTCCCCCCTCTGTTCAATTTATTTTTCTGCTATCTTTGTATCAATTTTTACTTAATATTTATTGCTATTGTTATTTTTTCAGGCTTTATGGTTTTATTCTTCTGTTTTATTTTTATTTCTTGTTGGGCTTGGTTACTTTGTTATACTGACACTGCCCAGGTTGACAAAATAGTCAGATGGGGAGGAGATAAATTGAAATAATAAATAAAATAAATAAATAATAATGGAGAGGAAGTGCATGAACCTTTGAAAGGAAATTATATAAAGATATTGTTTTAGAAACTTTAATTTTTATCGAAGCCTCCATTCAACTCCTATGTAATCCATCTAACATTTCTTTGTTTATTTTAGACTCAGTTACCTTAGGATTGTGTATGACAGCAATTGAATTATTATTAAAAAGGAAATTAAACTATGTGCTAACATTTAGTCTTTTGTAATTACAACCATCTGCATTTTTCCCAGTTGTTGAAAGCAATATTCATTCATTTGATATATCAGGTGAGCCTGGATTTTAACAGACATAGATATACTTCTTGCTGTGAAGAAAAGAGATTTTCCTGTATCTCTATAATAATTTCACGTCAGAAATTAGCTGTACAATATCTCAATTAACTGTATCTCAGCTAAACAATGCCAAAATGAGTTTCCATATATTATATGAAAATTATTTTTACAATGTTTGGATATTGTGAAAATCAATATGTGATTAACTATTGTTGATAAATATTGTTCCTTTAGATTTTTATTAGATTAAAAAACTTAATGTTAGATCATGCTTAGAGTAGAAATAAAAGGAATTTAAAACATAATTAAGTCTGAATCCAATCTTTATGTACAGAAAATAATGTGCTTTTTATACTAACTATTGAAAATTATTGTGGTGCAGTGGATAGAGTAATAGAGTACAGCTCAAGAAACCTGGGTAAAAATATCTTCTCTGCTATGGAAACCCATTGGAGGAGTGGCACTGACAGAATTACTCCTCAAATATTTCACATATCTTGGAACCCTATTAAGGTCACTGTAAATCACGTACTGTACAATTGGTTGCACAAAACAGCCTCAGTTTGACTAATGATTAAACCAATCTATAGAAGATGTGAAACTATTTGTTTCTTCGTTGTCATCTCTTCTTTGACTTTCCTCACTAGTAATTGAAAGTTATTTCTCCTTTCTGCCAGTAATACAGTAATATGGTATCATCTGCATATCCAAAATTATAAAGGTTTCTTCTGCTAATTTTCACTCCTCCTAATCCAGTTTCTCATATGTGTCTTGCATATAGATTGAACAGATGGATAGTAAAAATACTGTTGTCTTCACATTTGCCAAATGGAAAGCAATACAGTAAAACCTCGCTTAAAGAGCAGAGTTTTCTCTGAATGGTCGCCTCGCTTAACAACTAAAATCAACCAAAAACTCACTTAACAACTAAATCGGGGTTCACAATCCCCTCCCCCCCCCGCCAGAAGTCACAACTGGTCACTTACAATGGTGTTTCGCTTAAAGAGCAATCCAGTGAAACGCATTATGCTCTTTAAGCGAGGTACCACTATACACAGTCAACCCTCACATAATGCGTTTGGATAGCATCATTTTTGAGGGTCTACTGTATTTGTATCTCCATATTTTGCTCTGTTACCCCTTGTCCATAGCATAGGTTAGAACAATCAAATGTTGTGACACATGCATTTCTTTGAGACAATCCGTAACTTTTCACAATCTACATTGGCCTTTCTATGGTCTACAAAGCATAGACCAGTGATGGCTAACCTTGGCAGTCCAGGTGTTCTTGAACTTCAATTCCCAGAAGCCCTGATCAGCAGGAGTGCTGACTAGGGCTTCTGGTAATTGAAGTTCAAGGACACCTGGAGTGCCAAGGTTCACAATCACAGACATAGAAAACATACAAATGTGGAAGACCTAACCAAATAGACTGATCTTCTGAAATTCATGGTATACTTTAATAGCCAATGTATATTTGCATTATAATCAGTGGTAAGATTTTAAAAAATTACTACCTACTCTGTGGGTGTGGTATGGTGGCGTGGCATGGGGAAAAGCCCTGTGTAGCACCCGAATTAGGACTACTGTACTTTATTTCAAAAATTGGTTGGGAGGGGCCAGCCAGAATTTCTGCTACCGTTTCTGGTGAACTGAGGCAAACTTGCTGAATCCCACCACTGGAATCCCACCATAGTGACTTGTTTTCACAAATCCATCTTAAATAGCGGACATTTCTTGTTCCATATATGGTAAAAGCTTTTGATGCAAAATATTGAGCATCACTTTGCTTGCATAGGAAATTAATTGTCCTATAGTTACTCTATTTTCTTTGGTATCTCCTTTCTTTCTATATATTATACCTGCATAGTTTGCCCGGCCCTGCCGGGCATTTTTAATGTGTGTGTTGGTGGTTTGGGGTGGTTTGGGTTGTGCACAACCACCACTCCTACATAAAAAACCACTCCAACCACCAACACACATTAAAATGTACGTGTGTGTGTGTGAGTGTAGTCCACCAGAGGGTGCTATTTTTAGTTAATATTTTTAGTTAACTAATAGCTCCCGCTGGTGGACTACATTCACTAATGTTCAGTGCAAGGAGGCATTTGAGGAGGAAGGACGTATGTTTGGGTTGTTCCGTGCAGGTGAGTTCTAGGGGTTTTTTGTTGTTGTGGGTGGGAGGGTTTTATGTTTGTGTGTGTGTTTGAGTGTGAGTGTGTGTGGGGAGGTGGAGTGGGTTAGAAGGGTTTAACGTGGCCTTGCCTTGCTGGCCAGGCCGCGTTAAATCCTTGCATTGGGGGGGGGGGCTTTATTTATTTATTATTTGTTTTTACAGGGGGCCCGGCCGTAGCCTGGGTTTGGCGGGAAGAGGGGGGTATCCCCTCCCCCCCAAGCTATGGGCCGGCTTGTGCAGACCTTCAAGGCTGCGGGGGAAAACATAGTTTTCCCCGTTGCTTCACCAAAGCATGGGTCGGGGCGAAGAGAGGGGTATCCTCTTTCCCCACCCCCATGCTATGGTGGCGGCTTGTCCCGGCCTCCGAGGCTGTAGGGGAAATTTTTTTCCCCTGCTGTCTTTCCATAGCTTGGGGGAGAGAGGGGGTATATCCCCCCCCCAAGCTATGGGGCAGTTGTGGGAGACAGAGGCTGAGAACAGTGCTCCATGCTTGGCCTTTGTCTCCCATTTTTAAGGTGTTCATCTTCCTTGGAAGACAGGGGCCGAATATTTTGGCCTCCGCCCTCCTAGGAAGACGAATCAGTTCCCTTTGGGAATCCATTTCCCTCCCATCGTGGCCTTCTGCATAGGGAGAAGCACCTGACTGTCCTTTGCCAAGTCGCCCTCAGAGACGAAGGACAGTCCGGTGCTTCTCCCTAAACAGAAGGCCGCGACAGGAGCAAAAGACTTTCAAAGACCCAGCCAGAGCCGGCAAAGGGTAAGTGCAGTCGGCGGAAGTTAGGGAGGGGAGGCTAGGTGGTGGGGCAGGGGGAGCATGGTTACCGGGGCCATGGCTCCCCCCGCAACCCTCATCGACCGCACTTATCTTTTCCTGGCTCTGGCTGGATCTTTGAAAGTTTTTCTCTTGGGCCGGTGCGGTTTGTATTTTAAAACCACCGTGCCACGCTTTCCCAGCCTCCTCTGCGCTCGCGTCCCTCAGCCTGATTGGCTGAGGGGGTGCACAGCGCAGAGGACTCTAGGAATTGTAGTTTTTTGTCATGTTCGTGGGGCAGCTGCCCCACTGGCGACCACCAAAACCCCGCAGCGTTGGGAAGGCAAGGGTTACGGGGAGTGCGGAGGGCTAGGTCGGGGATGGTTGGGCCTGGTGTGGGAGCCTTTGAACGAACCCAATGGTTCAGGGGCCTTTTTATAGGTATAGATATCACTCCCCAAGAAGAATATTTTTCTTTTGTTGTTTTTGCCTATTTATTTACACTTACAAGTATAATCGTCCTCTTGCCCCTATATGATGGTTGCTGAAAAGTTGCATTCAGAAATCTGAGCTTCTTTTGACCACATCTTAAGAGTTTTATCAACCTTCCATTTAGACTTCTGAGGTTGGTAAAAATGAGTACCCAGTGTGTTTGCAGGAAAATGCTATTTACTCTGTGAACAGCCCAGACAGTGCACTAAGTGCTATGGAGCAGTATATCAGTGCAATTGCTAATTGCTGTTGCTTAATGATTTTGAGTTTACCTCAATTCATACTTTTCACTTTCCATGTTCTAAATGCTTAAAGAGCAGACTTTTAATTTGCTTTTGTTCATATCAGTAATCTGATGTTGAAAAACTTAATCAATATTGTGTAGCCAAGAAGACTGAGTTTTGGAAGGGCAGTTAGGAAAGAAGGAACTAGAAAAAATCCTTAAGATTTTGTTGGAGAAAAAGACCAAGTTCACATTTACAATGATCTTCCTGGTTGCTATTTCCAGATGTTGAAAGCTAGACAGCAAAAAAAAAAAAAAAAAAGTAGAAAAATAAATTAATGAAACATGGGGTTATGGATACCATGGGTTGTCAAATCAACTCAACTCTGAACTCTTTTAAAAAAACTAAAATTACTAAACTGAGTAATTTTTGGGTATACAGTACTATATAATGATGAAACAAGATTCACCAGAATGAGTCTCACCAGGATATAATGATAGGAAAATTGAAGGCATTAGGAAAAGAGAAAATCTGATGGATTGACTTAATCAAGCAACCATGAATTTGCAAGACATGAGCATGGCTGTTAACAACTGGACATTTGGAAGGAAATGTTTCACAGGCGAAGCAAAGAAGTTTCATTCTGATCTAAGTGTTCTTGTCATTGCTTCCATAGCCAGTATGCCAGGGATTATTTTGGTATCACTCCTAAATCAGTGTCCCACAGGGACTCAAAGCTACATCACCAAAGGATCTAATATCATGGTCAGCTGCAGATTTGAGGGGGCCATACACATAAGGGTCTAAGGTGGCCAGGTCCCTTCCTACCTAGCCAGGGGTAGTTCAGACATACTCAAGGGTTGAAATCTTTGAAGGGGTAGCCATGTTAGTCTGTGCAAGCATATCAGAGAGTAAACAAAACAAAAAACTTATTTTGTTTACTCTCCGATATAATTGTGTGTGTGTGTGTGTGTGTGTGTGTGTGTGTGTGTGTGTGTGTGTGTGTGTGTGAGAGAGAGAGAGAGAGAGAGAATTTTGCAGAACATACAGGTGAAACTCAGAAAATTAGAATATTGTGCAAATGTTCATTCAGTTCAGTAATGAAACTTAAAAGGTGAAACAAATATATAAGATAGATTCATTACATGCAAAGCGCAATAGTTCAAGCCTTACTTTGTTATAATATTGATGCTTATGGCTTACAGTTTATGAAAACCCCAACCCCCCAATCTCATGTACCCCATAATCATACCTGTTAAGTGCGGCTCCGGACAATATGGGACCTGCACAGGCTTCTGCGCAGAACCTTCTACGCATGCGCAGGCTTCTCCTGGCCAATACAGGATACTTGACAGGTATGCCCATAATCATCACATAATCTCATTGTTGTGTTCTGATGGTTTTACTGTACACATGGATTGCAATGTATCTGAGTCAATGTAACCTTGCCTATAGCAACAATGTAACCTTCAGCTGTATCATATAAGCCCTGTAATAGGACGCGAGCTAATGACCACCAGCTGGCAGCAGCGAGCGTCCAAGCTCTCTTGGTCCGAACTCATCAAAGGCAACAGCGCGGGAAGTTTTCCCGCCACTACCTACACCTGGACAAGAAGGGCGTGACCTGCAATGACGTCACGCAGACAGTAGCCAATGGGCTACCATGGCACCACGTTCAAATGTATTACTGCTGTATATAAAGAGCTATCGATCCGCCATTACCTCATGTTCCCTCTGTCCACGATGCAATAAACCTGAGTTAACCCAGCCCGAGGCTGTGTCCCGTGTCTTGGTTTGCATACACCAAATTGGCGACGAAGGTGGGATGATGGATCCCCACGGAACAGCCAGGGCTCAGAGCGGGTTCAACATCACCAAACCGCAGGACTGGGAGCTGCTTGAGATGGACTTCCAGGCGGCACTGGTGGAACTCAGAGTCAAACAAGACGACGAGGAGAGGAAGAGGGCCATCCTCACCAGAATGCTCGGGATGGAAACCAAGCGGACGCTGGTGGGCATAATCGCTCCGAAGAAGGTGAGCGACTTTAAGGCGAGCGAAATCATGAAGCTGCTGCGAGAGCGGTTCTGCCCCTCGAGGGCAATGTTTCCCGCTCGGAGCGCGTTTTGGAGGCGAGTCCAAGCGCCAGACGAGTCGGTTGAGGCATTCGTGGCCGCCATGAGGATAGCCGCCGCCCCCTGTAAATGGGGCGACATCCTGGAGATGATCCTCAGGGACGGCGTGTTATGTGGCCTGAAAGACAAGGAGGTGCAGCGCAGCTTGATGAATAAGGAGCCGCCACCCACGCTGGCCGAAGTCATAGAGGCCGCGGAAGCCGCAGAGTCCACGAATGCCGGAGTGGACGAGATGCATCAGTGGCGTGAGTGGCGTCCTAAAGCCGGCAAGGCGGAAAATTCGGTGCACGGGAAGGCCGGACAGTCGGTGCACGCGACGCGGCGGGCCTCAAAGTCGTCTACGGAAGGCAGCGACGGCGAGGAGGTCCAGAAGGTCCGGAAGGGCGGTCGACGCTGCGAGGGTTGCGGAGCGGCCCACGAGCGCGCGAGATGCCCGTTCAGGAAGGCCGAGTGTTACACCTGCGGCCGTCGGGGGCACATCGCCAAGGCGTGCAGAAAGCGGAAAGAGGGCCGGAGGCAATCACAAGACCGCGCGGCCAGGCCGGACCGTCCAGCAAGGCCCAAAGATGGCGCCCAGACCACGAGGAAGCAGGACGGCGTGGGCCGCGTCTCGGACAGCAGCGAGGACGACGCCTCAGTGTTCAGCGTGTCCGCGGGACAGTCCCATTACTTCGTTGAGGTATTAGTACAAGGGGCCCCTATTAAGATGGAAATTGACTCGGGGTCCTCCTTTTCCATAATTCCCCAGAAAGAGTTCCTGAAAATCGACCCCCACGTGCGGCCAAAGCTTAAAGCGTTGAGGTCCACACTACGGGACGTACAGGGAAACAACATTCCGGTATTGGGGGTTGGGAAGTTTCGGGTCAATTTTAAGAGACATTCTGCGGAACTGCCCCTAGTTGTCCTGAAAGGGGGAAGCTGTAGCCTCCTGGGAACACAGTGGTTTCAGCCCTTAGGGTTGTTCATAGGGGGGGTCCATACCGTGGGGGGAGACCCAATACAAGCGGTTTGCGATGCGCATCCCGCCGTTTTTGAGAAAGGACTCGGAAAGTTCAAGGGACCCCCTGTAGCTTTCGACATAGACCCGGAGGTCCGCCCGATAAGACTCAAACCACGCAGGGTGCCGTTTGCACTCAAGGACAAGATAGAGGCGGAATTGGACAAACTGGTGGGCCAGGGGATTCTTATTCCTGTTGATTCCGCGGAGTGGGAAACTCCAATTGTAACGGCTCTAAAGGCTAACGGGGAGGTGCGCATTTGCGCAGATTATAAGTGTACAATTAACAAGGCGATCCGCCCTAATGCATACCCGGTGCCAGTGATAAGCCACCTTTTGGCCAGGCTAAATGGGGGAAAGTGTTTCGCTAAGCTCGATTTGGCACAAGCCTATCAGCAACTTCCTGTGACCCCCGCCACGGCCGCGGCACAAACGATAGTTACACATAAGGGAGCGTTCCAGGTGTCGCGGTTACAGTTCGGCGTGAACTCGGCACCCGGTCTTTTTCAATCGCTCGTGGAACGCCTCCTAAAGGGCCTGGAGGGGGTGTTGCCTTATTTTGATGACGTGTTGATAACAGGGGGGAGTGAGGCTGAACTAGCGAAAAGGTTGGACAAGGTACTGACCGTGTTCGAGAAAGCGGGGCTGAGATTGAGGAAGGATAAATGTGTTTTTTTCGAAACAGAGGTCGAGTTTTTAGGGTTCCGAATCACACCCGAGGGGATTAAGCCGTCTAAATCCAAGGTAGCAGCCATTAAAAAGGCCCCTCGCCCCACATCCAAGACCGAGCTGCAATCTTTCCTGGGGCTCCTAAATTTTTACCATACATTCCTCCCGCGGAAGGCGTCCGTGGCCGAACCGCTCCATCGGTTGCTGAAAAAGGAGGAGCCGTGGATGTGGGGTGACGAGCACGAGAGGGCGTTCAAGGAGCTAAAGCAACTCCTAACATCTGAGGCAATCCTGACGCATTTCGACCCCAAACGGCCTGTGGTCCTAGTTTGTGATGCATCCCCGGTGGGGGTGGGGGCGGTGCTTTGCCACGTGTTGGAGGACGGAAGGGAGGCCCCGGTAGCGTTTTACTCAAGGTCCCTGTCCCAAGCGGAGCGAAATTACGCACAAACCGACAGGGAAGCATTAGCAATCGTATCGGGGACCAAAAAATTTCACGATTTTTTGTATGGCCGCCCGTTCAAAATCGTGACCGATCACAAACCGCTGTTAGGGATTTTCACGGCACACAAACCAACGCCGCAGATCCTGTCCCCGAGAATGCTGCGATGGGCTATTTTCCTCAACGCGTACCAACATGAGTTGGAGTACAGGCCCGGAAAGGAGATCAGCCATGCTGATGCGCTTTCGAGATCCCCTTTGCCATTGTCGGACGCCCAAAAGGCGAGAGCAGAAAAGGACCGCCAGGTGTTGCTAATTGAGGTTTTAGACGCTCCCCCAATAGTGCCAGCCGACATTGCTAGGGCGACAGGCAAGGACAGGACACTGGCGAAGGTTTGCTCATGGGTGCAAAAGGGGTGGCCGGGTTCGTCCCCGAGTACGGAGTTCGACCCGTTCTTTAGGAAAAAGCTAGAGTTGTCCCTAGAGAGGGGGTGCCTTCTGTGGGGCCAACGGGTGGTGGTCCCTGCGCCCCTGCGGACGAGGGTGCTCGAACTGCTGCACGTCAGCCACCCGGGCATAGTTCGTTCAAAGGCGCTGGCCCGGAGTTATTTCTGGTGGCCGCAGCTGGACACGGATATTGAGCACATGGTTGGCACTTGCGAGGCTTGCCAGGGGTCCCGCCCTGAGGCGGCCCGTCTTCCACATAGGGAATGGGACACAGCACGGGGACCATGGTCCAGGGTGCACGTAGATTTCGCTGGCCCATTCCGAGGAACCATGTTTCTCCTAGTCGTGGATGCGTTCTCCAAGTGGCTGGAGGTTATCCCGGTAAAAAGCACGTCCTCCGCCACGACAATTAGCCGGCTACGGAGAGTCTTTTCCACGTTCGGTTTACCCGACACTTTAGTCAGCGATAACGCTAGTTGTTTCACCTCCGCTGAGTTCGGGGCATTCATGGAGACAAACGCCATTCGGCATATCACGTCCGCACCGTTTCACTCGGCCACGAATGGCCAAGTGGAACGGTTGGTGCGTACAACAAAGGAGGCGCTGCGGCGCATGGGCCCGGGGGACCTGAATCACCAAGTGTGCCAATTCCTCTTAGCGTATAGGGTGACCCCTTTGGCATCCGGCTACTCGCCGGCAGAGCTCTTGATGCGGCGAAAACTGACCACGCTCCTGTCCAGGCTAGACCCAACGAGAGTCGAGGATAAGGGAAAAAACGTGGGGTTGGCAGTCTCGAAAGGTTTCGCTGCCGGTGACCCTGTTCACTGCAGGAACTATTCCAGCGCAGGGCCAGCCTGGGTACCAGGGACGGTTGTAGAACAGACGGGGCCAGTGTCGTACCGGGTCGAGACGAACACCGGCCTCCTCTGGAGGAGGCACGCAGATCAACTGAGGCACCGAGTGATTGGGCCAGTCAGTGGAGCTCAGCAACAGGATTCAGCGTTAGGGTTCTCCCCCACCCGCTTAACCCAAGGGGGAGACAGCAGTGGACAACAGTCCCAAGCATGGGGGGAAGGAAGCAGAAGCAGCGGCCCCGACTCGTATCCCTTTGATACGCCAGCTCTAGCAGGGGCCGGGGAAGGGGGAGAGGAGTTCGCGACCGCTGCCCCCGATAGTGATTTTGATTTTGATTTGGCGAGCCGGGGGGGTTTTCAGGAGTGTTCCCCCACCCATCCAAGCGAGAAGAGGGGTTTTTCGTTAGCCCCCAGTGCCCCCGGTTCCTCCCTAAGAAAGAGCACACCTCCCAACAGCGCCGCGGAGCCGCGGAAAGTCACTAACGAGTCTCCCTCTCATATTGCAGGACAGGAGACCAGGGGACAAAGAGAAGGTAGCAATCCCAGGGAGAGGCAGCCCGCACCGAGACCCCAGCGTGTTCGAAATAAGCCATCTTGGCTGAGAGACTTTGTCTCATAAGGGGGGGGGAGTGTGTTAAGGTGGGCTCGAGACTTTGTCTCGTCCTAGGGGGGAGGGATGTTGTGTTCTGATGGTTTTACTGTACACATGGATTGCAATGTATCTGAGTCAATGTAACCTTGCCTATAGCAACAATGTAACCTTCAGCTGTATCATATAAGCCCTGTAATAGGACGCGAGCTAATGACCACCAGCTGGCAGCAGCGAGCGTCCAAGCTCTCTTGGTCCGAACTCATCAAAGGCAACAGCGCGGGAAGTTTTCCCGCCACTACCTACACCTGGACAAGAAGGGCGTGACCTGCAATGACGTCACGCAGACAGTAGCCAATGGGCTACCATGGCACCACGTTCAAATGTATTACTGCTGTATATAAAGAGCTATCGATCCGCCATTACCTCATGTTCCCTCTGTCCACGATGCAATAAACCTGAGTTAACCCAGCCCGAGGCTGTGTCCCGTGTCTTGGTTTGCATACACCAAACTCATGCATGCTGTATGCCATGATCATCACAATTATAATGAATTAAGGCATGACATATCTCGCTTTGCATGTAGTGAGTGAGTCTATCTCATATATTTGTTTCACCTTTTAAGTAAAATGAACATTTGCACGATATTCTAATTTTCCGACTTTCACCTGTAGGTTGGCGTTACTCCTGCGCGTTCTTGTTGCTATTTTGGCACTGAAATATGCTCTCTCAAGAAACTCCTTACAGATCCTCCCCAGGCAGAAGAGAATTAGACGGAGCTTTTCATCTAATTTGCTATCGAAATGCAGAAGGAAATGAAAGAGCCCAGGACGAGAGAGAGCATCTAAACTTCCCCCACCCCCTTAAATTGAAAAGAAATGGGAGAAGTGTGCAGGCTGTTGTTGTGAGAGCCTCGCAGTAACCGTGGTTTCCACAGCAACGCTGACGGCTGATTCCAAACCCAACTCGCTGCTTTTCGCTGGCTTGACGGAGGAACTCGGGCCATTGCAAAGTCGTTACTTTACCAATAGTCTCGTTACGTTGACCGTTACTTGCAGGAGAGACGGAGAGAGAGACAGTGGGGGCTGGGGGGAGGGGAGGAAAGGGAGGAAATTGGCTTACGCTGGACCTCTGGTGAGGTGAGCCTTTGTTTCTTTGTAGGCAAAAGCTTCCCACGTGTTTTATTCCCCTTTCGATTTATGGTGACAGGAAGGAGGCTTAATAATAGGCCCACGTGGGGTCCTCCGTTACAAGCAAAACAGGGATGTAACGCGCCCCCGTTCCCCGTTATTTGCGCAGGCCATTCTGTGTCCACTCCTCCTCTTCTCTCAAATCTCCATCGACTGGTTGGGTGAGTCATATAACATTTTTCTCATCGCCCAGGATCTTTCCCCGCCTGCCTGTCTGTTTGTCTGTTTGCCTGGATAACGTTTCCAGCCTTCCAGGAATAAAGTTACTTTGCGCTATTTCCTAGTTTGCAGAGAAAGCATACAAATGTGGAAGAACCTAACCAAATATTAAGAGGAAAGGAATCATGGAGGTAATTTTAAATCCCCTTTTATCAAAAGAGGGCACCAGTCCATAAAATCCCTCCTATTATATTAAATGGGATTTTTTTTAAAAAAAAAACTGATCCACTGGGGAAAAGTGGAAGGGGGGGGGACCTTCCATACCATGATTTGTCCTGGCAAGCAGGGCTATAAAATTCTACACCAGTGCCCTACTCTGTCTGATCCACTTAGGTCTGTCCTGCCTTCTTCTCCTTCAAGCATTGTATCTGTTCTGAGTATTGGCAATAGTGGGGACTGCAGCAGATCAAGTGGTTAAGATGCTGAGCTTGAAGACTGGAAGGTAAGGGTTCGATACCCGTGTACTGCATGACAGAGTGAGCGCTTGTCTCTGTCCCAGCTCCTGCCAACCTAGCAGTTCGAAAGCAAGAAATTTCAAGTAGATAAATAGGGACCACTTTGGTGGGAAGGTAAACAGCGTTCCGTGCACTCTGGTGTCTAGTCATTCCTGCCCATGTCCACGGAAATGTCTGCAGATGCAGACAGCGCTGGCTCTTTGGCTCTAAACAGAGATGAGCACTGAACCCTAGAGTCAGATATAACTGGCTTTCGAGCAAGGGCGACCTTTACCATGGCAATAGTCTTCCTGTTCTTAACTCCTTGGAACATTTGTTCCATGGACATTCCACACCAATCTCTCCGGTTCTTTAGCCACAAAGTTTGTTTACATCCATGGCCTCACCTCTAAAGGATCTTCCCTTGCATAACGAGTTGGAGTGTTTTATTTATTTATTTTTATTTTTATTTATTTAGTATGCTTATATACCGCTTTACTTGTCTACTGACAACTCAAAGTGGTTTACAGAGCAATAATTGTCTTAAACAGTTCTTGTTCTTTATCCAACACTTCTACATTAGTCACATGGTCAACCTATGATATCCTTAGCAGCCATCTGTAGTTCCACATTTCAAAAGCTTCAGTTTTCTTTTCAGATGCTTTAGTCAATGTCCAAGCTTCGACTCCATATAGCAACACTGCGAATATGTAACATCTCACTATTCGGATCTTTGTAGCGAGAGTTAGATCTCTACCGCATGACAAATGTTGCATTTTTATGAAGGTGGATCTTGCTTTTTCTATTTGTATTTTAATCTCTACTTTGGGATCCCACTTTTCATTTAACATACTCCTCAAATAGACAGTTTTATCCACTCTGCAATTAACTTGATGTGAGTTGGTGTCCAGCTTATCTGCTCTGCCTATTAGATGAATTTTACGTTGTCCACTCAAAAATGCACGTGAAATCAATGCAATGTGTATTCATGTACCAGCACTGAATTGAGAAGCATGGTGTTAAATCAGTGTACAGTATAGTGAAGCATGCTTATTTCTGTTAAAACAAATATGATTGATTAAAATACATATGATCATGTCAGCTCCTGATTGGCAATATTTGTTTATCAATCACATATTTAAAATATGGTTATACATATTGTTATATATAATTTCAAGGGGAAGCCTCCATAAGGTGATTGAGAGAATAAAACAGTAAAACAGTAAAATAAAGACAGCAAATTAAAAGGACACTTAAAACAGTTGTTACAGTGCAACAGTACATACACTGGAAAGGGATATTTTAAAAGAACTGTTTAAAACAGCCTGGTCTTTAAGGCTTGTTTTAGGAAATGAAGGAGGGAACCATGTGCTTATTTCAGGGCAGAATATTGTTTGGGGGGGGGGGGGAAGGGTGTTATACACCTCCGTTGCCAATAGCCTTCACCAGCAAGAAAAATGTTTCAAGAGAGAATAAGAGGCCAAGCTAAAGGTAAATGTCACCCTTGCTCAAAAGCTAGTCGTATCTGGCTCTAGGGTTCAGTGCTCATCTCTGTTTCATAGCCGAAGAGCCAGCACTGTCTGCTTCTACAGACGTTTCCGTGGTCATGTGGCAGGCATGACTAGACACCGGAGCGCACGGAACACTGTTTACCTTCCCACTGAAGTGGTCCCTATTTATCTACAGTACTTGCAATTTCTTGCTTTCGAACTGCTAGGTTGGCAGGAGCTCGGACAAAACTAAAGGTGCCTTAATTATGCATCGCATTGGGGATGTGGTGAGGGATAATAAAGTGACTGTAAAGTTAAAAGGTGAAACAAGCAGGACAGATCATAGGCAGTACCTCTAGTGAACCTTGCCTGGGGTGTAGGTCTTCATACTGCATGCAAGTGGAGGATTTGCATGATAAAATGTTCTGCATACAACATTTTTTTCAGAATCTTGTTTAATGTTTGTTAAATATACATTTAACATATATTTAAGCAAGATGTAGTCTTAACTCTTCCGTTCCATTGAACTAAATGGGGGTTATTTCTAAGTGAACATGCATAGAAGGACTGTACATTTCTCCCCAAATGTGAGTGCTCAGTTTTTTAGATTATACCAAAAATGTTCTGACAAAAAGTAAAGCATTAGGTGAGGAAAATGATTTGGATACTTCACATGAACAGCAGACTGTTTGTTTGTTTGTTTGTTTAAGGATACTGTGAGCTAAGAAGGGATAAGTGGATATTTTGGACTGGAGGACACTATGGTTCGATTAACTCTGGAACTGATTGGTAAAAGCTTTAATCAAAAGAATCGCAAAGATGAGTCCTTGGCCCAACACCTGAGGAAGACAACCCACCTCAAGTTATCTAATAAAAATATAGATATAATTGTAAGTATGCTCTCACTATTTGAAAATATGAGGGGGTTTTTCTTTGAATGTCTGCTAGTAATTTTGTTTTGCATTTCTATTAATAGTTATCAGAAACAATGCAGCAAGGAATCTTTTACATTAATTACTGTGAAAGAGATTTATGAGTATTAACCTGCAAATTACAGTAGTAAAGTTTAGTACCATAAGGACCTTTTATTTGCAGACAAATAACTTCCAGTCAGAAATTAAGCATTTCTTTTTTTAAGTATTTCAGTACTGTAGCAGTGTGCAGTGAAACCTCGCATAAAGAGCACCTCGCTTAGATACTAACTCACTTAAAGAACAGAATTTTCTTTGAATGGTCGCCTTGCTTAACAACTAAAACTAACCAAAAACTTGCTTAACAACTAAACTGGGGTTTGCAATCCCTCTGCCAGAAGTCATGATTGGTCACTTACAATGGTGTTTCGCTTAAAGAGCAAACTTGCTTAAAGAGCAATCCCATGAAACGCATTATGCTCCTTAAGCAAGGTACCATTGTATTGGTAATTTTCCAGAATTTGCTTGACATTGGCAAAGAAGGAGACCATATACCTGGTCAAGCTGTGTATATTCTGATTTGATTTAGTCTTAAAATATTTGTTGATAGAAAAACACAGGCTGAGTTCCAAACAGTTGAGAGTTTGGCTGAGTAGGACTTTAGTTTTGCTCTTTGAACTGCAAACTTATATTGCTAAGGAAAGTGTCTTCATTTCCTGAATCAGGTTGCTGCATGACAGTGTCTAAGAAATGCAAATTTAGTGCTCCCTTTGATAAGCAGAACTAGCAGATAAATAAAATTAAATAAAATTTAGTCATACTTTTACAAGTATATTTTGTTAAAGATAGTAGGGTTACAGTGGTTTATGTAGGCCAGGGATTCTCAACCTGTGGCCCATGGGGCGAATGCAGCCCACGGCACTATTTCATGTGGTCCACCACCACCTCCACCACACCAGGAAGTGCCATGTGGTGGAGGAGGGGCAAAATGGCCATCTGGCCCCTGAAGCTGTCTGAGAGAGCATGACTCAGCCGCCTGCTTAAAAAGGTTGAGAACTCCTGATGTAGACTATATAGAGGTATAACAGTCCACTTGCTTGGGGGGGGGGGGAAGCTGTGTCTAGAAAAAGTAAGATACTCCAGCAGTCATTTATGAGTGAATTTTATCAAGTAACTCATTTTAATTCTTTTTCTTAGGATGACCTCTCTTTGTGTAAAAATCTTAATGTTCTTTACTTGTATGATAACCAAATTCGACAAATACATAACTTGGACTTTGCTTCAAAATTAAAACACTTGTACCTTCAGAACAATTGCATTACACGGATTGAAAATCTAGCATCATTAATAAAACTTGAAAAATTGTAAGTAAATTTTTTTTCTTCAGTTTTTAAAATTCATGTTTAAATTGGTTCACAAAAATAAAATACAGAGTATGCTGTGCATAGTCAGCATGAAATAGGATACCTTGTCATACAAACTGTATGGTAGTTTGTACAGTTTGCTTGGATTTTGCCTAAAATTAATAAATGTAATATTTGAAATACACATTTTTCACAGTGTATTATTAGATTCTAAGGCAGGGGTGGCCAAAGTTTTTGGGCTGCGGACCAGTCACGCGTTTGAGCAGGCCGGTCACATGGTTCTTCCCACCAGAACCGGGAGTAAAACACTGCCATAAAAGCACCCGTGACTTTTGTAAATGCATTTACGACAACCGCAGGTGCTTTATGGCAGTGTTTTGTGCATGCACAGGTGCATTTAATTTCCGCTTCCAAGAGTGGCAAGGGTGGCACAGGCCACATTATTAGGTGCTGTGGGTCTGGCCCACAGGCCATAGTTTGGGAGTCCCTGTTCTAAGGAATAAATGCTAAATATCATCTAGTCCAGTGATGGCAAACCTCTGCACTCCATGTGTTCTTGGATTTCATTTACTGGAAACCCAAGTCAGCACTCCTGCTGATCAGGGCTTCAGGGAATTGAAGTCCAAGAACATTTGGAGTACCAAGGTTGGCCATTGCTGGCATAGGCCAATGTTCTATCACTATGAAGGATTCTCTTAAAAAGGGTAAGCTGTAGAAGACGGAGAAGATCCCTCTAGATTAAGTTGGAGAAGATTCCTCATATCAAATAAAGAATCCTTTGAATTGTTCATCAGCAGAAGTGGATCCTGGCTACAATCTATTGTTTTTGTTATTCATTTGAGGAAGGAAATAGGGAAGACACTGAAGACAAAACAATGTGCAGAGAACATCTATAATCTTGTAAATGCAGACCTTCTGACATTACTCTTCCGATATTGGATTTGCAATTTAATAAAATAATAAAATGCTTTTTACTTTTAGAAATTGTGAATCTGCAGATTTCAAACAAACTGTCTTTTTAATATCATCCTATTCACAGGTATCTAGGTGGCAATTACATCACTGTAGTGGAGGGTTTAGAAACTTTAGAAGAACTGAGAGAATTGCATATTGAAAGCCAGCAGCTTCCTTTAGGGGAAAAGCTCTTGTTTGACCCAAGAAGTCTTCATTCACTGGTAGTAGGACACTTTAAATTGTGATGACATCTGCTATTATGACATTGATGATTGTTAAAACTGTAGAAGAATGATTGTGGATGTTTACTATGATTTAACTTCTTTTTTCCATGACATGCTGGATATAGTGGATATCTCATTTGCCTCATTCATATTTTAATTTTTATGATGGCCAAGTGATGATATATTCATAAACTTTCTGTTCTGTTATGCAGTTCTGGTAATTATTTGTGTTGCATTAGCTTCCTATAATTTAATTACTCAGTAAATGTGCTTAGTTTAGAAAGCTTGTTATATTTTCTGCAAAAATTGGGCAATAGCAGATGTATATCCAGTTTATAAAAAACTATTTTAATATTTTTAGCACTTAGCTTAAATGAATGCAGCTTCACTGACCTTACATTATCAGCATATTTACCAGCCTAGACATTTGCCAAAATCTGTAATAAATCATCCAAATTTACTTGCACTTACATTATCATGAGCTCTCCTGTATCTCTCTGTTACTCAAGGCCAAAGCAGACAAACTGGCAGCTTTGTTATTGGAGGTCCAGCTATGCTTCTAACTGTGGAGGAGCTGCCTGTATAGTATGTGTGTTTTGGCTCTCAAGTATCCATTTTTCAACTTGCCTTTATTCTCTTAAGAGTAGATCATGAGAAATCAAAATAACAAAATCAGACCATAAACAGCATATGATTATAGTTGCTTATGACTGTGTGTTATGTGCTGTCTAGTCATTTCTGACTTATGATGACCCCAGTATTGTTTTAAGGCATTGTTTGAGTATTTCTAATCAGCCTTTTTCCAGTGACTTTTCATGACCAAGCAGGGATTTGAACCCAAGTCTCCCAAGTCCTAGTCTAGCATTCAATTCACTACTTTGTCCTGGCTTTTTATAGTTGCCTATAGGAGTTAAGAGTTGCCCCTTTCATTGCTTTGCTCACTGAAAAAGGGTTTATTATTTTTCTTTCAAACCACAATTGTGCTACAACCATCAATTGTAAGAACTAATATAAGAATTTTCAAACTTCTTACTTGTTAATCCAAAGTGCTGATCAGGTAATACTTTTATTGGATCATCAAAAAGTTGCAAACATCAGAAGCTTTCAAGTCCTCCAAAACTTTTCATCAGGCACGTATGGTATAAAATTTGGGGGAACCAAGGGAAAATCAAGTCATCCAAAACATTTGGATAGATGGGACAGTACTAATACAGTACTGTACTTGAAAACAGACTATTGGCAAAGGGAAATGTAGAGTACAGATGCAGTGAAAAATCAAGATTCCACCATATAATTCTTCTCACATACTTGTACAACAATGTATGTCAGTTTTCTGTGGTTTCTAGTGAGGCATTTGTCTTCCTTCTTGTCATAGAGAGATGTCAGGAAAAAAATACATGCCAACTAAGGAAGAGATTAAGTTTTTTCACCCTAATAGATCAGTGATGGTGAACTTTTTAGAGTCCGAGTGCTCAAACAGAGAGGTGGGGTGAACTCTGTCCTGGGGGGAGGAGGAAGCGCCCCCATTGGGCTGCTGGGCAGAGGGCAAGGTGAACTCTGTGCTGGGAGGAGGGAGGAAGCGTTTCCATTGGGCTGCCTGGCAGAGAGTTGGGGCGAACGCTTTGCTGTGGTGAGGGAGGAAGTGATGGTCTGCATGCCAACAGAGAGGGCTGGGAGTGCCCTCTCTGGCACATGTGCCATAGGTTTGCTATCACTGCTATAGATTAACTGAAAGCCAAGTCTAGCCATGCCTATATTGGAGTAAGCTTTTGTTTTCAGGGAAATATTGTTTTTGAGGAAATACTTTAAGTGGACGCCTTGACACCTGGATTGTAACATCTTAAATTATTAAATGAGTTT